>CM060100.1:7450380-7480380 GCA_030522485.1 Stenchaetothrips biformis
GAAGGGGAGATTAGGTGTTGTGTGAAGAAGATTTCGTCTGCCGCGCGCTCCGAAGCGAGGGGCGGGCGGTCAGCCCGAGCAGGCAGGCAGCCAGTACACAGGGATGAGGGTGTTATTCATGACAGATGCGGCGAGTGGAGATTTCCCCAGTGGCGTATTGGATGTGCGCGCGCTGGCCGCTTTGTAGGCATGGTTCAGTCCACCAGCCTGTCGCATGTCCGACGTTTATCTGTGCCATGCGCTTTGCTTTTTCGCATACTCACCATCACATCGCCGCGGCCGAGCGATCTGCACATTCCCCTCCCGATCGGAAGGAGCTCGGTTCGAGTCCCCGCGCCTTTGGCGGCCGGTTACTGATTCGGTTTTCAATTTGTTGGTAATTTTGTCGTTGTAAGGTTGGTAGCGCGGCGATGGCGTCGTCTTGGCAGTGGAATCGACTGAGAAACAACTTTAGCCTGAGCATTAGCAGAAGTTCCCATCGCAGGGACGACGAAGAGAGAGAGAGAGAGAGAGAGAGAGAGAGAGAGAGAGAGAGAGAGAGAGAGAGAGAGAGAGAGAGAGAGAGAGAGAGAGAGAGAGAGAGGACAAGGTTGGCGTTGTCGTGTTGCCACCGGACCAGCTGGGTTTCTTCACTCGATGGTCCCCGAGGCTACCGGCCAAAAGATCGTTTCGTGGTTTCGTCGCCCTGTCTGTACTGCACCCTTAGAGAAAGCAAAAGAGACCAAGCGAAGAAACGATCCCCCGATTTGTGTCTCGTTCTGACGAGAAAGGAGCCAGCGCCGCCAGCGTGGCGTGGCGAACCTAACCTCTCCCGCGCGTCGAAACGTTGAGAGCAGACCGACCGCGGCGGGCGTCGACACGGCGTCGATACGCCGCGCTCGTCTCTCCGAGTGCACCGCCAGCATCGCCTCCATTTGGCATCACCGCGTGCATTCCGATCCCGACACGCCTCGCTCGGCGCGCCGCCACGCCACACCGCACCGCCGCGCCGGGCACCCGTTTAGTTGCTAATTGTGTACTCCACCCGACGTGTAGCACTGGCCGCGTCGAGTGGCCAGCACGCTCACCTCATCTTCCTCTTCTTCTTCTTCTTCTTCTTCTTCTTCTTCTTCTTCTTCTTCTTCTTCTTCTTCTTCTTCTTCTTCTTCTTCTTCTTCTTCTTCTTCTTCTTCGCCGCCTCCTCCTCCTCCTCCTTGAACGGAACCTGGGGATTGTTCATCACCAAGGATCAGGATCACGTTTTTATCGGTGTAACCCCGTAGCTTCCCCGTAGCCATGATTTCCAAGTGCGGGTCTGGCACATGAGATGGGGCGGTGTGCCTGTAAAGTGCCATCACACTTACTTCAACTCGTACAGAAAGTGGGAAAGATTGCACGTATGGAATCAGGCGGACCGGTTTGGCGAGGCGAGGCGCAAGGCTCTCTCACCACCAGGTTCCAGCCTGAGGTTTCAGCTGCCCGTATTTGGCTGGACGCGGACGCTTCGTCGGGCTCCGTTGGGTTCCGCAGCCGGCGGCGGCGGCACCTGCAGCCTGCAGGCAGGGCTGGGCAGGCAGACAGGCAGGCCATCAAGCGCCCCGGCGAGGCGTGCCGTAATCCTGCGGATCGCTCTGAAACGCCGCAAACCGTGCAATTATTTTTTGTTGCCTCCTTTCCTTGGGCCTCCTGCCCCCCGTCCACGCCTCGGCCGCCTGGAGTAGCCTGGAGTAACCTGGGCCGCCCCGCCGCCAGGTGGAAGGAGGGCACCGACTGCTGGAGCATGTCAGGCTGCACGGCGGGCCGCACACGGCCGCACGGCAGCCGGGCCTGCCTCCGTCCCTGTCACTCATGGGGCGTCCCGAAGGCGTCCCGTAGGGTGCGAGAGAGTCGGGACGATCATCGCTCGGCTGAAGCGAGACTGGACACGCGAGCCGGGTCTCCATTAGGGGCGAGCCGGGCATGACTCAGGCAAGGTCGTCTGGTCTGAGTGCATCAATTTCAACTTTACTCTGCAACAAACACTGGTGCCTTGATTAATTGCACTCTGTCTGTCTCTCTCCCTCTCCGCTGCTCCTCTCACTCTGCATAACTCCCGCGGCACGGAGCAGAATAACAGGCTGTTCGTGATGGCGTGTGATTCAGCGGTTAGAGCATCATATCACATCACATCAGCACAGTCACTGCTCATGCTCAACCGCCGAGCCGAGGCGTGGCGTGGCTGCGGCTGCGGTGTAGTGTTGGCACCTTTCCAGGCAACAGAACGGATTGCAACTTCTCGGCGGGCTACGTTTGTATTCTAGCCTCTTCTCTGAAGACGTCTTACTTCATCTTTAGAGTCTTCTCTAAAGACGCGTCCCAATTCATCTTCTAATCTGATTTGTTCAAAATCTGCAGTAAAATCTTAGCTACGCTCCAGAAACTGAGTACATACTCCAGTCACGTCTCCAAACGCTCGAAGCACTCTTCTGAGTGAGGTGTGAAGGTCCCTGGCATGTTGTGTTCTTTCATAACGAGAGACACCTAAATCCACCGAGGCCGGCAGCCGCGGGGCCCCAACCTGAACCAAGTTCCTCTCCTCCCAAGCCTTGACTTGCCCCACCCCGACGAAATAAAACGATCAAAATAATAACAAGCTTATTTTTTCCCAGGGAGTGTGTTGTGAGCGCGTGTGTGCGTGTAGGCCTTCGGGACCTGCAGGGCAGCAGGCACCCGAAGGGCGGAGGCAACATGTAAACATGGCCCTGCTGTGAAGGGAAAAAGGCTTGCAGTTGTTTTGGTTCCCGCTCACTGAAAAGAAGAGTAAAAGGTTAACTGCCTGCCGGTCCGCCAGGGCAGTGCCAGGGCTGGCGCCGCGCGGCAGGTATGCTAAGTAGCCGTAACACCTTTTGGAATAACAATTACATATCCAGGCCGGCCGGCGTGTAATTCAGTACGAGTTTGGACAGGCCCACTGTGCACGCAGCATCACTTACTTGGCGCGCCGCCGCAGCTGCCAAGAGCGTGGGCCGGGCTTAGTGTTCGTAGCTTACCGACACGTGACGGGAATGCCGGCGCCCCCCTGAACCCCCATCCCCCCCCCCCCCAACACACACAGCGGCGGTTCACAGACTGTTTCTCCCCTTCATTCCTATCGCCTTCATCCCAACCCTTGTGTCTACGCATCTTCCTTTCACGCACACCTACACACACACACACACACACACACACACACACACACACACACACACACATACACACACACACACGCGCGCGCGCCAACACACACACACATATATGCGCGCGCCAACACACTCTCACAAACACAAACTCGCTCGCGGACGCGCATCTCTCATGCGACCGAGAACTCGTGTTGGGTGTGTAAACTCGGGGCTTACGTTGTCAGACACCGAATTATATATGAAGTGTGAAAAACACGGTGTGTTCCACATTTTTACCACCAGCCCGGCGCTTGCCTGCTCCCCCGCTCGCTTGGTCTCGGCAGGGAGCGTTACCGCGGCACCTCACTAAAAGCCGAACTTGTTTTACCGGGAATCGAACCCGCAACTTTGTTCCTCCCGCACCGGCGTCCCTAGCCCCTCGGCTACGCGGCGGAGCGCGGCCGACAGGTCGGATTGAAAGTGTCGGCGGGCGGTGCAGTGCGGCGCAATGCGGGCTGCGCCTCTCTAAAGCACCTCTCTAGCCGCACCGCCCGGCCACCGCAGCACCACCGCGATGCCTCCCCCGTGTTCCCCATTCCCCCGGTGTGGTACACTGGTGTGGTCGGCAGGCACTGCCGGGTGGCTGTCTCTCTCGCGCCCACAGGGGCCGCGCGGCCGGGAGAGCGAGGGAGAGAGAGAGAGAGAGAGAGAGAGAGAGAGAGAGAGAGAGAGAGAGAGAGAGAGAGAGAGAGAGAGAGAGAGAGAGAGAGCGCTGCTCGGAACCGCAGGCCGCGGCAAGGTACCGCCAGACCGCCGCAGGGCACCGCAGGGCACCGCAGGGGCAGAGCTGCACGCCGAGAATGAGATGAGCACCGCGCCCGCTTTTCTTGTTTTGTTGCCAAGTTTGCCCCGTGTCGTACGTATTTGTATGCCGAACGCCGGATCAGCAGCAGGCCGACTACGTACGAGCACTGCTTCGGTCGCTGTCCCCCTTGCCCCTTTACGGGACACCCTGTGTGAGAGAGAGAGAGAGAGAGAGAGAGAGAGAGAGAGAGAGAGAGAGAGAGAGAGAGAGAAAGAAAGAGAGAGAGCGACGAGAGCAGTGTTTTGAATCAGTCTGCTGGAATCAACGCGCGGATACCGGAACTCGCGTCGAACTCACGCGCACCACACACACGTACTCTTTCCAAGCCTGCTTGGTGAATGTGTGGGTGAGTGTGCGGGAGACTGCGAGTGTGTGGGTGAGTGGTCTCGTGCGCGCATTGAGTCGAACGAATGGCAGTCATTCAATATGCGGCTCTCAAACATGGCTGCCGGGCGCACCTGCCCTACCTGCCTGCCCTCCCCAGCGCCGCCGCGGGCCCTTTGCGGGAATGCATGTTCGCACGGCAGCACAACCCCCACCGCCGCCCTACCGCCCTGCGGCGCTGCCTGGCGCTGCCTGCGGTGAACCTCCCGGCGCCTCGCCAGCCTCGCCGCCCTAACTCCCTTCCAGGCCCTTCGTGGCCCTGCGAGGCACTTTGCTCCATTGCGCCGTAATCCTCGTATAAAAGTTGTGCCTGGGTTGGCCACCACGCCGCGCCACGCCGCCGGGCGTATGGTGGCATAACTCGCGGTTATTGGACTTAGCGCCCCGACTCCTCTCCCCCCGCCCTCTCCGCCGCCTCAAAAATGAAATACAGTATACTGTACTACGAGGCTTTCTCGCGCGACTGCACGGAAATGAGGTCGATTGCTCGATTCCGCGACAGGATCGCAAGGCGCGGAAATTAGCGCGTCGCGTGTCTGTCGGTCTGTCTGTCTGTCTGTCCGTCCGTCCGCCTGCTCGGCGTCCGCTCGCCCTGCGGCTGCGCCGTTTGACACGGCAAGGGAAGCTGCTCCTGCCAGGTAGGCATCGTCCTGTCTGCCGGCAGGACAGCAGCGACGGCAGACTCGCTCCCTCGCGAACAATCGCCTCATACGTAAGGAACAGACGACGGCAAAAACAGCAACATAAATAAATCGAGAATAAATTGAGAGTGGCGATTGGGCGGATTGCACGCGGCTTGAATTCCTCCTCGGCTTTTGTTTCCCGTTTATCCTCCGCAGCCGTAATGGTCGGATTCACCACCACCCCTCCTCCCCATCCGTTCCTTCTTTTATTTCACTTTGTCTCGGTTTTGTTCTTCGGCCCGGACCATTTGCCAACTCGTTGCGCGGACTGGTGCGGTTCGCCGGGCCGCGTCCGGGCCGCCGCCGTGTCCGGCCGGGAATTTGATTTGAATCGGCGGCCGTTCCCGCGCTCTGGATGCAGCGCAGGCGGCGCAGGCCCACCGCCCGCTCAATAAGTCCTCATTAGCGCTCGATGGCCGGGGAGGCAAGGCACACGGCTCCTGCATGCGGATCACCGTTTTATTGCGTTTAATTCACTTCTTGCGCATTCTGGTGCCCCGGCGCGGCCGGCACGCCACGGCCGACACGCCACGGCCGGCACGGCTCGGCGATTACGAATTGAATGTCATTAAAAGCTGTTGGCAGCGACGCTGCGATGCTCGCGGTGGCGCGGCGGCCATCGCACACATCACATCACACGCGAGCAGACAACATGCGCTACCTACACGAACCCTTCCTACCCGCGCAAAAAACATCAACAAAAACAAACAATAACCAACAACGGGCTCGTTATTTCGGGCTCCGCATTTTTTTCACTCGCAAAATGTCGTCGTCGTCGCGCGAGGTTGCTGTCACGTTGAATACTTATAACACGGTCCAAGCGGAGGAGACATGCCAGATGTCGACTTAACATTAATGCTTGTAAATGTTATGTTGATCGGGAACTTCGCCCTGTGCCACATTCATACCATTATGGTCCTCGTCACACATTCATTCTCTCTCTCTCTCTCTCTCTCTCTCTCTCTCTCTCTCTCTCTCTCTCTCTCTCTGTCACTCTCTCTGTCACTCTCTCTCACACACACACACACACAGTGTCTCGCAAATATTTAGTCACGTTTGTACTCTTTCCGTGCCCTTCTAGGGGCCCGGACGGCCCGGACGCCGGTAGCACGAATAACATTGCGGGGCAGCACGGCCAAAGCAAGGTCTCAACAAGAAAACATGGCGGACGAAACAAAAGGAGTGGAGCAGAGCAGCGGAGCCGAGGCGACTTGTCCTCGTGCCCCTTCCCCCTTCCCTTCTTGGCACCAGGAGTCGGGACGGCGCCCCCTAAAACAAAACCCGAGGGGTTCATCACTCCCTCCAATCACTGTACACCCGAAAAAACAATTGGGATTCGAATCATCTCCTATCATTACCAATCATTCCAATCACCTCCCATCACCTCCAATCATTCCAACCACTACAATCGTTTCCAATCCATTTCCAATCGCGTAAAATCAGCTACAATCACTTTTGCAATCATAAAAAACAAAATTACAATCGTTACAATCAGTCCAATCTTAAGTGAATAACCTGACATGGGAACTGATTTAAGTGAGCAGTGCAACATAGGCCGTCGTCACTTGAGTTTTCTTGCCAGCATTACCGATAACAAAAATCTCTTTCGGAAAAGAGGGCAATGAGCCTTCATTGTTGGTGAGGTAATTTCCCTCCAAATCATAATTTTTTAGCTGGCCAATCAAATTCTAAGCAATTCCAATCACTTCCAATCAATTCCAATCTGTTACAATCAATATCCAATCAGTTACGATCAAATGCCAATCACTTACAATGAGTCTAAATCATATCCAATTCAATCCAATCCAAAATTTCCATTCATTCGGCCTTTTACAATCACTTTCGAACAGTGCAACAGTGCCATCTCCAATCATTGTACAAAATTTTCGGGAGTGATGGACCCTTTTGACAAAACCATTTGTTTCCTATAAGTGTGCGGGCACCACAGTATGCGCTCCTGTGTGTGTGTGTGTGTGTGTGTGTGTGTGTGTGTGTGTGTGTGTGTGTGTGTGTGTGCAAGAGAGAGGGTAAATAAGGAGGGGCCTCTCGTGTAGGAAAAACAAGACGACATCCAACCACAACCGCAGTGAGCGAGTCGGCCTCGGTAAAGTCCGCCGCAGGTGTAGTACGTGTGTGTACGTGTGTCACTGTGTGTGTGGTAGTGTATATTGCGACAAGGTACTTCCCCGCCGGGCCTCATGTAAGGCTCGCTCTCTTGGCCCTCTTTAGACAGGTGGGGCTGGCTGCGGTGCGCGCACCGCGGGCCTTCCTTCCCTCCCTCTCGCTCGCGCCGACGCGCTCCGTCACTTTCTCTCTCATCCTCGCGTGTTTACCACTAATTATCCCGCTCCGCCAAGTGTAGAACTGCCAGCTACGCAGCCCTCACGGCGCGCTGTGGGGCGGGCGGGGCCTGTCACACACCCCCTGCGCCCGGTCTCTGAGACTGATTGGGTTGGGTCAGTTCCCTATATGGACGCAGGCTGGGAGAATAATCATGGCGAATTGGACCACAGCACTGTATGCATGTCGTCCCCTAGCCGGTCCACCCCACGCTGCCGAGGCAAAGAGGATATTCCAAAGTCAATGTTGAGAGAGCATTTCTCCCGCTCGCTTCGCACACCACTCCGGCCCGATGCTTCTTCCCGCGGAGGCGAAGGGGCGGGTCCAGGAGGCGGGCGAAGAGGGGGCGCAGAGTTCAAGTCTAATTTGTGCACTCAACCCTTGTTGGTGTTCACCTTGCCCTCCTGCTCCCGCGTGGCCTCACTTCTTCTCCGTTTGCTTCCATCCCCTTTTTCAGGAAACTTTGCACAAAATGTCAAGAGGCACCGACTTTGCGTCGCTGGGTCCTCTCACAACAGCCTTGAACTGCCTCCGACTCAGTGATGCGCGCCTCGTACGTCTTCTGATTTTAATAGTAGATTCTAATTTTTAGACGCTGTTGTGGAGCTAATTCACTGCCGTGATGAGTCATTTCAATCACCGCCTGCAGGCCATGCAGGGAATCAATAAAGCAGTAAAGTGCCTAAGGACCGTTCGCCCTGCGCTCTTCTGTATTCTGTGAACCGACGGGCATTAAATGATGAAGAATAGATAGGCTCCGTAAGGCTGGCATAATACCTGGCCAGGAGATGGAGAACACGAGGGTTTCGAATACCTTCTTTTATCATCAAAAGCTGTTTTGGAGATAAAGTTGGTCCATGAAGTGTTGTTTTCCTTTTTTCACTTGGTCGTGGCTTCCACTGTGAAGTATAACACCGACAGGGCGGTTGTAAAGATGAGTTGATACACCGCGCCGCGAGTGGGATAGTAGATGTGGTGTTGCGGGTGTGACTAGGCGAGTTAGGGGCGTAAAACCTCCAAGGCCAGAACTACGACACGCATTTTTACAGCCCTGTTTTCGGTGTTCTTCTGCGGACTTACGGATGAGAATACGTAAGCCAATTCAAAGCTGTGAGTTGGAACCCCTATCTTGAACTTGAACCTCGCCTTTTCCCAGCAGGCAGCAAAATACCGCGGGGTTGCTTGGGCACTGGGCCATTGTGCCGGTGCTCGAAAAGGTCGCCTGCAAACTCTTACTGCCTGGAAGAATGCACAGCCAGCTCCTTCCCTGCCTTGTTCTTCATGTTGAATCACGCCGCAGAATCTCTCTCGTCTCTGTTCTCGGGACTCCTGCCGCTTGTTGCGATGCGACGATGCTATCGGGCAGCACCAAACCTGGACTCGACTGCATTTGCCGTGCTGTACGCGAACCGAACATCTCGATCCCCTCGGCGCACACACGTGCAGAAATCCAACTTCACTGCCAACAGATCACGTGCAGCAGGGGATCCTACTGCATAGAGAACCAATCACCGGTTCGGTTAGTACGACTGTGTTTCCTGCTTGGTCAATTCTCGTGACCATCCAAACAATTAGTTTCACTGTCAAGCAGGCTTCACACAGCTTACAAAGCGAAGTGCTTGCTTCATACAGGTTCAGTTTAAGACTTCGACCATCCCTTCAACGATTTCCACTTTGCGACTTCCATTCTTTTCAATGATCCCTCTTCCCCGTCCGGTTGCCAGCCGTTTCAGAGCCGCGCGCTCCAGGCGGGGCAACTTATGCTCACGAATAAATTGCAATTAGCCCGCGAGATTGCTTTGCCGTTGGCAGCCCTGCAGCCCTGCTCGCAGACGTAGCACAAGGGGCAGGTCTGCTGATTTCCGATAATCACGTCGCGATTGCCTGTGCGGTTTGCTCGGCCAGCAGTAAAAGAGTTGGGGGCTTTTCTGCTTCCCTCATCCACTGTCTTCTTCTTCTTCTTCTTCTTCTTCTTCTTCTTCTTCTTCTTCTTCTTCTTCTTCTTCTTCTTCTTCTTCTTCTTTACGACAGTAATGAGAAATAATAGAAAGACACGCGCAAGAATGGCGCGTCGTGACTCAGCGCCCTCTGCCCTCTTCATCGCCGGACTCCGGGCGCCCTTCGGTGTAGATAACCCGTAATGGGCGTAAACAGACAGGCCAAGGAGACGGCCTCCTGGTCGTGTCGTGCCGGGGTGGCGCCGGGTCGCCGGATGACACAGGAGGTGGCACTGCTGTGCTGGCGGGGCGCGGCGGGGCGCGGGGCGGGGTGCGGCGGGGCGGATAGCGTGGCGAGCCAGCGAACACTCGCTGACACGAGAACACACCAATCAGAGCCACTGCAGACTTGTGCCGCCGCCGAGCGTCGGTTTCGCCGCTCTCTCGCGCCATTCACGCCGTGCCCCCCCACGAGTGCGAGAGAGACCGAGCGTCGACAACGACTCTCGGCATCAGTCTGGTGGCAGGCCGGGGCCAGCAAGGCAGGCTCATAAGTAATGTAATAGGCTGGTCTCGGCACGCCACGGCGGCGTCCACGGCCCGCCGGGCTGTACAATCCCAACAGTCCGCCTTCGTCGCTCTAACGCCCCACGAGCGCGAGAGAGACAGAGCGATGCGGCCGCTCGGCGCGACCCCGGCACCCACCGGGTCACATTATCACGAGGAGGTACTTATGCACGACCCCGAGATAAGAGGGGAACGCGAGGCACGTGCAGAGAGTCCAAGTGCAGTACAGAATCCCAGTATGCAGTAGAGAGTCCCAGCGGTGATTTTTCCGTTTCATTCGTCGACGTGTCACCCCGAGAAAATCCTCGAGTCGCGCGGAATTTCAGAGGCGGCGATTCGATTCCGTGGGTGGTATAGTTTTGTCGTCGCTCTGTCCTTCTTGCACGCCTACGGCACGCCCCCCTGATGAGTGCGACGGAGCGACAAAACACGACTCTCTCGGAATCAGTCCGCAGCATGCCGAAAGGGAGGAACGCCGAGAGCGGAGACACGCCAAGCCAGAAGGATAAGAAAAAGAAGGCGCCTTATTTTCCGTATCGCGGAGTCGATGATATGAGAGAGAGAGAGAGAGAGAGAGAGAGAGAGAGAGAGATAGAGAGAGAGAGAGAGAGAGAGAGAGAGAGAGAGAGAGAGAGAGAGAGAGAGAGAGAGAGAGAGAGAGAGAGAGAGAGAGAGAGGGAGAGAGGGGGGGGGGGAAAGGAGTGTATCGAATTATTACGAAGGATGAGCGAACAGGCCGGATTAAAAGAGATGATAAGACGAAAATGGCGCGAAGGGCCCCGCGAAGGGACGCAGGGTGAATACACCGCACCCCTCTCGTCTCGGAACCCTTTCAGTCGCCCTCGAGGCGAAGAAGGCTCTGGCCGAGGAAGGGGAGTGCGAACCTCTCACAAACTTTGAAAAAGACATCATTTATGCGAAATATAAGGGCCAACTCCTCCGAGCCAGACCGGGGAGGAAAGCAGTAGGGGCGGTGAGGGGCCGAGGCGATACTCTCTCTCTCTCTCTCTCTCTCTCTCTCTCTCTCTCTCTCTCTCTCTCTCTCTCTCACACACACACACACACACACAGACACACGCGCGCGTTATTCAATGAACACCTAAGGCGTAAAGAAGAACAGGAAGAAGAACATAGCAGCGGGGTGGCGGAGCGTAGTGCCGTCTCACAACAAAGCAGAAGGCGGCGTCTCCGTCGGCGCGAAAGACGAGAAAATACCCGTTTCTGCCCGTTTTTTACCAGTTTGAACGCGTGTTTGATTAATATTGAAGTTGTGCGTGTCGCGAGCGTTGTAGCAAGTAGTTTAAAATTGAACCGGGCTAATATTTGACACATTTTGTCAGACTAACCCTATTTTGTCAAATGTTTGCCCGGTTCAATTTTAAACTACTTGCGACAACGCTCGCGACAGGCACAACTTTTCTTGCTTTGTTGTGACACGGCACTACGCTCCGCCACCCCACCGCCATGTTCTTCTTCCTGTTCTTCTTTACGCCTGAGGTGTCCATCACGAAGAGAAATTCGTACTTTGAAAAGGAGGAAAATTTCAAATCTAAATTCAGAGAGGGAGGCGCGCGCAATGAGAGTCGATAAACAGAAATGATTAAATCGCCTCGCCGACAGTGACACACTCTTAGACAATAAAACGCGGGGCCGGCAGGATTAATTGCTAATTAGGCCCACGATGGCACGCCGCGCCGCACGGCGGCTGGCGAAGGAGGCGGCGCGGAGCCAAAGCACGCCACGCCGGTGCCGGGTCGGGGCCCGTGGTCCCGTGGTCGGGGCCCGTGGTCGGGGCACCGCGCGAGGTGGCGAAAAAGGACGGAACGACTCGTCGTCGCGTCGCGCCTCGCAGCCTTGATCCTTGATACGAAATTCCAGCGGCGAGGAGGACTCTCTTACGCCTTTCTCCCCCGTTTCCTCCTCCCGCCTAGTTCTGCTCGCCAAGCTATCCCAGCTCGTGTGGTGTATACAGCCTACTTTTATTCTACAGAGCAAGCGAGCAAGGGCCCCCTCCCCCCCTCCCCCCGCCGCCCCGCGCAGGCAGAGGGAGCGCGGCGGCCCTGCGCTCGGCTCGCCTTCCTCGCCTCGCTAGCCTCGCCGGCCGGACTCCACGTGGAGTCGGTCGTTGCCGGGCAACAAGGCGGCGAGGCGCGCTGCCATTGGCTGCCGGCGGGCCGTGGTTGGCGCGCGCGGCGCGGCCCCCCCTCCCCACCGCCCCCGCTGCCCGCCCCGCCCTTCCCCGCGCCCCGCCGCGGCCCGCGTTATGATGCCGTTCCCCAGAGCCGCGCGGGCGGAGCGCGGCGGCGCGCTGCCATTGGTCAAGTGGCGGCGTGCGCGGCACGCCATTGGCCGCGCGGTCCACGTGGAGTCGGCCGGGCGAGCGGGGCGCTGTCTTGCAGCGGCGGTGGCAGCGGCAGCCAGCGGCAGCGCGGTTCTGAAACGTTGCTTGTGGAAGTAGAAGTAGGGGGTGATACTGGCAATCACATGGGGCTGCTGGGTTAGGCTGGGGCGGGGCCCCGGCGGGGCCGCAGCCCGCCGTCGGACTGCCGTCGGGGTGGCGGAGAGGGGCTGTTGCTGATACGGCTGCCATATTCGGCTGGAAAGATGAATGCCGGGCGCTGCGCTGCACGCCGGAAGGGAGTGCCGATGCAGGGCACAGTGGGCACGCAGTGGGCACGCGGGGCGAGAAGTGGAGGCGGCCTGCCGCGCGCTGTGCTTCGTGTGCTCCGCGGCCGTCGCGCCTCGCGTAGCTCTGCCTGCGCCTCAAAATACCTGGCTAGACGCCGGCAGCGTGCAGCCCCAGCACTGCAGAGAGAGAGAGGGAGGGAGAGAGAGAGAGGGAGGGAGGGAAAGAGAGAAAGAAAGAGAGAGAGAGAGAAAGAGAGAGAGAGAGAGAGAGAGAGAGAGAGAGAGAGAGAGAGAGAGAGAGAGAGAGAGAGAGAGAGAGAGAGAGAGAGAGAGAGAGAGAGAGAGAGAAAGAGACGGCACGCGGGGAAGGGGACGGCGTGCTTGTTCGCGGGCGACAGGGCCGTGAGCACGGCGCGGCGTGAGGCTGCCTGCCTGGTGGTGTTGGTGTTTGTAGCAGGCGGACGAGCCGAGCAGCGCCGCCCCACAGCCGAGCGCAGCCGGGCCACGCGCCGCGGCGGCGGGGCTGGGCCATGGCCGGGCTAACCGACTGCCATGCGGCGGCGGGGCGGGCACGCCGACACCCACTCAAGCTCCCGGCGCGCAGCCGCGCAGCCACCTCCTCAACGGCCACCACGTCGATGAGTCACGGACAGCTTACCAAGGTGGATGCGTCGATCGTCGATCGACAAGCCGCCAGCCCGGAACGCCCGGCACGCTGGCTTACGCCGGCCAGGGGCAGCCAGGGGCGTAGCCGACGGGGGGGCCGCGTCGTCGGGCCACGCCGCTGCGCTAATCGGACCACTTTGCGGGTATTCTTGGCTACGCCGCTGCTGCCTGTCGCGCTGCCGGCGGTGTCACCGCGTTGGCCGTGGTGCCGGCGGTGTTGGCGGTGGCGGATCTGCTCACCCCCTCCCCTCCCCTCCTCTCCCCTGCCGGCCGTTCCCGGCGCGCTGTTCGCGTGGAGCGGAAGAGACGTAGCCGACCGAGCCGGCGGGGTGGCGGTGCGGCGGTGTGGCGGCGGTAGGCGGCGGGGAGCGTTCGGGAACGCCGGTCGCGCCTTCGTGCGTCTCCGTCGCTCCGTCGGGCCGCGGCCGGGTTGCGAGAGAGACGCCGCACCCGGCGCTGCGGGCGCTGACCCGAGTGGAAGCCGGCGGCGGGGAGGGGACGGGAGGGGGAAGGCCGGCGAACTGGCGGCGTTGCGTTGCGCGGCGCGTTGCCGCTTCAGTTGGTGGGTGAACTCGCTCGGAGCTAGAGCGTCGCGCGTCGCTCTCACGTCTCGACACTCGTCCGAACCACGTCGCCTCGCTGCGCGCTCGCCGTGGTTCGATTCCCGGCACCGACCCCTCATCGCCCTGTGGATTACTCATCAGTGCAGTGAAGTGTGAAAGTGAAAGTGCGCCGCCTCTCCGCCCAGAATGGATTAACGCAGTTTGGATTACCTCGTCGCCGCCGCCACCGTCGCCCTGTGGATTACTCCAGTGCAGTGCAGTGTCTGTGTGTGCAAGTGTGTCAGTGCCAAGTGCAGTGTAATGTGTTTTGCATCGTAGCGACATGTACCCCACGGCACCCATGAATGCTGCTGCGGTAGCAGCTGCCGCCGCCAGGCACCCGGTTAGTATTCTTCAATCATATTCAAGTTAGCAGCCCGTTCAGTGAATTTCCAGGTGCGCACGTGGACTCGGAGCCACAGTCCGGGTTGGTTGTCGGCGACGGCCAGCACGGCCGAGGCATGTAGGCCGGCGAGGCGGACACCACTCCGCCTGGAGTGTACCGTCACGGAGGACGACAGTGGGTCGCGACGTCAGACGACGTTGACCTCCATCCCGTCTGCACCGAAATGGCGGGCCTTTTTCTATGCACGACCCCCCTCCCTTTGATTTTCCTTCCCGGTATTTTGTAACTGCCCGGAGAATGGCCCGGCCGGCCGGCGACCCTTCGTGGAGCGGGCTTTATTATCGGGACTTGTTGCCGTATAATGACGCCCTCTCTCTCCCTCCTTTGTGGCTGCCGAGCTCGCTCTCTGTCTAGTTGGGCCAGAAGGCCACGGCCTCCAGGTAGTCGGGGGCAGGGGGAAAAATCGGGGGGAGGGGGGGGGCTAAGCCTCTTCGTCTTTCGTTCCGCCCCCTCTTGTCCCTCGCGTAGGGTGTAGGCTCGGCACCGTCATGGTCTAATGGGGTTTAATCGGGGGAAACGCACAGCACGGTCTCTCTCTCTCTCTCTCTCTCTCTCTCTCTCTCTCTCTCTCTCTCTCTCTCTCTCTCTCTCTCTCTCTCTCTCTCTCTCTCTCTCTCCCCCCATATTTTGGCGGGAGTGTAATCCCTCTGCTGGCTACCGGGCGGCCGGCTCCAGGACGGCCAGATGGCGTACAGGATCCTAGCGCAATCAGCTGAGCCCATCTGGCCCTCATGCGGGCCCCTCATGCAGGGCGGGTACTTACCAAGCCCTGCCCCTGGAGGGTCCCTGAAGGGCCGCCGGCCCTCCGTCAGGCGGCCCTTCCGGTCCCTCGACAAGGACGCTTCGAGCCCTGCCAACGGCCCGTCACGTTTCACGGCTCGTTCGGAACGGGCGAATCGGGTTTGGCGTGTCACGCTTTCGGTGCGTCCTGCAGGGCCTGCAGGGCAAGGCAATGTCGGGCCGCGTGCACCACGTGTTGCATGCCTCGCGCCTCGCAGATCACGCGACGCAGCGTCAGGTCTGTCATTTCTGGCAGTGCCCGTGTTCTATCCATGTATCCGAGCGGCGATGGCGAGCAGCCGGTGCTGCGGCTCCTCTGGGAAGCCCCGTCCAGACGCGCAGTCGCGGGCTTCCCCGGTACCTACACGTGGACTCACGTGGACACTGACCTACACTAGAGTCCTAAAGTGGACTCTACCCTACACCGGCCATCGGACGAAGACAGGCTGTCCGGGGGATTAGCGACACTTAGGCCGACACTCACACAGCCACGACGTGGGACTCTTTTCATCCAAGACACTTGGCCTCATTCTTCCACGGGAAAAAAATAATTAGTTAATCCAACCAAGACACTTCGCCTCTTTCTTCCACGGAAAAAAAATAATTAGTTAATCCAACCGATGGGTCGGTTGGTTTTCGCCCAAGGTCTTTCGTTCTTGCAACGAAAATTTCGTTTGATGGGAGGAAAATTTCGTTGCTGCAACAAATTTATCGTTGTGGTATTCGTTGGTTGCCTCAGCGGAGCGGTAACCCCCCCGGTGTGGAACCGGGATGAGGGACACTGCCACGGCGTGTTCTCCGTGGTGGTTGAACTCCGACCCCCCAAGTAGTAGGCCTATATGTATATATGGTGTGTGTTGGTCAGGTCTCCCCTCCCTCCCTATTCCCGCTTCACAGTGGGCCAGATGACCGTGCAGGCAGTTAAAATTCTAGACATGTTTTGAGCTCCAGAGGTGCTAAATGAAACTAGAATCGAACGAGTGACCCCACGAATTGATTGCCTTCCGAACGAGGAATCCATTGCTGGGGTCACACGTTCGATTCGAGTCCCATTAAGTGGCTCTGAAGCTCAAAACGCGTCTAGAGTTTTGGCCGCCTGCGCGGTGTTCTGGCCCACTGTGCGCTTGGGAGGAAGTCTGTCGCTGTGTAGCGCCATTTCGCACATGAGGGCACTTGTGGGCGAACACGAGTGGATTGCGGGGTTAAGCTGCACTCGAGCCTGGCTGATTAGCTGTGCGTCGCTCTGTCTCTCTCGCACCCCCGCCGCACGCCCGGGAGTGCGAGAGAGAGCGACACAGCCGCGTGGAAGTGCTGGCCCCGGACTTAGCCATAGTCGCACTAGGTTCAGAAGTCCAGTTTCGCCGCGGACGCCGTTCGAAGCCCTGATATGACACGAATTGAAGTGTACAACTATCTCTGCCTTTAGACGATATGTGCTCTGTCGGCTTCTCAGTATCATGACAGCGCAACCCTGGTGTATTATGTGCACTTATGTACTTGAAACCCTGTGGCTTCGTGTGTGACGCAGACTCTCTGACTCTCTGACACTCTCTCTCTCTCTCTTTCTCTCTCTCTCTCCCTCTCTCTCTCTCTCTCTCTCTCTCTCTCTCTCTCTCTCTCTCTCTCTCTCTCTCTCTCTCTCTCTCTCTCTCTCTCTCTCTCTCTGTGCCCTCGACAGCTGGAGCCGCTCTTGTCCACTCGGTGCCTCATTAGCGACAGGTGTATCGTCTCTCCTTTTCTTCCTTTTTTTGGGTTTGTTCCTTTAGAAGGGACGTCGCCGAGATAGGCAGAGCCGGTCGGTCGAGCATCGAGAAGGGAAGGGACAAGTTTATATCTGTTGAATGTTGTAAAAGTTGTCACGAAAGGCATTCCTTGGCGTGTCCTCGGCGGGTGGTGCCTTTTTTGGGGGGGAAGGGAGGAGGGGGAGTGGCTTCCACGAATCAGATGAATGGAAGGGTGTTTGTGTGCGCGGCCGGTGTGTCTGCACCGGTTTCTTCGCAGAGAGAGAGAGCGAGAAAGAGAGCGAGAAAGAGAGCGAGAAAGAGAGAGAGAGAGAGAGAGAGAGAGAGAGAGAGAGAGAGAGAGAGAGAGAGAGAGCGACGCAAGCAGTGCAGCGGGCCGCGCGGTCATCGCGATAGTCGCTTTCAATTAGCCTCTGCCGATAAGGCGGTTCGCGGTCTGCAGCGTCACCGCGGGGCAAGTTTTTCCGCAGCAGGCGTGTCTAGGCGATACGTGTCGGTAATCCGCGGCCGTGTTGGCGGTGAACAGGCGCCAACGAGCCTCACCCCCCCACCCCCCTGTCGGCGGGGACAGATTAAGCTTTGATCGAGAGCAGGTCTCGAGCGGGGGGAGTGGGGGCGACGCACCTGCCGCGGTGGAGTGTTGCGGGCGCGGTGTCGGGTTGCCGGCGCTGCGGTGCAGCGATGCAGAAGAGTCACTCTGTCTCTGCTCAGTGGGCCAGAAGACCGGTCATCATCATCAGCGCTGTCAGGCCTCAAAAGACTCTTAGCGTTCGAGAAAGAAACTGCAACCGACTTAGACGAAGACTGCAAACCTCGAATGCAGGCAATGCCCAGTCAAAGGGGCGGCCAAAATCCCGGACGCGTTTTGAGCTCCATAGTCGCTGAACAGAACTCGAACATGAAGTTTCATCCCACCAACAAACTGCTCTCCTAACGACGAATCCATTTGTGGAGTCACACGTTCGGTTCGAGTCTTGTTTATAGCAACTCTGGAGCTCGAAATGCGTCTAGAGTTTTGGCCGCCTGCGCCGTTCTTCTGGCCCACTGTGCTCTGTGGGGCTCTCCGTCGGGGTGCGAGAGAGACAAGGCGATCGACCTCTGCATCAGTCACACGGACGAGTGCAAAGTGCCGCCTTCTCTGCACGGCACTTCCGCCCGGGACGCTGACGCTAGAGCCGAGTAATCGTTTGTTCTGCTGGTGACGCTTCGAAGGCTCTCAGCGACCGTCCGCGTTCGCTGATGCTCCTCAATTCGCGAAGGAAAAAACTTGTGTCGTTACTTTTTTGCTCTCGCTGTCTCGAAGCCGCCGTGTTGAGCAGCAGCTCCGGAGTGCAATTTGCCGACGCAGCCGCTGCCGGCCGGCCTGTTGCGGTCGACCCGTCGCCGGGCTGCGGTTCTGCGGTTGCTTTCCGACCATCACTTGAACGGTGCCGTGCCGACCGAGCCCCTTCGGGTTGGCAGGTGGACGCTCGGCCGATGACAGTGGGGACTTCCGCTTGTTCCCGAGTAATACCCGATGTCAAACCTGGTACCCTCCGGGCCGGGCACGGTCGGGTCAACAGGTTGATGTGGAGGAGACTGCTCACTCAGCAAACCTTCCTTGCGAAATATTTCACACTGAGAAATCTTGTTTCACATCAGGAACGAAAACTTTGGTCCCCGGGATCAAAATGTGTTTCATCCGTCCAACCTTAACACAGTCACCAAATTTTCGGTTCCAGGCATCAAACTTTTAAACGCTGAAACGGAAAATCTTGATGCCTGGTACCCAAACTTTGGTGTCCGGGACCAAAATGTGTTTCACCTGTCCAATCTTAACACAGGCACTAAAGTTTTCCTTACTGATGTGAAACAAATCTCTCAGTGCAGGCCTTACGCAGACAAATTCACATCGAGACAAAAAAAACATTCGTGTTCCAATTCAAGCTAATGCCTGCGCAATCATCTTCAGGAAACGATAAGTGCATGTAATTGCACCTTTGCAAGATTAAGATGAATCTTAACTTCGGCGTGGTTGGCTAAGTGGCACACTCGTTGCGAGTAGCACCTGATACGTTGAACATTCGATGCTCTTCGTCACTATCTCAAGGATTGCTCCGACTGATACCGACTTGTTTGGTTCAGTGCTCGCTGTCGATCATTGTTGGACATTCCGGCTAGTCTGGTCTTCTAGCCCGATTTAGGCAAGCCTTTCTTCTAAACTGTTCCTCGCCAGAACGGTTTACCTGGGGCTTAGTGAGTGAGTTGAAACGGTGATAGCAACTTGCAACTTTGCATGGTGCAGCTTCAAAGTCGTGGTGTTTGCAGACTTCACTGTTTGAACAGCGAGTAGGCGAAGCGAGTCGCGCACACAGTCTGAAACCATCATCATCGCTGCAAGGCCTCTTCATTCAAGCTACAACTACGCTTGAAGCGAAGCGTACAGATGAAATTCTTCCATTCTCCAAATCCCAGCACCTACTGCGTTTGAACATGTACATGTCAGGCGTAAAAGTGCACTTTCGTTCCACCAGTGATTCTTTGAATCTTGATGTGCACAGGATTGTCCCCTGTCATTTAGAGTGGATGTCATTTAGATAAGTATCAGTTGACGTACTTTGCCCGGTCCACTCAAGTCCTCCACCTTCTCTTGGCTGGATCGCGCCGCGCGTCGCGGCCTCTTGATCCAATTTTTATCGAGTTGATAAAAAAAACCAAGTGATTGGAGGCTCAACGTGCAACGTCAACCTCGGGAGTTGGTTCTTTGCTCACTCGTCTTGCACATGTTAGCACTTCTCTGAACCTCGAGTGGCCAGCACTCGTACGTGACTTGGTAACTGGTTAAGGACACAAATACCAGCTCCTTCCCTCCGCCTCACGACGTCGCTTATGTACGCACCCTAAAAATGTTCACAGAATGTACACAAAGAGTTGAGTCTGTGTGCGCAACTCCGTGTTGACTTTAGATAGCACGACTCGGTTGTGGCGGTGTGGACAGCTGCCTGCCGACACCTACGGCAAGCTGCTGCCTCACCGGCCGACCGATCCAATTGTTAATTAGACCGAGAATTTTTTGATTTTTTTTTTTTTTGAAGTGACGAGGGCGTTGCGACTTGCCGATATCTAACGCCGTGCTTGTTTGTTGTGTTCGCAGAGTATATCGCCTCGGAGTGTGTCTGGCTCGCGGGAAATATCACCTTATGTAAGTACGGGTTGGCCTGACTGTATGGCGGTCGCTGTTGCGTGCTGAGCGATGCACTCATACCAACAGGCGGATTTAGAAAAAAATCCAAAAAAAAAAATTAATAAAATATGGTGTTCCGGCACTCGAATATTTCTTTTTAGGGTGTATGGTTTGAAGTTGGAAAACTAGAAAATAGAAAAACTAACGCACTGCACGGTGTTCCTGCACTAGAATGTCTAAAATGTATGCTGTAAAGACAAGAGGTTTTTAGTCGGTAGCAGAAAAAGGGGCAAATTTTATTGAGGATGAAGTTGGCGTACTCGGCGTCTGCGCCTATGAGGAAATAGCTCGGCGAAAGTAAGGAGACGATGGAGTAGTCGCGCATCAAAACTTATCCACAACAAAAAGAAAAAAATAATTTTTTCACATTATTTTTGCTTTAAGTTCAGTCAAGTCGTTTCTCTCTAGACCTGGTATCGGGTGTGCCCGAAGCCGGGAGCGGACATTTCAACACGCCTCTCGCTTTTGACGCGTGCGGTCCGAATAACTGAGGCGGCGCGGGACGGACGGGCCTCTCTTTATTTTTAATGACGGTGTTTTTTTCCGTCATTGCGGTTTGTGGAACGCCGCGCCGTGTGTGTGTGTGTGTGTGTGTGTGTGTGAGAGAGAGAGAGAAAGAGAGAGAGAGAGAGAGAGAGAGAGAGAGAGAGAGAGAGAGAGAGAGAGAGAGAGAGAGAGAGAGAGAGCGCGTGTGTGTGCGTTCGTGCGTGCCTCCGGGCTGCGATGGGAAGCATGTGGTTACGCACTGACCCCCTGTGCACGTCTGGTCGGCCGCGTCCTGTGTGTGTGTGTGTGTGTGTGTGTGTGTGTGTGTGTGTGTGTGTGTGTGTGTGTGTGTGTGTGTGTGTGTGTGTGTGTGTGTGTGTGTGTGTGTGTGTGTGTGTGTGTGTGGGTGGTCTGATCGTGTCACGTGCATGTCGGTGCTGCCGTGCGCGGCGCGTGCGCTCGCTTTGTCGTCACACACAGTGAGTAGGGGGTCGACCGCGGTGGCTCGGCGGTTGGCGTGTTCCGCCGTAGTCGCGGGTGCGCAGCGCTTGCCACCCGATGGCTGGCCGATTACCAGGCGGAGGGTGGGGAGGTGGAATTTATGGCACGGGTTTTGTGGGGGCTGTGATGGCCGCGGGGAAAGAGTTGGAGCGCTTGGCGCCGCTTGGCGCCGCTTGGCGGACCGGCGCTTTACGAGGCAAGCTGGCTGGCTGACTGCCTGGCCGGCTGGGGCCGCCGCCGGGAGTAATGCCGCCCCCTTTTCACGGTGTAGTGCCTGCGCGGCGTGGCGAGGCGCGCACGGTGCGACTGGCTGGCGACTGGCTGGCTGCTCTGCCTGGCCGCCCTGCCTGCCTGCCTGCCTCGCGGCGCCCCGCCCCGGATTGCATGGGTGTCGAGCAGCTAACTACCGTGTTCCCGGCGGCCCCACTCGGAGCCGCCCCGCCCCGCCCCGCCTCGCCCCGCCTCGCCCCGCGGGCCACCTTTCCCCCTCTAATTGCGCGGCGCGTCGGTTCGTGTTGGCCCCGCCACGCCCGGCCACGCCCCGCCACGCCCCGCCACGCCCCGCGCTCCGCCCGCCTCGCTAAACTGATTGACGACGGCAAGTCGACGTTGGTTGGACCCGGCCTAATTCGTGTTGCTCACCTGTTCCAGGTATTAAATGACGCTGCCGTCCAGCCCGCAATACCCATATCTAGGACTAATGTAAGTACCGCGTGTTCGGCGAGCACTGCCACACACACACAGACAAAACAATTTGAAACACTGTTTAGAGCTTTGACACCACCGGGCACTGGGTTTCGGAAACGAAGAACACAAGTATGATTGCTTCCAGTCGGCGGGGAAAAAACGAGGGGGGCACAACTTCCCACATTCATTGTACAAAATTTTAGCACATTCCCACATTCTGGAGGTAAAAACGCCTGTAAATAGGCAACAAGTGTGACAAATAGAGCAGAAATCTTGCACATTCCAACACATTCCCACATTCATTGTACACAAAATCTTAGTGTGAGTCACCCCTCGGGAAAAAAACGTTAACGCTAACGCTAACGTGAAAGCAGATGATACTAATGTTTATTTCAATGTATGTTTGTTCATCATTTAATTAAGGAAAACAAATTATTTTTAATTTTCTAATTTGGCCTGATGTATTCATGTCTGCGCATGTGTGTCCACAATGATATGCCTAATACCACTTGTGTTGGGTATCATTCTCTTTGTTTCAACGCGAGGATGCACAATATGATGGCCAATCACATAAATACTCAATACCCGTAAAAGTTGTTCTCTGTACTAGCGCGGGATCGCCGCAGCACTTGACACTCAGCCGTCCGGTCACGATAAGCAGCCGAGCTTCGTCAGTCGACTCCAACATAAACAAACAAGAGCAGCGCGGCGCAGCGCAGCGCAGCACTCCGCGCCACTTGTAACCAGACGCCGCGCATCCGTTCCGCCCTAGTACCAATGCGAACTTTTGCGGGTATCAGCAAAATAGTTGAACGGATGCCGAATTCCGCATCCTCACGTTCCGACGAGAAAAATGATACCAAATAAGACTAGGATAGCGGCGGGGGCGCGGGCGCGGGCACGGGCGAGGCTGTCTGCCAGCTATAGGACTCTGGGTGCGGGGCGCGGCGCGGGCGCGGCGCGGCGCGGCGCGGGCGCGGCCGAGCGCCCTTCGCCCATATAATCTTCTAGTCTAGCCATCCAGCCGCTTGCTCCCCGCACGAGAGTACAAGCATTCTGATACATTTATAATTATAATTTCTTTTTTCAATTTTTGCGTATAGCTGTGAACATAAATGTATCATCTGCTAAAAAGTATAAGTAGTTTTGGAAGAGTGTAGGGCGTGAGTAAGTAGAGGGGTTCTGCTCCGTGATGGTGCTGTGGATCTTGGACCTGGTGACCGCATCCCTCGGCCGGTGCGTGGAGTGGAACGTACGCACTGTAAGTGGTGGCCGCGCTGCCGCCGCGTGATCCTTAGCGCTCCTCAAAGCGAGTGGCGGTCTGGAGGTGGCGGCGCGCCCCGCCCCGCCCCGCCCCGCCCCGCCCCGCCCCGCCCCGCCCCGCCCCGCCCCGCCGTGCCGGGTGGGCGGGAATAGACTGCGGTTGTGGTGCAGGATGGAGAGGGTCTTACGGCCCCGGCACTCTGTGCGGTGCCTGCCGCGGCTGCGGTGCGCTGCGGTGCGCTGCGGTTCCTGCCGCGGCACAGCCAGCCTTGCGGTCAGGCCCCCTCCTTTCCCCCGTCGCCGCTGTAGAGGGGCGCACAGTCGGCCAGAAGAACGTTGAGGCGGCCAAAAACCCGGACGCGTTTTGAACTCCAGAGTCGCTGAATGGGACCAGAACCGAACGAGTGACTCCACCAATGGATTGCTCTCCAAGCGAGGAAGCCATTGGTGGGGTCACACGTTCGATTCCAGTCCCATTCAGCGACTCTGGAGCTCAAAGCGCGTCTAGAAATTTGGCCGCCTTTGACCCACTGCGTGGCTGAGGGTCCGTGCTGAGGTCCTCTTTGACCTGCAGCGTGAGCTTTGACGTGGCGTGATTGGTTGCGACAGGGGGAGAGTGCTGTCTCCGCCTGACATGTTTTGCCGTATTAGCCGGTAATAGACTTGGCGGCGCGGGGGCTCCGCGGGGGCACTGGTTGGCGCGGCACGACGCCCCCCTGGAAGGAGGCCAACGCAGCCTCGATGCTTCACGCTTTTATTGCGCGTTTACTGGCCTGCTCGGTAGCGTCGACCGGCAAGACTGGTCGTGATTGTGTGTGTGTGTGTGTGTGTGTGTGTGTAGGTGTGTGTGTGTGTGTTTGTGTGTCTGTCTGTGTGTCTGTCTGTGTGTCTGTCTGCGAGTGAGTGAGTACATGGTGCCAGGGGGTTACGCCTGTGTGTGTCGGTGTGTGAGTGAGGAGGCATGGCGGTGCGGGGGCTGGCGCACGTGAGCTGACTTTGGTCTGCAATGACCGGGGATGCGGTGTGCCGGCGCCATGCTAATAGTGGAAAGGATGGAGTCTCGTTTGGATGGCGGACGGCGCCTGAATCCTGATGGCATGTCTCTTGTCTCCATCGCTTGCGTGCATTGCCTCGCAAGGGAGTGAGACAGAGGGCATGGTGGTCGATTCCTCTTACCAACGTGTACACTCGTAGCATCCGCCACCCTCCTCTCCTATCCTAACTCTCTCTCTCTCTCTCTCTCTCTCTCTCTCTCTCTCTCTCTCTCTCTCTCTCTCTCTCTCTCTCTCTCTCTCACACACACACACACACACACACACACACACACACACACACACACACACACACACACACACACACGTAGGGAATTCATATGTCCGGCATGTGGTTTGATAGTGGCGGCCAATATTTGCCCCGCTGAGGGTGTGGCGGTGCCGATAACGTGGCGTCGCGTCCCGCATGGAGGAGGAGGGGCTGTGGAGTCGCGGCGTCAGATATAAGTCAGCTGGCCGTCACGCACGCGCCCTGCTTCCGGAGGCGCTGCACTGAAAAAAAAAGTTCTTAATCGGAGAACATTTGCATCACTACGATGGATAGCTCTCCGATTGTCTGAGAGCATTCCATCATAGTGATGCAAATGTTCTCAGGTTAAGAACTCACTTTTTTTTCAGTGTGGCGCACGTGGCGTGCGCCTCCGCTTCCACGTGGCGGGGAAAAGTGTCAAATAATGGGAAGTAGCGGCTCCGACATAACTTTATTACTCTCACTTTGGGTTCATTCGTGTTAGTATACAGACGTTTTCTAGGGCATAGCCCACATTCCTCACCCATTGCGACACATTTTAAAAGGGAGATAAACAGCGGCGCATGCGAGGCGTGTCTGTCCATGAATTCTGCACGCGACTCGGCAGCGAGCACGACATTTGTAAACACACAAGATTATCTTTTCCGTTTTTTTTTTTTTTTTTTTTGTTTTTTTTTTTGGGTCTGCGACAATGTTGCTGAGCCGCTGTGTGTTTTTTGTCGCAGGGCCCTCCGCAGCCGGGGCAGCCGTTTAAATTCACGGTCGGTGAGTCCTGCGACCGGATCAAGGAGGAGTTCCAGTTCCTGCAGGCGCAATATCACAAGTGAGTTGGTCCAAACGACATGCCGCCGTCTGTTACATTCTCTTGAACTTTACGCATTTTCGCCACGCTCTGGTGTGGTCTGACTTGGCTCGGTATCGCGTACTCGGACTGAGTGAGCAGTTTCCTCATCAATCCGTTCCTTGTGAGATGAACGGATTTGGGGTTGACTTGCTCTGAACGGATTGGTTGATGTCGGCTGATGGCTTGCTGTGTTGTTCCGCAGCCTCAAGTTCGAGTGCGAGAAATTGGCTACTGAAAAGATTGAGATTCAGAGGCACTATGTGATGGTAAGAAGTTTTGAACGCTTTCATTAACATTCCTTTTATTTTGTCCCCCCTCCCCTGCACCCGCCCCGCAAGCAGCTTGAAAATGGAGATAGACAAAATAGCCCAAGAGAAAACGGAAATGCAGAGGCATTATGTCATGGTGAGTTTTGTGACCCTTTTTACGTTCTTGTGGTAGATTTTGGGTGGTGAAGGGTCGTACAGTACGCTGCTTAGTACTCCCCTTAAAGAGTGCATTTCGGACGTTGCCACTGTGTGGCGTTCCTCGTAGTTTGTATCTCGACGTGAGACCGAGGCAAGAACCCGGGCGCAAGGGTTTCGTTGCGTCGCTATGGAAGTTTGTCTCGGGTTCCCCGTCCCTGCATGCCGTGGTTTGCCGTACTCACCGTTTTCTTCACGATGCTTGGGAAGTCACTTTCAAATTCTCGGAAAGAAAATTGAATACTTTTACTAAGAAGTTTGAGCATGAACAGAAGGCAAATTGAAAACAGAGTCAGTCTTGCTTGCGAAACAAATTTTTCTCGATTATGAAGGAAATTATCCGAGCAACAAGGTAATGCCTTGTCCCTTGAGCATGCTCAGATTTCTTTGTAAGGGTTTGACAGTAAAGACTTGTTCTGCCGCATTTTCTCTCCGGTGCTTTTATGGACTGTATATGTGTACATGTACGTTTTTATTGGCGCAGTTATTTTGACAGTTCATTAATATCCCTCTTTTGTGTTTTGTTTTTCAGTATTACGAGATGTCCTACGGCCTTAACGTGGAAATGCACAAACAGGTGGGTTCCTTTCTGCTTGCTATTTTCTAGTCTCAGGACGCCTTTGCGTGCGCAGTACGCTCCGTCTCACCCGCAACTTATAAACTGGTTGTCGCCACCGGCGTGACGTCATAATAGGAAAGCAACCTTTCGAAAACAAGGGCCACCCAACGAACCACGCTCGAGCGCCGTCCCGACCCCTTAAATCTGGAAGTTGGTTAAGTTACGGCCCTCTGCACCGTGAAAAGCATCTCCCTCCCTCCACCCCCCGCCGTCGCTCCGCGCCGTTAAATATTACGACCGGAGGGCCCCTGCGACCCTTTGGAGCGTCCTGGAGGGCGTCCTGCAGGGCCATGGCGGGGAGAGAGGCACCGGCCGGCCGCTGCACCAGTAATTGTTATCAAATGGTTCGCAACGCTCGCCTCCCCAGGGTGGCCACCCCAGGGCGGCCTCCCCCCCCCCCCTGGCGTCGAGGCGTGACGGCTCGTCATGTAATCGACGTGGCCGTTGTGGACGTCGCGCAAGGGGCCGGCCCGGCCTTTTTCCGGCACTCACTCTGCCGTTGCCCAGATGACACCCCACTTCCTCATCCGAGTCGATTTTGTTACGTGTTTCCCTGTGTGGAAGGTCCGCGTGTTTTCAGGGGGGGGGGGGAAGATTGCGTTGTGACTCTTACCGGTCCGTGCGCCGTCTGGCTTCGTGCCCACTGTGTAGGGCTGTGTGGCGCGGCGGCTTTGGCACCTGGCTATCATCGCGTGCGGGCTGCGGTCGCCGTCGCTCTCTCTCTCTCTCTCTCTCTCTCTCTCTCTCTCTCTCTCTCTCTCTCTCTCTCTCTCTCTCTCTCTCTCTCTCTCTCTCTCTCTCTCTCTCTCTCTCTCTCTCTCTCTCTCTCTCTCTCTCTCTCTCTCTCATTAAAGGGGTTGCCTACCCCATAACCCCACCATCAGCGCGGCGCGTGGCGCTGGAGGCGGTGAAGCTCGGAGGGGATCGGGTCGGCTGTTTTGATGCCGGCGGGGTGGCCAGCTTCCACGCGATTAGCTGCTGCACACACACACACACACACACACACACACACACACACACACACACACACACACACACACACACTTGTACGTGTGAGTGTACACGCGCGCGCTCATCAGGCGTTGCCGGTCCTTGTCGCCGTGTCGAGTTTGATCGTTACATTCGTGAGGGGAAGCTCGACAGATGACGGCCGTCGGTCGGTCCTCGCTTTCATGTCGACATCGGTCGGCCGGCCTGCGAAGCGCGACTTTTTCTCTGTGTTTCATTCGCCAGTCCAGTGGACGCTTATTGGATCGCTCGCTATTGCGTGACTACCCCCCCTCCCCTCCCCCCCATCTCTCTCCCGTTTATTTTTATTTAGGGCGCCACTCGCAGTAGCAGCGATTTTATTTCTCATTACTCGTTTCGCTATTTTCCATTTCCCTTTTATCATCCCCCGGCGGGAATAAGCGAGTCGCGTCTCCCTTTTCCCTCTCTCTCTCTCTCTCTCTCTCTCTCTCTCTCTCTCTCTCTCTCTCTCTCTCTCTCTCTCTCTCTCTCTCTCTCTCTCTCTCTCTCTCTCTCCTCCCCACTCGTAAACAGAGACTTTGCGCGGACATCAGCACGGTTGCTTTAGCAATCTTGCGGCGGGTCAGCCTGCACGCCGGTTTCGAGCGGGCAAGTCCGTTGATCTGTCTCTCTCGCACTCACACAGGACGCCCCACGAGTGCGAGAGAGAGAGAGAGAGAGAGAGAGAGAGAGAGAGAGAGAGAGAGAGAGAGAGAGAGAGAGAGAGAGAGAGAGAGAGAGAGAGAGAGAAGAGAATGAGAGAGAATGAGTCTGCGGCCCGAGGGCTGGCCCTATTTGCCGGCTGGCCGGGTGGCGATGCGATTTTCGGCTCGCAGCACCCTCTGCAGGGATGGGGCGGGGTGGGGGCGTGTCGGAGTGAAGGAGACGTCGTTCGGCTTGTGGAGGGCCTCTCCCGACGACGCGCGACTCTCCCTGTCCGTGTGTGGGAGAGACTGTGTGCGGCGCCCCGGCCCTGGTCTTCCTCCGCCCTGACGCCTCCCCCTTTGTCCGTGAGAACCAAACACCTCCTCCTCGACGTCGAGGAGGGTGTCTGGGTGGAGATGATCCCCGAGTCGATTAGGCGAGGGGCGCTACGGCGGCACCACTCGAGTCAAGGGCCCGCCCCACCCCGCCCCACCCCACCCCACCCCACCCCACCCCACGAGACCACGCCGCCACTCTGCCAAGGGGTTTGATTCGCGTGGGGGACGACGGCGTTTTCAATCCGCAGCGTCGGGTTTGCCAGAGTCTCGGTGCCGGAAGCAGAGTCCGCTCACGAGGTCCAGGCCCTCTCGCCCTAATATCCGGCATCACGCTTTGCTGGTGCTCTGGAGGTGCTCTGCAGGCTGAACAGCTGTCGCTCTGTCTCTGTCGCACTCACGGGGCGGGGCGACCAGCCGGCCCACAGTGGATCAGAAGACCGTTGAGGCGGCCAAAACCCCGTACACGTTTTGAGCTCCAGAGTCGCTAAAAGTGACTCGAACGTGGGGCCCGACCTATGGATTTCTCGTTCGGCGAGCGATCCATTTGCGGGGTTGAACGTTCGATTCGAGTCTCATTTAGCGACTACGGAACTCAAAACGCGTCTTGAGTTTTGGCCTCCTGCGTCGGTCCTCTGGCCCACTGTGCAGCCGGCGGGGAACACGGCAAGCTGGCGACCGCGGCGCGACCTCCCGCGGGAGGGTCCTCTGTTCCATGTTCCAGCGACGTCGGCCGCAAGGGAAGGGGGACCCACCGCCAACCCTCGGGGCAGGCTGGAGCTGGCTGGAGCTGGCTGGCTTGTGGCGGGGCGGCGGGGTGGGCCCCAGTGGGCCGCCCACTCTCTGGGCCGCGGGCCCCAGTGTGCTGCGGTTTGCTCGAGTCTGCTCAGCGACCGCAGCGCGGGGAAGGGAGGGGCCGGGGATGGGATGTAAAGTTGGCGCGGCGGCGTTACCGCGGCCCGCCCCGCCCCGCCCCGCCCCGCCCCGCCCCGCCCAGAGATACTGCGGGGCGCCGCCTCCTGGTGTGTGAATAACGCAACTGGAGTGGAGCACACGGCTCTTTTATGGCCGGATGGATTCGGCCCGATGGATTTAGGGAACTGGATTCCGCCCCGCCCCGACCTGTTTTTGTTGAAGGGTTGCTCCTTGCTCGCTGGGGGCGCGGCACGGCACGGCAGCCACGCCAGGTGGAAGGGTTGTCGCACCGCCGGTGTGAATACTTAATGAAGAAGGCCTTGCCCGCCCCGCCCCGCCCCGCCCCGCCCCACCCTGCAGCGCATACCAAGTGGCGCGGGGGGCGGGGCGTTTCCCCGGGCGTTCCCTAGGGCCCTCGACGGAGCGCAGCCCGGGGACGATAATGCGAGCTCATACTTACCCCCGCCGGGATTCGATCCCCCGACTCTGCTCGTAGCCGTGCAGGGCGTGCCGCTGCTCTCGGGTCCGAAAACAGAGAAAGACACGCTCTGGCGCGGTAGCCGGTAGCCTCTGGATTGGGTCAGGTCGCCCCGCCTAATTTGCGGGGCAGTCTGTGTCGGATTAGTCGTGCTGCGCCGTGTCCGCTACTAGTTTGTTGGTCTCCCCCCTCCCCGCATCCTCCCCTGCCCCGCCCCTCGGGCTGCGGCGTGGCGCGGGGGCTCCGGGGGCGCCGAGTTCCAATCTGCGGTCGCCCTCCATCCCCCAAGGGGGCCGCGGGGCCCCGCGCGGGGCGGTCGAGTGCCACCGCAGCCCTCTCCTCGCACATCAACGCCCTGGCGGCCCTGGCGCCGTGGTGGTGGTGCGCGTAGTCTATACCCACCCAATGGATTCGCCGGCGCGGCAGACTATTTCCGAGTGGGAGGTCTCTCTCTCTCTCTCTCTCTCTCTCTCTCTCTCTCTCTCTCTCTCTCTCTCTCTCTCTCTCTCTCTCT
>CM060100.1:7482880-7542880 GCA_030522485.1 Stenchaetothrips biformis
CAGCAGCAGCAGCAGCGGGCTTTGTTTGGCAGGGTGATGCTGACTTTACATTAGCATAGTGGGCGAGTCAATATTGGCAGACTGCAAGATTGAGGCGGGGGGAGGGGGAGGGGGCGGCGGAGGGGTGCTGGAGCGTTGATCTGTGAGGGTGGTGTGTGTGTTTGTGTGTGTGAGTGTGGGTGTGTATATGTATGTGTGAGCGCGTGTGTGCATGTGTGCGCTTGCATGCCTCGCGCTGTTTCGAGCAAGCGGTTGCTGCTCGCTGTATTTGTCAATGCCGCGCCGTCATGTTACGTTCCTTGCTCCTCCGCGTACACGTGTGTGTGTGTGTGTGTGTGTGTGTGTGTGTGTGTGTGTGTGTTGAGAGGACTGTACACACAGCCGCACACATATGTACATGGTTCACAACCCCCTTCGCTACCGTATAAGCCCCCTCCCCTTTTTCTTTGTGCCTTCCGCTGCGTTCGCGCTTTCTGTGTTGTCGCTCCTCCCTGCTCCGTTTTCCTTGGCGGTTGCTGCTTGTTTTTTTTTTGTTTTTGTTGTTTTTTTTAATCCTTCCCCCACCCCTTTTTTTTCCCCGAGTCCCGCTGTTGTGCGGTGGTCCGCCCTTTGCCGAGTAAGCGAGTCGTCTGGCGCGGCACGGCGTGTCTGGCCGTCGTGCCCGCCCTCCCTGCGTAGCGCCGCACAGCGATGGGGACCAGGCGGCCCGCCAATTTGAGCGGCGCCGCTGCTCGGCGGTGGTGGCCCCCGCCGCGTGGCCCTGCCGTGGTGGGATCGCCGTGGTGGTGGCCCCGCCGGGGTGGCCTCGCCGACAGCTGATAACGGTCCATGTCGCTGAAAGGGGATGTCTTTTGCCGGCGGCGGGGTCGCGCGTCCGGAGGGGGTTTGGGTCGAAGACCTCCGGCAGGCCCTTGTGGTGGTGGTTCCCTATCTCGCCTCGCCGACCCGACTCGTCCCCCAACGCCGCACCCCACCCCGCCCCACCCCGCCCCGCCCGTCAAAGCAATTCCTTGCCGTCCCGGAGGTGACGCCGCTGCTCTGCCTGCCCCGCCCCGCCGACAACTTGGTCTCTGAAAGCGCGCCCCCTGCAAGCGGGAGAGGGGCAAGAAAAGAAAAGAGATGGCTGGGGGTGGGTGGGAGTTGAACCCGCGCCGCGCGTCTCGCCGACGACCAACTCTCGGTGGACCGGAGGCAGGGCGGAGCGTCGGAGCGGCGGAATGGCATTGTCTGTCCCGCCGCCGCAATTTGTGCGCCGCCGCGCCGCTGCCGAGGAAACGGCGGGAAAAGTGCGGATAAGGGATTCCCTGATTGGAATGTTGATTGGGCCCCTCCCCCGGCCGCACAGTGGGCCCAACTCACTTACTGGCGGCGCCTGGCCGGCCGTGCTGGCGGGGTGGCGCGGCCCGCGCGGCCCCGGCGCCGGCGACGGGGTGGCTGTCGGCCGAAGGCTGGGCACAGCGGGCCCCCTCCCTCCGTCGTGCAGCTTGCTCCTGAATTGCTTTCGGTGTGTGTCTTGGCCGCAGCGGCGTGCCGGGTCGCCCCTTCGCGAGCCTCGCCGCTTGCCTGTGAAGGCTGGTCTGCGCCCCCCACCCCCGCACGCGCGTACACACGCACCCCACGCCTGCCAACCCAGCCCCGCCCGCCCGCCAGGTTGTCAAACAACCTGAATATTGTTTGAGAAAAACGAAAGAAGGAGGCGCCCGCCCCCCTTGGTCCGCCTCCACCGCCCCCTTGGCCCGCCCCCACCGCCCCCCAGTGCGCGGGGTGTGTGGCCCCTGTTTGCAGTGTACGTTCTTCGAGATTACCTCATCAGTTTGCTGATGCAGTGTGTCCAATTTTGCCGGCCGACGACGAGTAGAGGGGGAGTCCCGACTCGCGCAGATCGATGGAGCTCGGAGTGAAAGGAGATGTTTTAATGAAAGGTTGGGGCCGCGCCGCTCGCTGTGCCTGCCTGCCTGCCTGCCTGCCTGCCTGCCTGCCTGCCGCGCCGCGCTCCCCTCCAGAAAGCAATACTCAAAGCACAGCAACTTGGGCAAATTGGAACGTCGTCGCCGTGGGCCTTGCGGCGCGGCCGCGCGGCTGCAGCTCCGCGCCGCCAAGTAGACTCTCTCTCTCTCTCTCTCTCTCTCTCTCTCTCTCTCTCTCTCTCTCTCTCTCTCTCTCTCTCTCGTCTCCCCCTCACTCCAGGCTTACCCGCCCGGAGCGCCGCCAGCAGCGCTAGTGAGCGGCTAATGCAATTAAACGTGGCCTGCTAATAACTCTCCTTCACTTCCCTGCGCTTTCGAGCCCCCCCCCCCCCCTCCTTCACTCTTGCCGGCGCGCGCACACACACACACACACACACACACGCACGCACTCACACCTCGCCGGCGCCACACGCCTCGCATGGCTGCTGCCGCCGCCACCCAAACGAGTTACCCGTCATATTTTCGTCATAATTAGTCTGACGCTGCCTGCCTGCCTGCCTGGCTGTCTGCCTGCCTGCCCGGCTGTCTGGCTGCCGTGAGTTGAGTTGGCGTCGCTGTGAGCGAGGCGCTTGTCGGCCCTTCTCCCCGCTCCCGCTTTCCTCTGGTGGGCGGCATTTAGTTTTACTGAACTGGTGTTTTGCGTGCGTAACGACCGTGGCGGGACAAAAAGGAGGATGGGGCGCCGTCTGTCTGTCTGTCTGTCTGTCTGTCTGTCTTTTCTGTCTGTCCGTCTGTCTGTTGCTTGAGGGGACAGGAATACCAGCGCGGAACACTTGCGCGTACCGGCGTATGGCCGCGCTGCCGCGCCGAAACGGTAGCGGCAATGTGTCCAAACTAGCGCGCGAATTTCTGTTTGTCTAGGTTTGTCGCTGTTTCCCCCAAGGGGCGCGATGATGACTGGGTCTGATTTGGCGCTCGTTTTGTTGCAGCAACAGATGCACGCCCAGCAGATGCCGCCGCACGCCGCGCACGCGCCGCCCTTCCCGACGCACCCCGGCCTGCCCGGCCTGCCCGGCCCACTGGCGGGGCTGTCACACCCCCTGTCCATGCTGCAGGCCGCCAAGCCCGAGCACCGGGACCCCGACGCCAAGCCGCCTCCAGGTAAGCACACAACACGCACACCGAATAACACGGGTTTCACGTTGGCAACGCTCAATTTTCTCATAGTTTGAAACCGCTTTCTTTGGGTGGTGGTAGGGGCCCCGCTGCCCCGCCGAGGTCCCCGACGCTGACCCCGCGCGATGAATTGCTGAAACGGAACGCTAACGACGCTCTGTGGACGGCCTAAGTGCGCGGCGGCGGGCCGGACCGGGTCGCCGACGACGGCGTCGGGGAAATGGCCGTTGATGAGGGAGTCCGGGACACTTTGGTGCCGTGGGAGCGGGCCGAGGAGCTGGCCGGCCGGCGCACAGTGGGCTAGAAGACCGTTGAGGCGGCCAAAATTCTAGACGCATTTTGAGCTCCAGAGTCGCTAAATGGGACTCGAATCGAACGCGTGACCCCACCAATGGATTCCTCGTTTGGGGAGCAATCCATTTGTGGGGTCATTCGTTCGATTCGAGTCCCGCTTGGCGACTCTGGAGCTCAAAACGTGTCCGGGATTTTGACCGCCTCAACGGTCTTCTGGCCCACTGTGGGACGGGACCCCGCCGCGCGCGGTTCTTCCAGGAGGGCTCCTTGAGCACGCCGCCGGCGGGGCAGGTGCGGCGCGCTGGGCCTGCCCTGCCTGCACCGCGTCCCCTACACTGCGTTCGTTGCGGAAGTGCTTTTCACGCGGTAATTACCGTAATAGGGTCGTTAGCCGGCTCCGCGCCCCGCCACTCTCTGCAGCTCCAGCCTCGCTCCCGTGCGCACGCCCCCCCCCCCTCTCTCTCTCTCTCTCTCTCTCTCTCTCTCTCTCTCTCTCTCTCTCTCTCTCTCTCTCTCTCTCTCTCTCTCTCTCTCTCTCTCTCTCTCTCCCCCTTGAGGCCCACGGCGCGCCCGGCGTGGCCCGGCGGCAGCCAGCAGCACCCAGCGGCTAATGTCGACCAAGTTTTACAAGTGATTATTTGCCAAGTTGTCGGCCGCCCCTCACGGGGCTCGGCGCGGCGCTGTTGGCACGACGGGGGCCTCGGCGCCGTGGACGTGTCGGCTTGCCGGGGGACGACAATTAGATTGTGTTGTCGGAGGGTTTGACGGCGAGGGCCTTGTTGTAGGCGAGGAGGAGAGGAGCGCGCCGCGGTCGATACGTTTCCGCCACTCCGCCCCGGCGGCGGCGGCGGCGGCGGCGGCGCGGGGACTTTCCTCTGGCTGCTGCAGGTCCTCGAGACCCTCTTGGGGCGGAGAAGGGGAGACAGATTCGACTGATGGGATGAGAGCGAGAAGACGCGAGGGGAGGCGTCGCGTCGCGCCGCGCCGCTCAAGCTGCCTCGCTGAAAATGGAGATGTGATTGCGTTTTATAAAAGTTGACACGCGGTCCGTTTCCCCTCCCACCGAGCCCCTCTCCTTTCTGGTCCTGTCGAAAGGGTCGCTATGCGGCACAGAAGAAGTGGGGGGGGGGCGAACCGCGAGTTAGTCAGCGAGGCGCTGCGACCGCCATTGTACCGCCGCCTCCCGCTGCCTCTTCTGCAAATTGGCGGCGCGAAAAAACGAAACGACGACAGATTTCTTTGAACAAACAGTAGTGGCGGGCCCCCGCCTCCCTCGCCCGCCGCGCTTTCATTCGCGGCCGTCGCCCCTCTCCGTCCGTCCGTCTGTCTGTCTGTCTGTCCGCCCGTCTGCTTCCCCTTCACGCCGTGTAATGGCTGCAGTTGGCAGTGCCGCTCGTCGTGTCTGTCTCGTCGCGCGGCGGCACGGCAAGCGCTGCCTCTCGCCGGCCGACCCAACCCGGGGAGGGAAGGGCGGTCCAGGAGGCCGCCGGACTCAGCCGTGGAGATGAAAGACTCCTTGGTCACGTGGACTTGGACGCCACACCGCTGCGGTGCTCATCGGGCGTGGGTGGGCGAGGCACGGGGTGGGCTATAAATTACCACATGACACAATTTGAAGGGAGGGCGGGACTTGGGGCTTTACAAATCGAAGTACTTTCTCTGATTACACGCGCGCGCGCACACACACACATACACACACACATTCGCACACACAAGCGACCACACACACACACACATTCGCACATACACACACACACACACGCACACGCGCAGGCACACGCAGGCAGAGTGCGAAACAAGCTGCACACACACGGGGTTGTCAAATGCCGGCGTTGCTCTGTCGCAGTCTGTGGTCGAGTTTTAATCCGGACTCGTTTCTCTCTGTTGCAGGACTCAACTCGGTGGAGGAGAGACATGTGAGTACACAGTGCGCCATGGCCATGGCCACCTCGACTCCGCTTCGCTTCACTTGACGGGGCCATTCGCGCTCGGGCCTTAAGGGGGGATCCTAGTGTAGCGGGGTCAAAAGAAGGGTGTTTTGGGGATTTTTTTTAAAAAAAAAACTAAAGCCTCACTCTAAAATCCGAAGACAGGGTTGAATTTGTGGTTCTTTAATCACTTCAGAAAAAAAAAATTGTGGTGATAAAGTGAAAAATGTTGCTGCACGGTCCGCTGCAAAATGGCCTGGAGTGCCTGGACGGGCGTACACTTACAGCCCAAACGGTTGATCCGATCGAGCTGAAATTTTTTGTGAATGTACCCGACACTAGTGGCCATAATCTGAACTAGAAGATCCGGGATCGGAGTATCCCTTCATAGAAAAAAAAAATCAAAACTTTGAAAATTTTGCCTAAATTTCGGTACTAAAAGTTTAACTTGCTCAAAAAAATACTAAAAGTTATTATTTTTCGAAGATTCTAGTTCAGATACTGGACCGATCCCTAATGAGTCCAAAAAAAATTCGTACGACTGTTTCAGGCGTTCGAGTCGACCTGCAGTTGTACGCCCGTCCAGGCACTGCACGCAAAACATGCCATTTTGCAGCGGACCGTGCAGCAACATTTTTCAATTTATCACCACAATTTTTTTTTTCTGAAGTGATTAAAGAACCACAAATTCAACCCTGTCTTCAGATTTTAGAGTGAAGCTTTAGTTTTTTTTAAAAAAAATCCCTAAAACACCCTTCTTTTGACCCCGCTACACTAGGATCCCCCCTTAATCTCATGGCCCTGTCGTCGGAATAATTTGACCCGTCCTTTCCCAGCTCTCTCGCTCGCTCACTCTAGCTGATGGGCCCTGTCTCTCTCACTCTGGTTGCCGCCTCCGCCCCCTCGTCGCCGGCACCCCCTGCTCCTAATCTGCCTTAAATGAAATGAATTTTAAGTCAGCTTCTTCCCTGTCAGCAATCTCCGAGGCGGCGGTGGCGCCGGCGGCAGCCTCCAGCAGCAAAAGCGACAAAAATGAATGTGAAAAAAATAAAAAGAGAGAGGGATGGAGAGAGAAGGCAGAAGCGAGCTGGCTTGTGGGCGCCTGCATCTCTGTGAAAGGGACGGCGCTCCATCAGCCCCCAGCACCCTCCCCCCCCCCCCCCGCTCGCCGCCGCCCCGACGGTTTTATTAAAAAGGCTTTGCGTCTGGCGCCGAGTACTTTACACATGCTGTCGGGGCGGCCTCCCTTATTCCATCCAGTTACGCTGCAGGCTGATTCCGAGAGGAGGTTCTCTCTCTCTCTCTTTTCCATACGGTGCGCCCCACGAGTGCGAGAGAGAGAGAGAGAGACCTGCCTCTCCGCTGAATCCGCCCTCTGCCGCTGCTCCCCCTGTTCCAGAGCCGTGTTCCTTTGCCCACCGTTTGCCCGGCTCGAGTTTTTCTTTTTGATTTGTTTTTCCTCGCGGAAATCCCCGCGGCCCACGCCTCCGCGGGGAGAGCTTTTCACCACCGCCATGGCGTCGCTGTAGCCTTTTGCATAATTTTGCCCGTCGCCTCGCGGCGCCACCCCGCCCCACCCCGCCCCACCCCGCCCCACCCCGCCCCGGGCGTGACGTCCCACTTTATAGTTTTCCGGCCGTGTCGTCTCTCCCCTTTGTCTTCCTGGTTGTTTCTTTCGTTTTTCTGTGTTTTTTTTCTTTTTTTTTTTTTCTTTAGAGGAGCAGGTTTTCCGCCTCCCTCCCTCTCCGTATCTCTCTCTCTCTCTCTCTCTCTCTCTCTTTCTCTCTCTCTCTCTCTCTCTCTCTCTTTCTCTCTCTCTCTCTCTCTCTCTCTCTCTCTCTCTCTCTCTCTCTCTCTCTCTCTCTCTCTCTCTCTCTCTCTCTCTCTCTCTCTCTCTCTCTCTCTCTCTGTCTCCCTCTCTCCCTCTTGTCGACCTCTTTCGCGACGCGACGGCAATATGTCTGGCGCGGAGGGCGGCCGAGAGTCGACGACCTGTGGGGCCGCTGCAGTGGCTGCGCTATCTCTCTCGCACGCGCACGGATCCCTCGGCACGCCCCATGAGAGCGAGAGAGTCGGAGCGACACGACTGCCAACGGCACGGCCCCCGTCAGTCAGAGCCCGCCGTCGATGGCGGCGGGAATTTTTATTCCCCAATCTCCCCGCTGCCCGACTGCCTGCCCGCCCGCCCCACGATGTACTCTTTCACACCTCGTTCCCCCGCCCTGCCCCGCTCCGCCCCGCCCCGCCCTCTCCCCCACACCGTAATTATCTCCCGCTGGTTGGTAATTAGCATAGGGGGCGGTGCTGGGGTGGCCGGGCCGGCGGCGCCCCGCCCGGAGGCACGCCGAAGGTGAAGTCGGTGTACAGTGCGAGTCAAAAGGCTCGCCTGCCTGGAACGGCGCCTTGAAAAGGGAAGGGCCGGCCTTGAAAAGGGTCGAGCCATGAAAGAACTGCCGGACTGAATGATGGGCCTGCGTGGCCACTTCGTTCAGATTCGCCAAATTGGAAAACAAAAATCATTTTTAAAATTTTTTATTTTTTTTTGGAAACCGAGGCTATTTTAACTTAAGATTCACCTTGACAATCCTTTTAAATTTTTGTAGGAAATTGCGAAGAAAAGTCGATTAGAAATGACCGGCAGTTTGTGCTTTTGTGTTTGCTTTGTCAACTTGACACGCAGTTTACGAAAGATGGTTTGTAGTTGCTTCCCCTCTCGATGACGGTGCGTTTGTCGACTTGCCCCGGCGATCCGTCGGCCCGCCTGATTGGTGCAATTAGAGGGTGTGGCGGGGCGGGGTGGGGTGGGCTGCAGGTGAGGGTGGCGCGCCGGCGGCGGGGCGCGACCACTCGACCGCAGCGAGCCGCTCATGCTCGTGGCAGGCTCATTCCGAACAATTGCTCTGTCTCTCTCCCACGCGCCTACGGCACGCCCCACGGCGTGCGAGAGAGGGACAGCACGACGCGACGCTCTCGGGCCGCCCTTTGCAGGCAGTCAGCGGCGCTGTACGGTCCGCTGGCGATGAAGCGATCGTGGGGGATAGGGTACCGGAGGGGTTGGGAGCGTGGCGTGCGTGGGTGCGCGTGTTGGCCGTCGTGGTGCGGTTGATGATGTGGCGGCGCGTGGTGTGCGGTCTGCGCTCGGTCCGCATGCCTAATAGATTGCGACAGGCGTCCGAGAGCCCCTTGGACGGAACGGACGGTCTCGCCCCCGCCGGCCTCGCCCCCGCCGGCCTCGCCCCCGCCGGCCTCGCCCCCGCCGGCCTCGCCCCCGCCGGCCTCGCCCCCGCCGGCCTCGCCCCCGCCGGCCTCGCCCCCGCCGCCCCTGCAGTCCGACGATGCCTTATAATCAATTTAGCAGGCCACGAAGCCCCGCCAGCCAGCCAGCCAGCCAGCCAGCCCCTTTCCACTCCGTTCCACCCTGTTCCCCGCTCGAGTTGCTGCGCTCGGCTCTAGCCAACCCTCCTCCGCCCCGGCGCACCCAATTCTTTTCCCTCCATGAAAACGTGTAATCTATTGTGAAATAAAATGGAAAGACGGCGATCGGGTGGAGAGAGAGCTCGGCGCGGAAGTGGAGTAGGACGAGTAGGGCGCTGCGACTCCGTCTCCTTTTTCTCCTTTCCCCTGCTTCCCGTTTGACCCTCTCTCCCTCCCTCCCTCCCTCTCACTCTCTCGCTCTCCCGCCCTGTACCTTTCTTTCCCCGGGGGAGTCCGGAGGCGAGGCAGCTTACAGCAGCCAGGTCTGGCAAGACCCACCCCGGCGGCCCCACCCTTGGCCCTCCCACCAGCGGCAGTGACTTGAAAAATGGTCCTGGTTGAAATTTGGCTCCCCCGGGCCCGGGGGCGGAGGGGAGCAACTGCAGATCGGCGAGGAGTAGCTCGGGGGTGGGGGAGGGGGAAGGGGAGCCCTACCGGCACTGAATAAAATATATGACGGTCCTGGCGGGGCGCGGGGTGAGGAGCGAGACCCCGGGGGCGAGAGCAACCACTTCCACCCCCCGCACCCCCCCGCGCCACCCCCTTGTGGTCACAAACACTGGCGTTTTGTCGTTTTTATGCCTCGTCCGTTTTCGTTTTCTCCCTTCGATCCGGCCGATCGGGCGTCGTTTTGCTCCATGACTTTCGTCGCCCTGGGAATAATTCGCTGCTGTTCTCGTTTTTCTCTCCAATTTTTGGTTTGTTTTAACCGGGCGCCCCAGTGTGTTTTGCCGTCTGGCCCGTGTGCCCTTCGGTAGTAACCCCCCTCCCCCCTCCCCCCCGCCGCCGCCGCCGCCGCCGCCGCGCGCTGTTAGTGAATGGGGATTTATTGTTAATCAGATAGGGCAGCCCGCCACGCTACCCCCCCCCCCCCTTTGGGCAGCCAGCACCACCGCAGTCAGTGAGAGCTTTATTGCTTGGGGTGGTTTCGCGCGGTGCCCTGTGCCGCCCCGCCACCCCTTTGAACGCCCCCTCCTCCCCCCCCCCTTTCCCGCTTTCCATCTCCCCCCTTTTTTTTTCCTCCTGCGGCGTCGCTTGAGCAGCAAATGGAGCAAGTGGCGATGGGCGTGCTGGCCACGCTCGCCGCACTCGCGCCCTCGACGAAGGGGTGCTGAACGGGTCGCGAGGCATCCCTCATTTTGCTAAATTTGTGCTTGTCTTGTCTGTTGCAGCGTAACTCAATCTCCCCTGCCGAAAGGGAAAAGTACAGACCAAGAAGTCCTGTGGAGCCGGAGCACAAGAAGATGAAGAAGGAAGAGAAAGATGGTCATGTAAGTTATGTTCGTTGGTGATATTTGTTAAGTTTTGTTTTCAAAGACAATAAAAGCATATTTTACGTAGTTGCTTTTTATTTTTGTTTCGTACCAAGCCGTTTCTGCCCAAACATAACATGCATCAAAAAGTTACTGACATCCAGGGAGGTGGCCTGTTTTGCTAGCTTCAGAATGGATGTTACACTGGTTATTCAATTATCTTAACTAATGTGAGAGGACTTCCACTTAGCTGATAGCTCATTCATATATGACCCTAGCTCTGAACTGATGCATTGGTCAACTGAAAAACAAATCTAACTTTCCTACTATACAACGCCAGGCTAAATTTACTTTTAATCATTTTTTAAAAATAATTTAATGTATTCTAATTGACTCATTAATTTTTTTTGTTCATAGGCCAGTGATGGAGAGAAGAGTGATCAAGATCTCGTGGTTGATGATGCTAATGAGGTAAATAACAAAATACATTTTGTGTTAGCAACCATTTTAGAAATACTTGATTCTTTATCTAGTCAGGAACTGTTGAGGAAATTAACTTTGCTATTTCTTGGATTTGCAGGACCCTGTGTCACCTCCCAATGGAACCACCTCACCTAGAGAGAACGGAATTGACAAACTAGCACCAAAGAAGGAACATGTGGGACCTCACAGGTAGGTCACTCTCTTGCTTTTCTGCCCTCGTTATTCTTTACTTCACACTCTACATGTTAACAGATTGAGAGATTGTAACTAATGTCTCTGGTTTGAATTCCTTTCACAGTCCTCGCAGTGGTACATCTTCAAATGCAAGCACTCCCTCCACAAAGAAAATGGACAACGAGAAACCTTCGACCCCTATCTCTAAGTCAGTGACCCCCACCAGTGCAGGAAGTGCCAACAACTCTGTCGCTGGAGGAATGAAGCCGCTCAAGCCACCATCAGCTCTAGGTAAGTTTCTACTCCAGACGAATGGAATGAAACAAACAGATTGTTTGTGACGAGATGATTCTATGGACTTATATGCATTTTCAGGTCAATACCCACACTACCTTGGCGGTGCTGGACCTCACGATGTGCTTCAGGGACCTGGCGCCCCATATGGCCTTCACAACAACCTGCCCCCATCCCTTAACAATTACCCTCGCCCTCCACTTGTCGGTTATGACCCTCACGCACAAATGAGAGCACCACTGGGGCCTGGCCTGGGAGGCATTCCCGGGGGCAAACCGTGAGTAGAAGCGTTTTGCTACTTAAGGGAAATATCTCTTTGTGCAAAAAGGTAAATGTGGCCTTTTTCTTTTCCAGAGCATACTCCTTTCATGTGAGTGCGGAAGGTCAAATGCAGCCCGTCCCTTTTCCTCCTGATGCCTTGATTGGTCCAGGGATACCCCGACATGCAAGGCAAATCAACACTCTCACTCATGGAGAGGTGGTGTGTGCTGTGACCATCTCAAATCCCACCAAATATGTGTACACGGGAGGCAAAGGTTGTGTAAAAGTCTGGGACATCAGCCAGCCGGGCTCAAAATCAGCTGTTTCACAATTAGACTGCTTGGTAAGATATATCTGGAACAGAAAAATTCTGATAAAAGTGAAATACCATAGCAATTGTAACTAACCTTTAATTTTTTAAAACATTTTTCAAACAGCAAAGAGATAACTATATCCGTTCAGTAAAACTTCTGCCGGACGGAAGAACTTTGATTGTTGGAGGTGAGGCAAGTAATCTCAGCATATGGGACCTTGCATCGCCTACGCCAAGGATTAAGGCTGAACTCACCTCAAGTGCTCCAGCCTGCTATGCTTTAGCTATTAGTCCAGATTCTAAGGTATGTTTTTCCTGATGCAATGTCTTGCCAATCAGAACACTGAGGTAACCTGCTTTTAACACTTGCCTTGCTATTTCCAGGTTTGCTTCAGTTGTTGTTCTGACGGTAACATTGCCGTTTGGGACTTGAACAATCAGTCTCTTGTTCGACAATTCCAAGGACACACAGATGGTGCCTCATGTATTGACATATCGCCTGATGGTACAAAGTTGTGGACTGGAGGGCTAGACAATACTGTTCGATCATGGGATTTGAGGGAAGGCCGTCAATTGCAGCAGCACGACTTCTCCTCTCAGGTATGGACTTGCACTGAACTTTTTTAGAATTTCACATCTGGCTTTGGAGCATAAAAAAATTAACACTTTCTTGTCTGTGTTTTAGATCTTCTCATTAGGATTCTGTCCAAGTGGAGAGTGGTTGGCAGTTGGTATGGAAAATTCCAATGTAGAGGTCCTACACGCTGCCAAACCGGACAAGTACCAGTTGCATTTGCATGAGTCTTGTGTGCTGTCTCTTCGGTTCGCTGCCTGTGGAAAGTGGTTTGTTTCAACTGGAAAGGACAACCTTCTTAATGCGTGGAGAACACCCTATGGTGCTTCCATTTTCCAGGTTTGTTCCTCACGGCTTCTCCTAAAATCCTGTCTAACTTAAATTTTTTTATAAACTTTAATAATGGTTGTTTTTTTTTTCTTTTTCTCTGTTCAGTCAAAGGAGTCATCATCTGTGCTGAGCTGTGACATATCTGCTGATGACAAGTACATTGTCACTGGTTCAGGAGACAAGAAGGCAACAGTCTATGAAGTTATCTACTGAGTTTTCTAGTGATTGTGCTGTGCACTCATGAACTTGTAAATGAGGATTGAGTTTATATAACTCCTTGTGAAGCTCTCTATGTTTATTAGACAAGACACTTGGGTTCAATGTGGAGAGGCAAGGAATTTTAGTTAAAGCAAGCATACCTTAGCATAAATCTTTTGACAGATGGTGCATCGTTGATTGTCCAGGTTTGACCTGTTCTGTGATATCTCAGTGAGTGTGTGTATGTATGTGTAAGCATAAATGTGTTATTATGAGTATGAGTGAGTAATGAATGTGCTTGTGGTGCAGTTACACTTGACTTACAGTTATGCTTTTCTGCCACGCACTTTGCTCATGACCAATTGTGCTCCATTTGCCTCATTAGGAGAGCAAATTGTTGATAGTACTTGTACAGTAAATAAAAGAATTGAGATGACTTTTTTAAACCTTAAAAGTAATGTTATGATCTTTACATTTTGGCTGGTTTGCAGACATAAGACATTGTTAATTGACTTAGAAAATTTTATTTGTGTCTTAATTGAAGCTTTTTACACCTATATGGATTGTTGTCAGACAGGTAGAATCAATGTTGAAACAAAACCCCGCCAGATAAATCAGTGCGCTTTTTATATGCCCTAGTTATGTTCCTAGAGATGTTTTGCGTCTGGTACAGTTGAGAGCATTTATGTTTTTTTTTCACAGTGTGAAAATGGATCTTTATTTATGGTTTAAGACTTCAGTTGAGCACAAGTTTTATATACGACTTCATTTTGCTCACACAAATGCAAGAATTAATTTTAACTAAAGACTGGTATTTCCCACATTTATTTTTATACAATTAATGCAATTTTCTTAAATATAATTATTGCTTCAGTTCACGGCCATCAATTTCCTTGTGAGTGCAAAGGAATGGGATCTCATGATAGTCATTCTTGGTATTTATTAAGATGTTCTCAGGTCAGGCTCTTGGGCTGTTATTGTTTTTAATTTTTTTTGTCTCGCTAAAAGTGCTGTGTATAAGTATTTTTTTTTCTTTTTTGTATTTTTTGTTGATTGGTTTGGTACTTTAACAATACTTTACCCAAGGTCCCATTGATAAGTGATGGTAACACTTTGAATGATTATTGTATTAAGTAGATGGAAATCATACTCTATGGAAATCATACTCTTTGTCTCCTTTGCTGATTTTGCTTTAGAATGAATGTAGGTTTAGTATTCCTGTTGTAGTACGTCGCTTCATTCATTGTTATGGTTTGATTCCCAGCAAAGTGAATCCATGCTTTTACATATATTTTCTTAATCTATCTGAAAATGTAATTGAACTTATTTCTTGGAAAAAGTATTGGAAAGTACCGGTACCTTATTTGTTACAAGTCCTGTCAGATCCTATCATTGTGAAGGATGTTTATTGTCCTGGTTTTCTCTGTGCCTTCGAAAAGGTGTTTGAGACTGGTGGCAAGTTCACCTCACATGCGAAGTGCTCTTGCTTGGGAAGAAAATTAAATAAATCATTTCCTGCATTTGCGAAGTTAAAATTGGTCTCCTTATCTAATTTGTACCTGCAAAGGCAGCTGGACTTATTCTGTTCAAATACTAATAATGAATGAAAATTTAAACTGTTTATTCATTTTGTTATGTATAGATAGTATTTGTGAACTCAAATTTTTGTACACTTGCAAAAGGTGTTGACAACTAATGCACACATGTTACACCTTGCTACTTACTGTCTGCATCTCTGTACCAAATGAACTGTGAATTGTTTCTCATGTGCATTAGACAAGTCTCATTTTTTTGCATGTATAATAAACGTAGTATTGAAAATGCTGAAACAAACGGAATGTGTTTTCCTTTCCAAACCTTTTACAAAAACAATAGGTATGTCACCAGGAATGTACTTCTCACGCAAACGGCAACGTGCCACCGTAGAGTTAGGCAACCCACAGTATACATCACTGACTTCAAATTAAATTTCTTGTCGGAATGCAAGGAGATAACAAAATCACGAACGGCAACAGCTTCTAAAAATTCGTTTCGATGGCTGAATGAGATAGTAACTCGCAAGGAGGTTCCCGTTATCTGGTTCGACTTTGTCTTATCGGGCAGCGCCAGGTCTGGGTCTGTGACGGACGGCCCGCAGACAGTAGCGCTCCGTTCGCGGCTGCACTCGGAACCACCGCGGCTCCCTTTCGCGTTGCGCCGCGGGTCGCACCACCTGCAGTCACAGTGGGCCGGATGGCGAACCGAAAAACCGGACCTCGATCACAGTGACACGATGGACAAGAATGTGCAGCGGCCGCGCTTCCCGCCCAGACTGTGACGCGCGCCCCGGGCCGCGCTGCAGACAGAGTTGACATCAAAAGACAAGAATAACTGTGCTGATAGAGTACAGACGTTGTTGTTGTTTGGCCGGGTGCGGACTGGCCAGAGACCGGACAACGCAGAGTCAATATTTCCCCGAGATACAGCAGCAGACGACGCGAGGCTGCGGGAGGCGGCCGGCGAGCGGGACCCACCCAACCCGGAGCGTCCGTCCAGCGGATGCCTCACTCCACCAGTGCCGCATCCGCGAGGACAACATGCTGACCCTGGTGTCCACCAAGGTGCTGTCGCTGTCGGCGCTGGGCGCGGGCAGCTTCATCCTGGGCGTGCTGCCGCTGTGGCTGCGCGGCGGCGTGTCCGCGGCCGGCCCGGACTGCCCGCGCCACGCCGCGGGGGCGGGGCCCGTGCTCACGGCCTTGCTGTCGTTCGGCGCCGGCGCGCTGCTCTCCACCGCGCTGGTGCACATGTTGGCCGAGGCCAGCGAGCTGCTGCCGCGCGCCGCGCCCGTCGCCCTGCTGGTCGGCTTCCTGGTGCTGTACCTGGTGGACGAGCTGGTGCAGCGGCTGGTGGGGCACTCCCCCGCCGCGGCGCGCGCGCACCGCCACCAGCCGCACTCCGCCTGCCCCGTGGACGAGCCCTGCCCGCCCGCCAGGTACGACCACTCGGAGACGCTCCGCTAAAAGTACTGGATTGAGTCTCATGACCCGCTATATTTATTTTTTTCGATTGTAGCAAAAGCCCGGGGCTCCGCCGCCGGGAAGACTATGGCTCGATGGATGAGTGTATCGGCGTAGAGAGGTGGGTGGACCAGCGGGCAGCTAGAGTTGTCGGAGGAGGTGATGGAAGTCGTAGCATGATCCCAGTGTCCTTTAGGACTTCCCTGAGACCGGGGGACCTTGCGGCCCAGCGCGTTCCAGGCCTGTCAAACAGTCACGTTGAGGACGAAGGGGTTTGTCGTTGCTTGCAGGCTGCCTGCGGCCGCGGGCACCGAGGCGGCGTGCTTGTTGTCCAGCCACGGCGACCAGCAGCGCCAGAGCGGCGCGCCCAGCCGCGCGGGCAGCAAGCGCGCGTCGGCAGCGTCCATGGAGGCGCAGAGCGCGGCGAGTCAGTCGGTGACGAGCTCGGGCGGCGCGTCGTGCTGGGGGCTGCTGCTGGCCCTCATCATCCACTCCATCATCGAGGGGCTGGCGGTGGGGCTCGAGGACACGCCGGAGCAGGTCATCTTCCTCCTGGGCGCCGTCAGCTCCCACAAGCTGGTGGTGTCCTTCTGCCTGGGCGCCGAGCTGGTGGGCGGCGGGGTGGGCCTGGTGCCGCACCTGGTGGCCGTGCTGGTGTTCGCCGGCGGCTCGGCCGCGGGGGTGGGCGTCGGCATGGCGCTGTACGACCTGCCCGGGTCGGCGGACGCGGCGGACCCGCTGCTGCTGCCGGTGCTGCAGGCCGCGGCCGCCGGCACGCTGCTGTACGTGACCCTGGCCGAGGTGCTGCCCCGCGAGCGCGCGCGCTCCCAGCACAACTTCCCGCGCCGCTTCCTGCAGTTCGTGTCCTTCACGGCGGGCGCCGTGCTCATCACGGTGCTCGTCCTCACCATGCCAGGTAACGGCCCGCCTCGCTGCTGAAAACGAATGGAGATCCTCCATTAGTCACGTGACCCTCGCACCGCCTTCCGCGGCCAGAAACCACCCCAACTTTAATTTTCACTATTTTCGATGGAAATTTATTAAAAGAGCATTGTTTGATGTTGAAAAGTCCTTTAGACGGATTCAACGGACAGTGGTAGTCGAGTTGTCGTCGGATTTTAAACATAGAGGCCATGCCTGTCCATCCTCATTGAGTGGCAGGGAGCGCGTGAGTTTGGATTCGGGATCGGCGCTGGGACCGGGTCTTGGAAATGTCTGAAGAGGTGGACTCATGAATCGCCTATTTAAGTTACAGGAAATTTATTTTGAGTTGGAATAATGAGTCCCGCAACTAGCCCGCAATGAGGCAGAGACCAAGGTGTCCGTCTACCCGAACAAATCCCGATATCCCGGTATCGGCTACCTATATGGCTACATAGTATTCTCACCCAAATTTGGGTGAGGAAATCTTCCTCACCCAAATTTGGGCGAGGAAACCTTCCTCACCCAAATTCTGGTGATAAAGAATTCCTCACCCTAAATTTTAGTCATGATCATGACTCTTTCATTCTCAGTGATTGGAGGACCTCAATTCCCAAATACCGGTCTAAAAACCACGGCGACTCTGTTTGCTTCCAGACGAACACCGCGCACCGGGAGAACGACCTCTGGGCCCGGCATGATAGGCTCCTGCGAGCACTGCGATGGAGTCAAGGGATCGGCGCCTCTCTCCTTTTATATCTGAATCAACCAATAAATTAACTAGTATAGATGACGCGGCTTCGGACTGCTTTTAAAACTTCCCGCCCCATTACGCTGGAGCCTAGAGCCACATTTGAAAAAAGAAAAAAAGACGAAGAAGAAGAAGAAAAAAAAACGTTAACGCTAACGCTAACGTGAAAGCAGATGATACTAATGAGAATGTTTATGGTAATGCATGGTTGTTTACGATGAACACTTGTCACAAAAATGCGCGAAAAAAACGATTCTCGAAGTCACTCTCGCACCAATGCTAGGCACCAATGCTAGACGCCCCATGAATGCAAGACGAAATGCCCTGAGTGCGAGAGAGACAGAGCGACAAAAACGACTATCGGAATCAGTCTGCTGCGGCTGCGCGCCAGCGATGGTTCAAAGCAGCGTAACCGGGTGATCTCACGCTAGGTGCCAAGGGAAAATTTCGACTTTTGAGAATTTCACTGGTGCATTACAAAGAACGGGCGAAGACGATTAAAACGATATACAGGTTGTGTATGTGTAAAATGCATCGTTCGACCGCTAGAAGCGAATAGAGACGAAAAACCGCAAAATCCGACTTGAGAATTTCGAGTTTTGAGAATTTAACTGGTGCATTACAAAGAACGGGCGAAGACGATTAAAACGATATAGAGGTTGTATATGTGTAAAATGCATCGTTCGACCGCTAGAAGCGAAAAACCGCAAAATGCTGGCGACGCGGCGACGCCGCGACGCCGCGACGCCGCGGCAGGCTCCGCCTGTGTAGAGAAGAGTATGGATGCGGGGTGGGGGGGGGGGGGGCTTGGGGCTGAGGACCGAGGCGGATGCTCCTAGCCTGCTCAAGTGCTCAGCGCTGTTTATCGCTGCCCCGGGTCGGGTGGTCGGTATACGATGCCGGTGCCCCTGCCACAACTGCTACTCGCTACAACTGACTTCTCGCTACAACTGCTACCGCAACGTGCCAATGCAACGTGCAACTGCAACATTTGCAACTGATTTGGTACATTTAATTGCTAAACTGTCGAGAGTCAAAGCTAGCTGATTAACATCATCTGCTAAAAACACCTTTCCTGAGACGAGAGCAAAAGGCTACTCCAATTCAAAAATAAAAGCGTGGAAAAGTAACCGGCGAAAATGCTGAAACACAACACAACTTAGGCGCACCGCAGGGGTAGGGCCGTGGGCAGACGAGCGGAGTAGCGACGGCATGCCTGCGCGGGGTATCGCCGTATCGAACGCCAAGGCACTCTCGGCAGGGGGTAGCGCCGGGCAGGGGCGAGGAGTGTCGGCAGTGAGGGCAGATCCTGTATGCATATCACATATTTTTTTCCGCCTGGGTGTTTGGTCGATCTAATGTAGGCAGTATGTCCAATGATGTGCTCCCGACTGGAAACCTGAAATTACAAAAAACAGCGCAATCTTTATTCCGCTTCATTGAAAGCCATTCGGAAAGCACACTGTCGCGTGGCCATGGCAACCCGGGGCTCCGCTGTATATTGTGCAGCCGGGCGTCAAGTTGCCGCTCTCTGTTTCGGCCCCCAAATCCTCTCCGAGTACGGGCCAGCAGCCCCCGCGGCCCCAGCCAGCCCCTCCCCTCCGCCGCCATGACCCCCCACGCCCCCCACGCCCCTTCCGACCCCTTCTCTCGGCCGCCAAATTTGGCCAGATAGCGCCATTGTCAACATGTCCTCGTCCACTTCGCTGGGCCGCCGCGACCGCGAGGCGCAGCGAGGGAGGCACATGCTGGGCTTCGTCATGGCCGAGCTCCGCGACGCCAACAACCCCGCCCTGGACCTGGCCGAGCTGCTGGCCGGCTTGCAGGCCGCCGTCAAGGCCGTGTCTGCCACCCTGCGCTCCTCGGGGCTCGTCAAATGGTCACTATCCCGCCACGTTGCACAGTGGGCCAGAAGACCGTTGAGGCGGCCAAAATTCTAGACGCGTTTTGAGCTCCAGAGTCGCTAAATGGGACTCGAATCGAACGTGTGACCCCCACCAATGGATTGCTCTCCAAACGAGGAATCTATTGGTGGGGTCACACGTTCGATTCGAGTCCCATTTAGCAAATCTGGAGCTCAAAACGCGTCCAGAATTTTGGCCGCCTCTGCCGCGCTTCACAGCCCGCTGCTTTCATCGCCATTCCCTGATATCGCGTACAATCACTGTAAAATGACAACACTGTTCCACACGAAAACCACCTTTTAAAATGGCAAAGCGCTTGCATTCAGCTCTAGAGGCCAACAACGAGACTTTCTGTTGCATGCAACAGAGGGCCCGGAATGGCGCACTTTTCTTGAAGGTTGACTGGGTCTTCAGGCGGAGTGCCCGGGAGGTGGCGGCGGAGATCTTCGTCAACTACGTGGCGTCCTCGCACTCCGTGGCGATGCTCATCTGCGACGAGAAGGTCATCCCGGTGGAGGTGAGGGAATCCGGCCGCCAAACTCTAGCATCAAATAAAATTAACACTGTTATTCAACGAATGTGACGTCATATTCGTTCGAATGTGAATTTTGTCAAGTTCGCTTGAATATGACGTCACATTCGTTTGAATGTTGACCCACGTTCAAACGAATGTGACACCCTAATTTAACGGCCGTGTCACGTTCAAACGAATGTGATATCGTATCCAAACGAACGTGACAAAATTCACATTGTGACGAATATGACGTCACATTCGTTGAATAACAGTGAAGTGTGAACAAAAACATGTGTGAGGCGGGTGACTTGCGAAAAACACGAGCCTTCTTTTTCAACCCTGTCCTCTATGGCGACACTGGGGGACTTTGTAACTGCGTGTAGAGCAGCGGGGACAACCGGGGCCGGTACGTGGTCTGCATCAGCCCGCTGGACTCGAAGCAGGACTCCGCAGACCCTCCCTGCATCGCGGGCACCGTCTTCTCCGTACAGAGGTACTCCTGCCGAAAAAAAACTTCTAGCACCAGGGAACTTGCAAGTTCAATTTCTTAGTTGGGACGGCCAATAACGAACAGAGCCAAAGTCAAACTTAGTTCGGTGTGCTCCTAGTTTAATGACCCCGCCCGCTATCAGTTATTTTTTGTTCGTTTCGACGTGGAACACTAACTTTAGCGCGGGGTGTGGAACTTGACAGTCACTGTGCGTCACGTGACCTCAAGGTGCCTGGAGGCCGGTCCGCGCCCCACGCCGCGCGCCGGCTCGTCCACGGCCACGGGGGCGACGGCCTCCTCGTCGAGGCCGAACGCCAAGCCCAGCCTGCGCTCCGTGCTGCAGCCGGGCAAGAACCTGGTGGCCGCGGGGTACGCCCTCTACGCCAGCAGCACGCTGCTCGTCCTGTCCACCGGCCCCGGCGTGCACCTCTTCGCGCTCGACCCGGTGCGTCAGGCCAGCAAAGCCTGCCACAGTGGAACAGCCAGATGACCGTTGAGGCGGCCAAAATTCTAGACGCGTTTTGAGCTCCAGAGTCGCTAAATAGGGCTCGAATCGAACGGGTGGCACCACCAATGGATTCCTCGTTCGGAGAGCAATCCATTGGTGCGGTCACACGTTCGATTAGAGTCTTATTTAGCGACTTTGGAGCTCAAAACGCGTCTAGAATTTTGGCCGCCTCAACGGTCCTCTGGCCCACTGTGCCTGCCCCAGGAGGAAGGGACCGGGGCGTCTGCCATTTCGAGCGGAAAGAGTCTTGCTTCGCAGGTGCTCGGTGAGTTCATCCTGACGGTGCCCAACCTGACCATCCCCGGCCGCGGGCGCATCTACAGTGTGGACGAGGGCCTGACGTACGAATGGGGCGACCCCGTCGTGGAGTACGTCGAGAGCAAGAAGGACCCCAAGGTGCGTCGCAGGCTTGCCTTGCTCTGCCTGGTCGGAAGTTGCATGTGTCCCCAACTCTCTCTCTCCCTCCTCCCTCCCTCCCTCCCTCCCTCCCTCCCTCCCTCCCTCCCTCCCTCCCTCCCTCCCCCCCCTCCCCCCCCCCCCCCCCCCCCCCTCTCTCTCTCTCTCTCTCTCTCTCTCTCTCTCTCTCTCTCTCTCTCTCTCTCTCTCTCTCTCTCTCTCTCTCTCTCTCTCTCCCTCTCCCTCTCTCTCTCCCTCTGCCTGCAGCTGGGGGCAACGTACGGCTCGCACCACATCGGCTGCACCGTGGCTGACGTGCACACCGTCCTGCGGCACGGCGGCATCTACCTGTCCCCGCAAACCCGCTCCAACCCCAACGGCAAGGTGAGGGTATTTGAGTACCGGGCCGCTGAAGGGGGCCTAACAGCGATGATGATGATGATGAGTGGGTGTAGCTGCGGCTGGTGCTGGAGGCGGCCCCGCTGGCGCACCTGGTGTGCCGCGCGGGCGGGCTGGCCACGGACGGCCACACGTCGCTGACGGACTGCCAGCCCGAGGGCCTGGCGCACCGCACGCCCGCCTTCCTGGGCTCGCGCGAGGACGTCCGCGACCTGCTGGCCACCTTCAGGCGGAACACGACGCTGTACTCCACGCGGCCGTCCAGCCTGCGGGCCAGCAGCGCGCCCAACACGTTCCTCGACGCGCTCACGCCGTCGCCGTCCGTGGCCACCACCGCCAACGGCCAGGTGGGCGTTGCGTTCACGCGGTGCATTGGAGGCAAGTGAGCGTTGCTGACCGGCGACCCGCTGACCCTGCAGAACACCAAGGACCACAAGAAGGACAGCAAGGACCGGGCGGCGGCGGCGGAGGCCGAGATGGACGCGTCGGTGGCGGCCTTGTCGGCCACCATCGTGGCGCTGGGCGGCAGGGCGCCGTCCAGGCCCACCTCCGCGGTGTACCCCTCCAGCACGGGCTCCGTGCTCGGCCTGGCCCCTTCCAGTGAGGCAACGCTTCAGTTTTACTGCCAGCGTAGTAAACGCTAACGCGGCCGCGCAGCTGCGACCGTGCCGCGGTGCTGCAGGCAGTGCTGCCTGCAGGCCGATTCCGAACAGTGCGTCGGCCGCTCTGTCTCCCTCGCACTCATAAGTGGCTTAAGGGGTCCTCTTGTTGCCAGTACAGCGTCCAGCGTCGGCCGCGTCTGCCCTGACGTCGTCTTCATCAGGCCTCCACCGGGCAACGCCAGGGGCCACGCCAGGGGCCACGCCAGGGGCGACCCCCGGACCCTCGTCGCCAAGCAGCCTGCCCTTCTCTCTGCCACACTCCTTCCTGTCGGCCAAGAAGCCGCCATGACCGCCGCGCGCAGGTCGCCAAAAAAATAATAGCAACATCGAAACTGTGAGAAACAAAGCCAAACAACATGAAGAAGAAACTGCATCTTTTTCATAAAAATAAACCGCAAAAAATACTTTTGAGTCTCGCCACCCATCACTGGTTCGACGGCACAGGATCAGTGTTGCCAGATAAGTAGGCAAAAAGTAGCCCAAACACACAGGGGTGCGGCAGGCTGCATCTCCTCCTGCCTACTAGGCGACTTCTCGCCACAGCTGTTCAGTAGCTGCCTAGTAGACAGGAGGAGATGCAGCCCACCGCACACCTGTGTGTTTGGGCTACTTTTTGCCTACTTTTCTGGCCACACTACGCAGGATCACCGAGAGGTTGTATATATACCGCATGTGAGTAAGCGAAGTCACCACCGCGAGGGAAGCGTCCGCCGACACAAAATATGGCGGTCGATTTCCCGGGGCAGTGTATCGAAAACGACGATCGCACTGGGAGTCGAACCCAGGTCCCCCGGACTTCGACGCCTCTACGCTCTCGGACACCATGACACACGAAACACTGCCGTTGCAGCGGTGTCTTTGAAAGGCTGGATCCGTACTGAGTGCGTGTCGAAATCAGTAAAAGATGTGGCCGGATTCGAACATCAGTTCTCTGACTTCGTTGTTGGCGCACAGACGCTCTCGACCACCGTGACTAACACCTGGAAAAGGAATCCCACGAAAAACAATCGTGTGCACGTACGGCTCGCGTGGGGATAAGGAGTTTTAGCAGACGACAATCGTACACAGCAGGCGTCCTAAGGGGTTCCATCCGTCCCGATGCGACGGCCACAATGGACTTGTTGGCGGCGGACGCGCTGACGCAGCGGGGGCAGCGGGGGGGAACGGGGGGCAGCGGGGGGCAGCGGGGGGCAGCGGGGGCGGCGGGGGGCAACGGGGGCGGCGCCATCCCTTCGGCTCTCTCTCCCTTTCTCGCTCGTAGTGCGGGGGCTGGTGGCGGGGATCGGCGCTGCGCTGGGCTCGGCCGCGCCACAGTTGGTTTCTGCCCACCGACGCCACCGCACCAGCCGGCCTCAGCCAGGCCGGCGCCCCGCCCGGCCGCGCAGCAGCGTGCAACAGACTCGCGCCCCGCCGCCCCGCCGCCCCGCCGCCCCGCCGCCCCGCCGCCCCACCGCCACGTCCGCGCCCCCCGGGGGAAGACGGCCACGCCGACGGCCAGCTGCTGCTGCTGGGGCGCGCGGCCGGCCGCTACGCCCCGAGGGCCGGTCCGTCGTCAGCCTCGACCACGACCCGCACCATGTGAGCGGTGTGAGCCGCACGCCTGGAGGCCCCGCCGCCGCCCCGCCATGGGAGGCCCTTCGAGTCCCAGTGGGCCCAAGTCCGCCGCGCTTTGTTGAGTCGGACGCGGCCAGCTGAGGCAGCGAGGACCCGCGGACGACACCGGAACGCACTCCAGGAGTGGTGAGTAGAGCACCGCACCGCGCGACGGGGAAAGAAACACGCTCTCTCATTCTCTCTGTCTCTCCCGTACCCAACCCGTCCAACGCCAAACACGCTGCGCGGGCCCTTATCCGACGAATCCAATTTCAAGTGACGTAAAAAGTAATGTTGCCGACCAATTCATTGTCCCCTCGTTGGGCAAACTGACCCCTCGCGAAGCGCTGGGCGCGAAACGTCATGTGTGCCCTTTGGTGAATCTCTCATGGCCGCGGGGCAGGGCGGGGCGAGGTGAGGCGGGGCGGGGCGGGGCGGGGCGGGGCGGGGGGACCCGCCGTAGGGCGAACAGAAAGGTTATCCCCCTATTGGACGAGCGGGACTTATTATCATTTCATGCGACATGTGAAACATTGGACAGGCAGGCCGAGGGCGGCAGCAGCCAAAGCGGACACGCCGAGGCTGATTGGGCTGCAGGAACACGCGAACACGAAAACAACAACTTGACCAAAAACAATCGGAAAGCGAGCCGCTTGGATTACTTTTTGAGGTTTCAGACCAACAAGGGGTAGGACGGTGCATATATAAATTTAATACATTTTTTTTCGCGCTGCGATTTTTCAATCCTGTACATGACACTGACTTTTCCGCTCGAAACTTTTCGCACGCGACTCGAGAACACTTGACTGCAAAGCTTTCCCACCAGCAGCAGTGCTCGAGGTCGCTGAAGCGAGATGGCAGCCTCGCCTGCGGGCTGCTTCCGAACAGTGCCCTCGTCCGACCTGTCATCGCCCCGTCTCTCTCGCACTCATGGGGCGTCCCGTGGCGCACAGTGGGTCAGAAGACCGTTCAGGCGGCCGAAATTCTAGACGCGTTTTGAGCTTCCAGAGTCGTTAAATGGGACTCGAATCGAACGTTGTGACCCCACCAATGGGTTGCCCTCCCATCTAAGAATCCGTTGTTGGGGTCACACGTTTGATTTGAGTCCCATTTAGCGACTCTGGAGCTCAAAACGCGTGTAGAATTTTGGCCGCCTCAGTGGTCCTCTGACCCTCTGTGTGGCGGTGCGAGAGAGATAGCGGGATTATCAACCCTTGGCCCTCAATGGGCGGCAATCGATGCACAGGGCTGAAGGACGTAGGGCCCGTCGAGTGCACGTGTGTGCCTATCGGTCTATCGCCCGGAATAGAACAAGGAGTAGTCATCATTATGACGGGCCGAGAGAGAGAGAGAGAGAGAGAGAGGGAGAGAGAGAGAGAGAGAGAGAGAGAGAGAGAGATAGAGAGAGAGAGAGATAGAGAGGGCGGTGCAGCGAGGCCACCACGGACCTTTGGGCGTGTCCCCAGTCGCAGGGCGCGGTCAGTTTTAATGGACTGGAGCGCCGAGTGGGACCGGACGGGCGGCCCTTCCCTGTAACCACTCACCGATACGTCACGAGCCAATCACGGGGAGGGGGGGGGAAGCGCTAATGGTTAGGGCGGTGGAGACGGCAGGTGTGGAAGGAGCAGGGGTTGCGTGACGTCGGGTGGAAATGTCATAGGGGAGACAAGTCAGGGCGGGGCCGGCAGGGGGAGGGGGAGGCACGGAGCCGCTTAGCGGTCACAACTGCGCCCCGAGGGAGACGCGGCGGCCGCCACGCCGCCGGGCAGCATCCCTGCATGAGAGAAGGGCGCCCTGGAGTCCCAGCTTTCTCGCGGCCGGACGCCGCCCGGCCGAGGTTTACACCAGTTTGACGCTGAACGGCTCGTCGCATAGAGTTTTCGAGGGGTCCAGTGTACTCGGGAAGGTTTTTTACATGCCCCCCCGTCTTTTTTTTTTTCTTTCCATGACATGAGGTACTCAAGAAATCGGGTAGAAGGGACGTGAAGTGGTGCGGCCGAGGGTCCGCAGCGGCTCGCTGCCAGACGGCTGGCCGGCGGGCGGGCGCTGGCTGCCAGCCCTGGCTGCCGGCAGCCACCGCGCATGCGCGGTGCTGCGCTACTTTTCCCTCGCGTCGGGGGGAAAAGGGAAAAGTCGCCGGGGGATGCCAGTCGGTTTTATTGTTTACTGGCGAAATGTGACGACGGAAAAATCGTGTTGTTACCAGAAGTCGAGTAAGCCTTTAGGTGAGTGGAGCGTGATAAATAATCAACCTCGATGCTTTATTGAGTCGGAGAAGTGATTTAATTCTTTATCTTCTTGTTCAGGATGGATTCGTCTTCACGAGTTGAAAACGACAATGACCCATTCAAAGACTTGCCCTTTAATTCAGTCATCAGTTCTACACCAAGGAAACAAAAAGTGGCGTCGAAATTTGTCTGCCCTCACTGCTCCAAGAGCTACGTTTCAAATTTTTATTTTTTAAAGCATATAAAGGACATTCATGAGAACCAAGGTAAGCAGTGTGGAGGTTATGTTCCTCTGTTTGCTGTTTATGTTCTGCGATACTTCTCAAAAACAGATGTTCGTATTACTTTCATTTTGAATGTATTTTAAACCTTATTTTTTGTTTTTCATAGCGCCACCCGCTGATTTAAATGTCAGCTTGGCAGTGCATATAGATGCACTTGATGTTTCAGTCAATCTCATTGCCCCAGACCAATGCAATCAGACTGGTGATTTCCAAGTGCCTAGAATCCCAGCTAAAAAACCAACAAAGAGGCTACTTTCAAAAAAGCCTCAATTGATTTGCACTTACTGTCTCAAAGCATATGTTTGCAGTCGTTCATTCAAAACCCATCTTAGAGCTCACTCAATGCAAGGTAAAATTCATCTGTACCTGCCTCTGTCTATTTGTGGCTATGCCATGGGCTTCATTTATTTATTATTTTCAGAGGCTTCTGCTCGGTTTCCTGACGCCCAGAAAATTCTAGACTGTTCTCTGGAAATAGGGAACGCAGCCTTGACACATGTTTCGAATAGCCCAAGTGAAGGAGAAACTGGGCAGAAGTTTAAGGAATTGGTAGGCCATGTTGCTGGTATTTCCATGGGACCACAATGGACCAATTTCTGCAACATGATGTGTCAAGAGTTAATAACTGGGATTGCTAAAAAGAAATTCCTTCTTCCATCTGCATTAGCAACAAATCTCATTGAACAAGTGGACAGACTTTTATCAGATTTTGAACTCAGTGACAATATTTTGTGTGTATTGAACCTTACCAAAGACTTCGATGGTGATACTATTTCTCAGTTTATGTTGGAATTCACTCTTTATTTTATGAGTGAAATTCTCAAGTTTATCTCCAAAACTTTTCGTGAAAATATACCAAGGAGGCCTCGTCAAAATGCTACCAAAGAACCAGATAAAGAAGAAAGGCAAGTAATCTACTACATTGCAGGATCCATTATGAGAGGCTACATTAAAATTGCAAGGCGGGCTCAAAAGAGTGCTACTTGGCAGGGTGTTGCACATGTAATCAAAACAAAAGTGTTAGTTGATAAACTGGTGGGGGATCTTATAGACTCAGAGTGGACAAGGGATGTGGACAGAGGAGGGTTGTTGTATGTATCAGAGACAAGCCAAACATTTTTTGTTCAAGCAACAAAAGTAGTATTTGAAAAAGAAGAAAGGAATGGGTCAATTGACTATATGGATGTTGTTAGTGCTGTTACTAATTCGCCTATTTGTGTGCTATGGGATAATATTATTTCAGACTCATTGCCCGAGGTTGTATCCCTAAATTTAATGAATGATGTTTTATTGTGTCTTTGCAAAACATGTGGACGTGGCTTTGCCAAGAGAAGGCTTAATTCACTTCGTAGCAAGCCTATGGTATCTTTGCCGACTAGACACCTTGTTGCTAGTCGTAAGAATCGCCAATCATAATATTTTTAATGCCAGATTTTACCAGCTAATGGTGATTTAATTTTTGTTTTAAACATTTTTGTTTTAGAAATATTTTTGTTTCAATACTTTAAGGCTTCCTCTTTGTTTGTGATTATTTTACTTTTTGACATTCATTGCTTTACCATTGATATTCAATCCCAAGATGGTTGTGATAATTTTTTAAGTTTGTTAATTTAATCTGTGTTTAAACATAGATTTTCTACTATTGTATCTTTGTTGAAAGAGATGTTTTGTTTATATTTAAAAAAACTAGGTGTTGAAATTATTACACAGAGTTTTCTAAAAAAATTGGTTCTTTTGTTTCTTAGTAAAGACATTTATTTACATCTTATCTCTCACTCAAGCATCACAAACACGCACACTATAAAATACATCAACATCACAGATATTCTTACATAAAGGAAAGTACTTCTTATAAATTCTTATAGTGGAATATAAATTGTTGTTTAGTAACAAAACCCAAAGAAAAACTTGGAAGGAAAGCAATAAATCAAAGAAAGACAACCAAACAAACTAACATTCACTTATGACTCATCAGTTAATTTAGGCACTCGTCTCCATTGTAACTTGGGCATTTTAGCAGTAGTAACCTCGACATGGCTCCCACATTCTCCTGAATTACCTCTGCGCTTTCTCATACCAAGCTCACCAATTGTGTGCAGGGCACGGTTTCTGTTAAGAAATTGCATAACATTGGGATTATTACTTCCACCTTGGCCAGCTCTTACTTTACTGAAGTGCTGTTCGAGTGGATCTTGGCAAAAAACCCTTGCATTAACAAAAGATGCACCTTCCTCCAACATGAACAAAACTAAAGGCTTGAAAGCCAAACTGGTTATTCTAATTCCCTCCAGTGTCTGAGCGCTGAGAAGTTTCTTGCTGGCTGGGGTGTCCTCATCAGGATTGAATGACCCACCTTCAATTTCACTCTCATCCAAGTCAGCAGGTCCAGCGGCTGTATTGTTCATGGTGATGTTGAGGTGAACATTTTTTCTTGCTTCCTCTTCCCATTCATCCAAATACTTCAGAAAATTATCCACCAACTCAAAGCGGTCCAGATGGTTCTCCCTGGTGTATGGTGCAAGATTGGGATTTCTAGTTTTAGTACCTTGTGATGAGTGGGCTCCATTGAGACAGTCGAACCAATCATTGACAGCCTCAATGAAATTTTCAGTTTCAGAAGCATCAGCCCAGCCCTGACTGCGCATGTCTTGGCATACGGTTTTGCTGAGAGGCTGACCAGCATATTTGACTTTCATACGAGCATAACTGTCAGGGTAAACATTCATTGCGTTTAGTTTAAAGGACTTTCTTAGACTTTTCACTTTTTTCTCTTCATACAGTTTGATTATGAAATCCCAAGTTATCTTCTTCCCATTCTTCATCATCTTCCTTCTACTTTTCTTGCCATCCCACCTGGAATTCAGAATACAGTTTCTGATTGTCTTCAAAAGGTGTGGAACATCTGCAATAAAATATAGTTTTCGTCCTCTTGCTGCTTTGTTCCAGGTATCAAAGATGACTCCACTTTTATGAATTGTTGCAGGTTTGTGCTTCTTAATGAATGCTCGATTCACAGAAGAACCATCACTTACAAAGGCAATCACAGCAATGCCACTACGCTCCAACGCTCCAATCACTTTCCAAGTCCATACGTACATTTGATTTGCAGATAAATCTTTAGTTGTAAAGGAAGCGACCACTTCCTTGACACCATTGGTAACTCCTTTCACCATGTAAACTAGTATCTTGCTAGCAACAGTTTCTTCTAATTCTTTCTCAGGGTCATCAATAGACTTTTCCAAATTTTTAACTTCATTGTCAACATCATCAAGAGAAGTGTACCCAATCATACGCCCAGTTGACTTTTGAAATACTAAATTTTGTGAAATATGAATTTCATCAGCCATTAACACATGGAATTTTTTATGCTTTTCTGGAAACTTTTGAACTTTTTGAGCAAGGGAATGTAGAGCCACTTTGTCAATGCCCTCTTCAGCAGGCTTCACATGAGAATACTCAAATAAGGTTGAACTTGATGGTAATTTTATCATGCCTGTCTGGCGCATCATTTCATACGCAGCTGGTGAAGTGAGGTGAATAGATAAGGCAAACCGTATCATTGTTGGATGCCAACGCATCCCACAGGCATTTTTTACTTGTGATGCCTTTATTTGTTGTTGCAAAAATATGGATTGGGCTGGAGTTAGTGTGGCATTATTTAGAATTTCTTCCAAATCTGCTGCCAAAGAATGATCTATTAGAACACCCTGTTGCTCTATGAGTTGCTGCATCCTGGCCTGTAGTCTATAGATTGTCCTCTTAGCATTATTCAATTCAGTTCGTTGTTTTGCTAGCTTGTCAAGCAGCTGTCGTTCAGTCAGGTGAATGTTTGCAGTGTTGGCATGGCGTTCCTTCTCAACTTCTGCTGAAGCTATTCTTCGCAATGGGAAATATAATTTAGAACAATTGAAGCACCGCCACTTACGCCCTGGAACTAGTTTAGTACAGGATGATGAACGAAATGTTTCTACATATCTACACTCATGGAATGGGTTTCGATCAACTTCACCACCACTGCACTTAGCCCAAGCAATCTGAAACTTTTCTTCGTCATAACCACTGCACACTTGCATCTTCCACACTGCATTTACTATAGATATGATTCTGTCTGCTGTACTGCTAATTGTACCTTCATCCAGTGGTGTAGGTGGGTTTAAGCCCTTGACAAAGGGCTCAATGTCAACAGGGTCATGATGCACAAACAGTTCTACACTGCCATCAGGGGAGACAACTAAACTTCTTTGAATGATGAGGCATTTCTGATTGGAGTAATACACAACGTGAAGAGCTTTGCCATCAACAATGGACATCCACCGCTTTGGCAGGAAAAGATCCACTTTCTTTTTCAATTCGAGAAGTAAATCCAACACATTACTGGTGGTAGGATTGGAACCATTGGAAATGTCTTGCTGATCTACACACTGGAAATAAAAGGACAATTATAACATATGGCTTATCCACAATTCTCAAGCACGTTCACACAAGTTTCTAAATATTTACCTGCAAAGGTGACGATGGAATACTATTTGCACTGTCAGCATCCGTACCACTGCTATCAGGATCTACTCTGAATGCCGCCTGCTGTTTCCCATTGCATTGTTGCTCATCCTTTAAACATAAATAACATTAACAGGGCAACTGTTATTGCCAAGCATGTAGTCAAAGTTTTCTAAATATTAACCTGCTGAAATGACGATGGACTACTCTTTGAACAATCAGAATCCATACAACTGCTATCAGGCTTCACTGTGGATGCCGATTGTTGTTTCCCATTAGATAGTTGATTAGCCTTAAAACCAAAATAGCTTGATAACAGGGCAAACCTTATTTCCAATCATGTTGACAAAAGTTCATGTACATTTACCTCAACAGGTGTCACTGGAGCAAGACAGGTCTGCTTGGTGTCAGAACTTAATTCACTATCCGTGTCTAATGAGGTAGAGCATGAGGTGCTGTGTTCCTTTTCGGGAGAGGATAGTTTCTCACCCTTCAAAAAATGATAAGGGATATTTAGATTCGATTCAGCAGTTAACTTCAAACATAATTTAAAAAAAAAAAATAACCTCACTTCATCAACGCCAGCAGTGCCACTAGTGTGACTGGACTTAATCGACGGTCGCCTGGCACCCTTCTTATGTTTTAGCCGCCTTCTTCTCGATGTTGGCTTTGGCCTTGCCCTTGGCCGTGCTGGCTTTGCAATTCGATTTTGATTTGGCTCTTCCATCATGTACAAACATTTACACCGATAAACGCCTAATTCGCGCCATAAAAATATGGGCTGTGTCGTCGTCGTCTGCATGGGCGACTTTTCCCTTTTCCCCCCGACGCGAGGGAAAAGTAGCGCAGCACCGCGCATGCGCGGTGGCTGCCGGCAGCCAGGGCTGGCAGCCAGCGCCCGCCCGCCGGCCAGCCGTCTGGCAGCGAGCCGCTGCGGACCCTCGGCCGCACCACTTCACGTCCCTTCTACCCGATTTCTTGAGTACCTCATGTCATGGAAAGAAAAAAAAAAAGACGGGGGGGCATGTAAAAAACCTTCCCGAGTACACTGGACCCCTCGAAAACTCTATGCGACGAGCCGTTCAGCGTCAAACTGGTGTAAACCTCGGCCGGGCGGCGTCCGGCCGCGAGAAAGCTGGGACTCCAGGGCGCCCTTCTCTCATGATCCCTGCAAAGTGATTCCGCGCCGTCCGTCGCTCTGTCTCTCTCGCACCCACACGGGACGCCCCATGAGTGAGAGAGAGAGAGAGAGAGAGAGAGAGAGAGAGAGAGAGAGAGAGAGAGAGAGAGAGAGAGAGAGAGAGAGAGAGAGAGAGAGAGAGAGAGAGAGAGAGGCCTGCCGCGGAATCAGTCTGCAGCATCCCATAGCCAAACACATCAGGCTGGCCAGTCCGCCCGCCGCCAGCCCTCCGGCTGCCATCCGTCCAGAAAGGCCGCCCCGCCCCCTCCCCTTCGAGACACTCGCCGCCGCCGCCCATCCTGCTAGAGCAAACAGGCTGGTGTCGGCGCGAATTGAAACAACATAGACGGATATCGAAGCGGGGCGGGACTGGACGGACACGGCACGGGAACTCGACACGCATCCGGGAAAGTCGCTTTATGTTCGGCTTGCTATCCGCTGACCTTCTTCTCTTCCGACCTGCAGAGAAGGGAAAAAAATAATAGAACCTTAAAAAGTGTCAGCCGGATGAGTGGATAGAGTACAAGTCAACAGAACGCAATGGGGAAAAAAATAATTTTAATTTTTAAAAAATTGGGAATGGTGCGAATAAGCGAATAGTAGTCTGTCCCAAACGTTTCTGGAATTCCTGGACCGGTCAGCAGTTATCGATTCAGGACCGCCAAATATAGACCTGCCAGGCGTCAGACAGCGCGAGGCAGGCGGTGCGGGTCGTCGTGTCGTCGCTCTGTCTCTCTCGCTCCGTGAAGGGCGGCACAATGGCGGCGTGGAGAGCCAGCCGTGCGCGCGCCTCGATAACACTTTCAATTTCCCTCCATGTGCTGCGCGGCTGCGCGGCTGCGCGTCCAGGTGTGGAGCCGAGGTGCAGGGACCAGTCTCCACCGCCTGGAGCCGCGCAGTGTCCTCTGCTTCCCGTTGTGCAGTGCACACACGTTTGGGCCATTTCCCGTGTGTTTGGCTGCTGTGACTGAATTCGAAGCTCAGTTTTCCAGTCTGCGCAGCGACGTCCAAGTTCTCTTTTTAGCAGATGATACCTTCGCTAAAGCTATGCAAGCCAAGCTGCAAATGCACTGAAGGTGTCAGCTTGCTTTTACTAGAGTTTTTAGTAGGGGCGGGCCGTGCGTGAGTGAGTGAGTGTCGCTCCGCCTGCGCGGAACATCAACAATGCCTCCCCGCGCACAGCCCCAGCGGAGCACGGCCTCTCGCGCGCGGGGTGGCATTGTCGCAGGCCGGCCTGCAGTAGCTCCTTGCACGTGGGTGAAGCGGGTGAGACCAAAGCCTCTAGGACCGCTCTACTTTGCTCATCGAGGGTTAGCACGTATGTACCGCATGTAACCTATCCGCGTACGCCTGCACCCGTATGGCGTTATACGTTTTAAAGCTCAAAGCAGAACCACCAATTTAGACAAAACATGAGGAGTATCATCTGCTTTTAAAGCCACACGCATTATTTCCGGATGGCGAACGGTCCGTGGGGGAAGTGAAAGTGAGAGTCCTTGGAGAGGCCTTGGCAGACGGGGTGACCCGACCTGGGGTACGCGGCGCCGCGCACAGAGGCTCTTCGCTGGCCGCGCTCCAAGCAGCACGGGGCGAGGCGTTGAGGCGTTGACCGGGACGGCCAGGGTGCGTCCGCGGAGGCAGCTGCGAGCGCTTGGGAGCGCCGGCCACCACGCCGCCGGCCACCCGGCCACCCGGCCCGAGGTGGCAGGGCGTGCTCGTAAATTATGCACCCTGTTTATTTTAACCCTTTGCGCTCAGGGATAAGGAGGGACGAGGAGACAGAGGAGAAGAGGAGGAGCCTCATCCAGAGCGCCTGCCAAGTGGGGGATAGGCAACGCGCCTCGCGCGGGGGCACGGCGTCGCCGACCTCTCAGGCGCCATGAGAGGGGAGATAAGCTCCCGAAAGCGCCTGTGAAGTTGAGGATAGGCAACGCGCCTCGCGCCGGGGCACGGTATCGCCTACCTCCCAGGCGCTCCAGACCTCCAGAGCGCCTGCGAAGTGTTGGATAGGCAACGCGCTACACACCGGTGTGCGCATTGCCCACCTATGTGGCTTCGTCTCTCTGTCTCTCTCTGTCTCTCTGTCATTCTCTCTCTCTCTCTCTCTCTCTCTCTCTCTCTCTCTCTCTCTCTCTCTCTCTCTCTCTCTCTCTCTCTCTCTCTCTCTCTCTCTCTCTCGCTACCCCACGCAGCGACGCGGTTCTCGACGGCGTCATGCGGTCTGCCGGCGAACAGGGGGGCTGCTCGCCCCGTCACTCTCGCACACGCGGCCGGGCAGAGAGAGAGAGAGAGAGAGAGAGAGAGAGAGAGAGAGAGAGAGAGAGAGAGAGAGAGAGAGAGAGAGAGAGGGCGGGGAGTCATCACGGCCCACACGCGCCGCACTCATCAGGCCGGGTGGAACTTAGATTGGCGCTTATGAATATTAAGCAGGTCCTCTGCGCGGCGCCGCGGCGCCCTGGGCGGGCCGCGCACCCAGGGGCGCCCGCAGCGTCGCGGCCCCGTCTACTTACACTGTAGAGGTGACAAACACACCGCCCGGCCCATTTCCACGCCTTTCCCACGTGCTGGTCGTCCCAGCGGCGAGTTGGCTGTGGAGGGACCGCCCAGCCAATGTTGCCACGGGGCCAATGCGGTGATTTCCGCCTCCTCATGAGGAACCCTTGAACCAGAGCCGGGATTGAGGTGGGTCCGCGCGGGCCGAGGGCTTTTCCGCCCGGTCCATGTGGGGCCCGACCCACTAGGGGCCTAGCCGTTTTGAGCCCGACCCTCGACGACCCCCGAGGGGGTATGCACTCGTGTAATAGTCGGGTCGCTCAATCCGTAATAGTGCGCGTAATAGTTCGCGTAATAGTAGCGTAATCGCCGAAATCGTCAGGATTTTGCCTGTTCTTTTGGTTGTTTTGGGCTGTTTTGGGGTTGTTTCCGGCTTTTTTCAGGCAAATTTCATCAATTTAGAGGTGTAATAGAGCGTAATAGCGTATTAGTCGGGTCACTCGTTTTGAGAGTGCATACCTCCTCGACGAACCCGCTCCGAGCGCCGGGCCGAGTCGGCCTCACGTTCATAATGGGCCCACATGGGCCCAAATCGGGCCCATTAGTCGCCGGTCCCGTAGATGTAGGCAACCCAACTAACACCGTGCTACGCCAAGCCACGCCGCTGAGCGGCTCGGGCCCGCAGTACTGTGGGTTCGAATGGGCTCAGCGAGCCCACTAAGCTGTCGGGCCCGACCGGGCCCACTTGGAGCCCATAGCCGGGTCCACGCGAGGCCACCACAACCCCGGCCCTGCCTTGCACCCCGCGGCAAGAAGCCCGGCCGCGGTGTAAACTGTTGTTCTGCTCTTTGAACGGGCGACGCCGATGTGGGCGCGAATCAACGTCAAAGGAAAAGTGTTTTCCGGACGCGGAACACTGTGGCAAAAAACTGCGGAAAAGTCAGTTAATTATTTTTTTTTGCCAGGATTCTGTAGCCTCTTTACAGTATTCACTGTAATACTGTAAAGAGGCTACAGGAAATACTGGGTTTAGGGTTACAGAGAATCAGCACAAGTTGTTTACGGAATTCTCTTTAATTTTTTGCCATGGTGAAACTAGCCGGCAGGCGAAGCAATTTGGAGAGCATCAGACGCACGCGGAGGCAAGGCGCTCACTGAAAAGGCAACAAGCGAGCGGCGGCATCAGGGCACCCTTCAGACCAAGTATATTTTGAGCATAAGGGCCTCCATGTGCACGTCCCTTTGATAAACAGGTCGCGTCAAGCGGCTTATAGCGGAGAGAGGGGGGCAGAAAATAAGAAGATGCTGAATCACTTTGTTCCGACGCGGATGAGCGAGTGTGCCAGAGTAGTGGATGTTGCCAACCAAACAACGGCCGACCGGTCAGCCAAGGGTTTCGGGGCCTCCAATATACATCACGCACGCACACCAGCACACGCAGGCACGCACACAGACAGACAGACAGACAGACAGACAGACAGACAGACAGACAGACAGACAGACACACACACACATCGTCGCCCGCACGCACACAGACAGAATAGATGCATGTGCCGCGAATTTCGAGGAGCTGCACGACACGCGTACAGTGGCGCGACACACCGTCGCATGCGGCTACATCCAATTGCAAAAGAGAGAGGGGGGGGGAAAGGGGGGGGGGGCGCTATTAATACCAGCCGCACAAAGTCAAAGCCACGTATCGAACGCGCGAAGCCGGTCCACTTAGGAGTACGCGTTGGGTTCAGTGCGTTGTGCGTGCGTGCGAGACACGCGGTCGTTGACTCGCCGCACCTGCAGCAGAAGGATATCCGTTTCATTCGATTCCCGTCCACAATCAGCAGCAACGCGGCAACGGCTCTGCTCTAAAGTTGGAGGAAAGGCGGGGTGGGGCGGGCCAGGGCCACCAGGCCGCCCACGGCCAACTATAGCATGGGTCATAACGTAAAGTCGGTCAACACGGCCAGCCCTGCACTAGGCCCAGTCAAGTGCTTTCGGTGGCCTCCTCGAGCACTCCCTTCGATTGCCGCCCCGCCCCGCCCCGCCCCGCCCCGCCCCGCCCTGCCCCACCATCAGCCGCTCCACCAATCATGCCAGGTGTCAGTGCCACCCCTCAAGGCCCGCAAGGCCCTCAAGGTCCCCGTCGTCCCGAGGTGGGTCCGTCATGCCGCCACCAATCATGCCAGGTGTCCCGCGGGACAGCCTGACGGCCTGCTTGTTGGCGGCGGAGCGCACACGCCGAGGTGCTAGTCTTCCCGGCTTCCTCGGCGTCTCCAGAGTGTTGTACACGCCCTGAAATGAAACATAAACACCGTGACAGTGTAACCAGCGCCACCGCGCGCAGGGCAGGGCGGGGCAGGGCAGGGCGGGGCAGGGCGGGACAGGGCGGGGCAGGGCGGGGCAGGGCGGGGCAGGGCGGGGCAGGGCGCGGGTTAACCCACCCCTGAACACGGAGTGGTGGGGGTAGGGCCTGTGCTCCAGAATGGATTGTCCCTGGGGCGCTGGGTTGAAAGGACTTCAAGGATATAGACAGCGGATCGTTTACATAACGGCAGGACGCCGGTCGAGCCGTCCATTAGACTGGATTGTCTCTCCTCCCGACTGCGTCTGGGAAACCAACTCCTCCCGGAGTGCTGAGGGCTCGCTCGTCGTCCAATTCACACCTGGTATTTTTTTTTCAATTCACACCTGGTATTTTTCCAATTCACACCTATTATTTTTTGCCAATTCGTACTTGGTATTTTTTTTCAATTCGCACCTGGTATTTTTTTCCAATTCACTCACATCCGGTATTATTTTTTTTCCAATTCGCACCTGGTATTTTTTTCCAACTCACACCCGGTATTTTTTTCAAATTCGCACCTGGTATTTTTTTTTTGCGGGGACGACTTGTCCGTCACCCGACCCCGAGCCCGACCCTCCTCGTTCCATGGACGGGGTGTTGTTGCTGCCTTAAGGGGAATCGCAAGGCGACGGAGCACTGCAGACTGAAGCGCTGCTGGCCTCTTCCCCCCTCTACCCTTGGACGAACCCTGTACCCTAATTACGAGTTTTGACAGAAAACGTTATGCTAAACGCAACAATGAACTCATTGCGAGCAGACCAGGCCGAGAAGGTACCACCCAGCCTCTCTGGCACCACCCAGCCAGTGATACCGAAAAAGATGGCGGCGTAGTGAAGGCTCTCTCCCAGCTTTCCGCGCTTTTGTGCTCAACTGAAAGAACAATGGCGCGTAACTGGATCCACTTTTTACATTTTCATCGTTTTTATCTTTTTTTTACGAGTTTTAGAAAGTAATCTGCAGTCGGCGCGACTTCACTTTGGGCCGACGCGACACACTTTTGAGGACGTGCGAGAAACGCGCGGCGTTTCCCCCGTGTCGTCTTTTGTGTTAAGTGTGTGGCTCTCAAACTGGATTCCACAAAAAAATAAATAAAAATGGTTCTGGCTGGCTAACAAAGCGACGAAGATTGGCGGAGCCGGAGACGTCCTCTGTTGGCATGCCTGCGGGGATGCGGACCACGCACTCGAGGCTCGCTATGCCTCGCTATGCCTCGCTATGCCTCCGCCTCGCCGGGAATCTAACATCGTTTCGTTCCATTATTCTTTCCTCGTCTCTCCACAGCGGTCCTCCTTTCAGGCTGCAACTGCATGTCTCGAGTCGGGGCAGGAAGAGAGGGGGAGAGAGAGGGAGAGAGGGAGAGAGGGAGAGAGGGAGAGAGAGAGAGAGAGAGAGAGAGAGAGAGAGAGAGAGAGAGAGAGAGAGAGAGAGAGAGAGAGAGAGAGAGAGAGAGAGAGAGAGAGAGACCCCCTAATCTGACACTTTGGTGGCTTCCGGCCCGTTCCAGCTGCAGTGTCTCTTCAGAAGGACCCCTCCCCCCCCCTTTTCCTTCCAGTCCAGAGGGCAGACGGCTGGAAACGCAGCTGTTCCCATCCTTTCTCTCGGACCGGGGCGGCGTCGGTGATTTTACTCTCTCTCCGATTCCCTTACGACCGGAGACGTTCGGGCTCTACGGCGAATTGAAAAAGCGATACAGAGAAGAGGGACTTCAAACGGATCCGGGGGTGCGAAAAAGGCAGATTCGGAAACAGCACCTAAAAATGGGACAGATTGTTTTGAAAACTGCGCTCGATTGCGACGAGACGCGATCGAGAGCGGTGCGTGGAATCATTCATTGGCTCATTGTCGCGGAGGAGCAGTGGAAACGGGACGAACGAAATGTCCGGAGGCCGCTCTGTCTCTCTCGCACGGCAGCGCCCCATGAGCGCGACAGAGACAGAGCGACGTGGCGGCTCTGCGATATCAGTGCGCCCCCGCGGCATGTCTCCCGCGCACTTCGCCGCTCTTCCGCCTGTTCGCACACATGGCACTCATGTTTAACTCATCAGCCCCTGGCGGAGAGGGGCTGGCTGCGGCGACAGTGGAGGGGGCCAGGGGACAAGACAGTGAAGTCTGTGACCTGGAGGGAACCGGGTGCGACTGGAATGCGAAACTGTCCCGACTCTCTATATTTCCGCTGTATGATTCACTCTGCTTCACTGATGCTCTTGTCAAGGTCAAGGTGGTTCCATCGTGGACGGTTGCCCTGCGGCCGCGGACAAACACTGAGAAAACCTTACAAACTGTTTAAAGGCCATACAAAGAAAAGCAGCTTGTTATAACAAAGTATTTTGAGCATACATAAGCTTACAAAGAAAATACTTCGTAACTTACGAACTTTTTCTTTGTATAACAAAGTAAATTAGTTTGTGCTATGCATGCTCAAAATACTTCGTAAGGTTTTAAGCGTGCAGGACGCCGTTGCAGCGCCAATCACTTCCGCTTGGCGCGCGTGGGCGTTTAAAGGCCCCCTCAACACGCCGGGCGTGAAACGCCCCCGCGGCGCAGCAGTGGCTTCTGGTTCGGTTGTCTCGCCAAAGCGAACACCCCCACGTGTGCTCGCCGAACACGCCCCCCCCCCCGCTCTCCGCACGCACACATCCTCACGACCCCTCCCCCCCTCCCCCGGATGCCGCGGCGGGCCAGCCGTTAATTCGTCGAAATCGTCCCGCACTTCCCTCCTGCAGGCGGCCGGAGGCGAGGAAATGAGAAGCGTTAGAGGGGAGGGGGAGGGGGTTGTAGGAGAAGGGGTTGACGGTGAAGCGTTAGAGGGGAGGGGGAGGGGGTTGAGGGAGAAGGGGTTGACGGTGAAGGCTCACCACCATCCGGAGACGCCGCGCACCTGCCCCCGTCCGGAGATTCGTACACACAGTGAAAGTCTTACAGTGACATTTCAGCTATGTTACGAAGGAAATGGAGCAAACATAATACGAAGGTGTTTCTCTCCATAACACGAATCTTTGTAGGATTTTCACTGTAACATACAAAGAAAAACCTTCATAATACGAAGAAAAAGTACGTTTGTATTATGAAGGTGCCATTTTCCTCCTTTATAATACGAACGTACTTTTCCTTCGTATTATGAAGGTTTTTCTCTGTATGTTACAGTGAGAATCCCAAAAAGATTCGTATTATGGAGAGAAACACCTTCGTATTATGTTTGCTCCATTTCCTTCGTAACATAGCTGAAATGTCACTGTAAGACTTTTACCGTGCAGGCTGAAGCAGGCTTAAGGAAAAGGGAGGAAACGAATATAAAAGAAACGGGAAGTAATAATACAGCATCGAGGAGACGGAGCGTCCCGCTGCGGAAAGGAGCAGAATGCTTTTGGCGGTTTTCCGTCCCAGTTGCGGCGGCATTGCGATCATGCACGACGACGCACAGTGGGTCAGAAGACCGTTGAGGCGGACGAAATAGCTCCAGAGTCGCTAAATGGGACTCGAATCGAACGTGTGACCGCACCAATGGATTTCTCGTTTGGAGGGCAATTAATAGGGTACTTCGGAGAAGAGCTGGACCGGAAGTTGAGAAGAAATCAAGAAGAACAAAAGCCGAACTTGTATGAGAATATAGCTCTGCGCAAGCGGCAGAACGGCGACGCAGACGCTCATTCTCACAAATTTCGCATACTTTGTTCTTCTTGATTTCTTCTCAACTTCCGGTCCAGCTCTTCTCCGAAGTACCCTATTGGTGGGGTCACACGTTCGATTCGAGTCCTATTTAGCGACTCTGGAGCCCAAAACGCGTCTAGAGTTTTGGCCGCCTCAACCGTCTTCTGACCCACTGTGCGACGCGGCACTGTTATGAAAGCACGTTGGAAAATCTCGAAATGACGACATTGTTGCGTTTTCTGCTCGGCACCGCCGACGGCAAGTGCGCGGCGTGTTTAACAGGGTGTGCCACGCCCTCGCCGCCGCCCCCGCAGACCCATCTCCGTTCATTAGCTGTGTTTGTGTCCAGCAACGCTGCTACGCTTTAGAGACATCCGGGCCGGGCAAGGTTAGGAAGTCACAACACGCCCTCCAGTTTTCGCCCTTCAAGAACGACGTGATTGAAAAATAAATAAATAATGGTTTCGTGGAACTGCAAGGCATAACAATCTCGAACAGCAACAAAAGAAAAAGAGATGGAAACATTACTTTTAGTTGTACAGTACAGGTCTGCCGCTGTTTACAGCAGGCTGAATGCATTTGGACAACTCGCGAGCAACAGGCAGGCGCAGGCCTGTATAATAATGTGAGACGCGGTTCGGAGCAAAGGGGGATAACTCCATGCTATTAAACACGGCCTCCAAATCGTGACGTCAGCGCCCCCAAGTCAGTGGTACCAACTTAGAGAACCAAAACAGCTGTAAAAGTAGTCACCCCGCAAGGGTGTCGAACCCGCATCTCCGAGGCAACTGATGGCTTCGCTATCCATTGCGCTATCAACCGCAAGAGGCAAGCGCGGTCCAGCACAGCATCTTCCCGTACCGCGCAGGGTCGGCTCCCATTTTTTGGTTCAGATGTTGGCACCTCTGCTGTCGGTGCGCTGCGCAGACGGGCCGCGCGCACCCATAAGAGATATCCCCCTTCGGGTTCGAGTCGGCCACTACTTGTCGAGTCGACGGGCCCACTGTGCGTTTGGCCTGCTTATGCCTGCTGATGCACCGCAACTTCGGGGGCGGCGGCGCGAACCGCGAGCGGCGGCGAAAGCTTGGCCAGTGCTTTGTCTGTCGCGGCCGCACCGTGGGCCGCACTTCCCTCGCTTTATACGCGCCTCCGCTGCGCCACGCCACGCGCTTCACCGCGCCGGGGAAAGAATGACCGCATAAAAAAAGGAAGGGGATGAAAAAGGACGGCCCTCACAACACTGGCAGCGAGGGCGGCGGAGCGCAGTGTACCCGCGTGGCCCTTCGCCACACGGACCTGTGGAGTCGCACCGGTGGAATGTTGAGCAGGTCTCCATTTCCATATCATAAGGTGCAACCTCCCCACGCCGGCCGAGCCAAGGGCCGAGGCTTGGAGTTAATTGCGCCCCGGGATTATGACGCAGCGAGCCCAGCGCTGACGGCGGGGCTCACACCCCTTTCGGCCCTGGCCGCCTGTTCGTGCAGATCCAGCCGGTCTTCAAGTGCCCCGGTTTGCATCGTCGCCGAGGGGGCCAACACCCTGGGAATCCTGTGTACAAATTGAATGGTAATCTCCGGTAATCCATGCTGTAAACACGTAGTACTTGGTAAAATTCTGCCCTTTTTAAACGTTTTTGAACCAATTTTCCAAAATTTTACGTGTAATACCTAGTAAAATTCCCGTAATCCCGTAATCTTGTGTACACCTGAAATGAGAGTGGCGGCCCCCTCCATCGTCGCACGCATGGATCACTGTTGTCGAGAGCCCACACACGACCTTTCTCTTGCAAAAATTTACTTCATTGTTTTTGAATTGAAGTAGCCTCTTGCTCTCGTCTCAGAATGTTATTAAAAAAAAAAAATAATTTAAAAACATTTTTTTCTCTAAGGGTTTTTGAACGGTCCTTCGATCCCTTGAATGCGCTTGCCGCTGTTCCGTGACTGCAAATAGTGAGTCCGTCGTGCGAATACGGCGAGGAGCCGCGCGCACGCTCGGCGTGGCACAGAAGGAGGCCCAGCCCTATGGGCCGTCCTCGGGGTGCGTCGCTCTGTCTCTCTCGCTCCCGCGGCGCGCTCCGTGGGGATGCGAGAGAGACAGACGCTTCGGAATCACCATACGGCGGCTCCGTTCTTCCGGCGACTGCCCCCGCGAGTGGGATCGGCCAAGGGCGCATCTCGGCGAAGGGGCGCATCTCAAGGCCTTTTACTCTTTGTGTGTGTGTGTGTGTGCGCGAGAGAGAGGGAGAGAGAGAGAGAGAGAGAGAGAGAGAGAGAGAGACGCGAGTGCAGGGTCTGGTGTACACCCTGCGCCACCATGTCATCCTCCACCTCCCTTAGGCCCTGTAGGAGGCTGCTGTCGCGATCCCTTGGCAGCGGGCTGTGCTTCATACATGTTTTATGGAGATAAATTACAACTCAGGCGCGGCCTGCGACGCCGTCCTGACCTTACGCAGTCTCTCACCACTCTCGCGCCCACTCACGCAAATTCCAGTCTCTCTCTCTCTCTCTCTCTCTCTCTCTCTCTCTCTCTCTCTCTCTCTCTCTCTCTCTCTCTCTCTCTCTCTCTCTCTCTCTCTCTCTCTCTCTCTCTCTCTTTCTATCGCACTCTGTGGAGACAGCCACGATCAGGTCGGGGGCGCTATGCCAAAAACACTCCCAGATTTCACTTTAGATGAAATGGCGGAAAACCGTGAATGGAACTTACGGGGTGGAACGGCATGTTTGGGGAGCGGCGTCGTCGCCGTTGCGGCGCGGCGTGCAGGAGATACGCCACGCCTCGATAGCGCCGATGCCCGAGGCGTCGCCAAGGCGATGCCGTCGCTCTCTCTCTCTCTCTCTCTCTCTCTCTCTCTCTCTCTCTCTCTCTCGCACGCGTACGCAACGCCCTATGAGTGCGAGAGAGACAGAAGCCTTCCAGGCGGCAAGGCCGCGCCGAGGCAAAGGAGGCCCCGTTCTGCTGCAGCAGAATACAAACTTTGTTGATTGGCGCCGAACTTGTCGCACTGTTCGGCATACAATCAGCCCCCCCCCCCCCCAAAGTCCACCGAGGTTTCATTGGGCATACCTCAGCGCCACGACAAGAAAAACAAGGGAAAACAACGCCGCAATTAATTCTAATCGCAGCGCCAAGTTTTTCTGAGCGCGCCTCTGAAACAAGGAAGCAAAACAGCAGCAGAAACAACAACAACAACAACAGCAGCAACAATAACAACAAAGCGGGCCGGCTTTGGCGTGCGTAGAGCGTGGGTAGGTGCGGGGGTGTGCTGCCTCTCTGCCGGGCCGCGGCGCCACACGGCATGACGCATTCATGCGCGGCAGGTATTCGGGAACATTAAGGTACTTTCAACGCAGTCGGAGCAACAGACTGCTCCACAACGGAGCAGCCACTGGCTTGGGTAGGAAGGTCCTTAACTTGCTTGCAGCAACGGCATTATCCCGTTCGGAAACGACAACATTCGTCTACTGCTAAAAATGAATTGGAAAATCCCGGAAAGTGCACTGTACTAACAGAAAAATCATACAAAAAGAAAATAAAAAAAATACATAGGAGATTTTGAACTTTTTCGCAGATTGGAGAAAAGTTTTTATCAAACAAATTCACCGGGCGTTTCCAAAAAATTAAAATAAAATAAAATAAAAACAACTGTGTCAGTATTTAACGCCAGTCCATTGGAGCTAAGCTGGCCGCCCCAGTTGATTTCCGGTTCGGCAGGTGCGCCAACACACCAAAGCTGCCAAGGCTGCCAATAACCAATACGACGAAAATGGCCCCGAAATCGACGACAGGCCCGCTGACCCCGGACAGTAGCTCCGTCTCCCTCGCCACTCGTGGGGCGCCCCGCGGGGTGCGAGAGAGACAGGACTGCCGTTGGAAGCCTCGCCACGGCGCGTTGTCCAGCTGACCATGCCGCAAGAAGGCCTGGCCCCGCCGGGCCGTCGAAGGATCGGCGCGGAAAGTTATAGGACATTGTTAGGAGACTTTGGCCTCGCGCGGACTTCCGATTTCCGGACCGGTCCGGCCTCGCGTCCTCCGAGAAATTTCATCAAAGCTGAGCCACCCCGGCAGGCCGCCACCCCGAGGCTGAAGGCTGTGCCACGACGACACCGGGCGTCTTTACGGTGAAGCTGTAGACGTGCCGTCGTGTGATCGCTGTAGAGAGGACCAGAGAGAGGACCATAGAGAGAGGACCACAGAGAGAGGACCATAGAGAGAGGACCATAGAGAGAGGACCAGAGAGAGAGGACCATAGAGAGAGGACCATAGAGAGAGGACCAGAGAGAGGACCAGAGAGAGGACCAGAGAGAGGACCAGAGAGAGGAACATTGAAACGACCCCTTTGTCGTCAACATCCTACGTAAACTTGCCAGAGCTACGGTGATTATTTTACGTCCATGAAACGGCTTTTCAGGGAACAGTTTCCATACGAGTTTCCAACACAAAGCAGGTGGGAGGCAACCCAGCCAACCCACGGTAGCGCCATTTCATACCAAATAAAAATAAGCCAAGCGGAAGAGACGAGACTCAATGCATGCAGACCACCATATGTGAGCGAGCGCGCGCGCGTGCGGGTGTGTGTGTGTGTGTGTGTGTGTGTGTGTGTGTGTGTGTGTGTGTGTGTGTCTGTGTCTGTGTGTGTGTGTGTGTGTGTGTGTGACAGAGTGAGTGAGTGAGCGAGAGAGTGAGAGAGCGAGAGTGTGTGTGAGAAAGAAAGAGAGAGAGTGAGAGAGAGAGTGAGAGAGAGAGAGAGAGAGAGAGAGAGAGAGAGAGAGAGAGAGAGAGAGAGAGAGAGAGAGAGAGAGAGAGAGAGAGAGAGAGAGAGAGAGAGAGATGCCTCGCACTACGTGGGAGGAATGCTGGTCGCCATCCCGGCGGTCCGTGGCGTTGAATTGGTGACGAACCCTGTCCGCGTTGTCGTCCGAGCTCGGCGTGCTTGGCGCTGCGGGACTGGGTCTGGGTCCCGCACTCGGTGGCGGCCAGACGAGGTTCCTGTGTGTGTTGACTCAAGAGGCGGCCACCCCATATTGCTTTCCTCGCGGTCGAGGCGGTCCCGCTGCAGCCTAGAGTCGTATAGTTGGAGAAACGTTAGCCCTGTCCTCGTCGAATAAGGCTCATCCTACCGGCAAATTTCTCATACTTGAGCCCAAACCGGAAAAGAGTTGCGCGTAGGTATTCATCCAAGCTTGATTTTCCGTAGTGGCCTAAGACGCGGGGCAAGGTTCTGGCCACTGTATGAAAAACTACGCACAACTTTTCCCCGTTGTGGCCAAAGTATGAGAAATAGTAAAGAGCATTTGGAGGGTAGCTCGCGATCAGTGTATGGCAAATTCAGTTGGTTAACGTTTCTCTCCCACTATAGGCCTCTACCGCAGCCACGCAAGTGCCAAGGCCGCGCGCTCAGATATGGCGCGAGTAGAGTCCTACAGAGAAGAGAAAGGCCACCGCCAGTGCGTGAGTGCGCGCGCGCGGTCAGTGCTGCGCGTGGTTTTCCATACTTTGCTGGAAGCCGGTGTTTCCCCGGCTCGGCGCGGCCCACGCGGCAAAGGGCTCGGCTTGGCTCCACTCGCACGAGCGGAGCCGGGTCGTCGGTCGGCAGGGATGCGCACACTCTGAAAACCTTACAAACTATTGAAGCCTTACGAAGTAAAGTAGCTTCATATAACAAAGTATTTTGAGCCTATGTAAGCTTACAAAGAAAATAGTTCGTAAATTACGAACTATTTCTTCGTATAACAAAGTAAAATAGTTTGTAATATGTATGCTCAAAATAGTTCGTAAGGTTTTAAGCGTGCAGGGCTCTGCAGGCAGCTCAGTCGTGCCTTGTTGCCATATGGCAGCCCAGTATAGAAAATTGCACGCTCACATTGGGGTGGCCTGTCTCTCCTCTGTAGGATTCTAAGGGGGGCGTCCCCCCGTAGGCGTGCGAGAGAGACAGGGATCTGTCCGTGGAGACGATGCGGCCTCATAAAAGACGATTGTGAAACGCGGCCGGAGCGCGCCGGACTGACGCGGCCTCACGTTTACGAGGCCGCCGCGCTGCTGCTGGCTAGCGTCGCTGAGCGTCGCTCTGTCGCTGCCGCACTCACGGCGCGGCTCGTGGCGGTGCGAGCGCGACGGCCGCCATGTGGGCGCACGCACACGAATGACGACAACTGCGCTGCTTGCAAGCCACAATATTTATGATCCAACTTGGGGAACGGCGGGGGAGGGGGAGGAAGAAAGCGAGAGGGAAAGGAGAGAGGGGTTTCGACACAGGGTGGGCTAGATTAGCTCCCGCGGGTACGGCGAACGCACGGACACGCCCTGCACTCTCATCCTTCAATAGATATTTTATTCATAATCATTGACGTTTGTGCACATTAATAGGATTTCGTTAAGAAGCTTAACAGATTTGTCAAGAAAAAAATTGATAATAATGTTACCGTTACAAATAAAAAGGTTAACAAGCTCATTAATGTGCACAAACGTCAATACGTTATTAAACAAAAACTCAGTACGAGTCTGAGAGTGTGACGCCGGGCTGGAAAGCTGGAAAGCGCTTGGGTGTTCTGCGAGTACGTAGCAGTAGCAGCAAGGCGAAGCCGAAACTTTGCTCCCAAACCGAGCCGGGAAATCGCACACCCCAGCAAAGGTATATGCCTGTGGAGGGTCCAATGACCACCGCCCCGCCGAGGGGTTGCCATTGCGCGGCAGGGACCGGACGCAGCACTGTTAGAATTAATGGGAAAAGCCCGGAAAGCGCGTTTCAAAGCTCGTCATTGTGACACACACGAGTCGCTGGCCGTGCGTCTTAACGCCGCCGCCTCACAGCGGGTCAGAGGACCGTCGTTGAGGCGGCCAAAATTCTACACGCGTTTTGAGCTCCAGTGGCGCTAAATGAGACTCGAATCGAACGTCGTGTGACCGCTCCAATGGAGTCCTCGTTTGGAGAGCAATCCTTTCGCGGGGCCGCACGTTCGATTCGAGTCCCATTTAGCGACTCTAGAGCTCAAAACGCGTCCAGAATTTGGGGCGCCTCAACGGTCTTCCGACCCACTGTCCCGCGTGGAAGCTGCGAGGGAATGCCCGGCTCGTCTGGAGGATACCCCCATCACCGAACTCCGGCTGCTGAGTGTGCGGACGCGGGCCTCCAAGGCTCTCTAGCACTCTGACTTGCGGGGCTTTTTCGCCACCCTCTTCACCCAATCCAGACGTCTTTCAGGCGCTCTTGAACAAACTAACTTCTAGCCACCCCCCCCCCCTCCCCCTCCCGAAGCCTTTAGCCTTATTTCCAAACTCCTGCAACTCGGCCTCTCCATGCTGTTACGAATCACGCTTCCATTGTCACCCTTGAGGCCTCCGCTGCGTGCGCCCCCCCCCTTCTCATCCGCCACTATGTCAGGGGTCAGTGCTCACGAGGAACGCGTTGCGGTGACGCTGCCGGTGCTTGTTACCGCCACCTCCTCCCCCCCACCCCTCCAAAGGAGGAAATCTCGCGCTCTTTATTAGACACACAAGGGCGAGGGTTGTTGTTCCCAACTTAATTAGGCAAAAGCCGTTTCCAAAAAATCCCAACACCACAACAAAATTTCGCCTTCCGCCCGGGCCGAATTTTTTTTTTTGGATCTAGTGAAACTTGAGCATTTTGGCATTTCAAGCGGAAAAAAACATGTGAAAATTTCTCACTGTTCGTCACTATCTAATTTTTTAATTATTTTTTTCCGTGTGACCGCGCAATTTTCTGTCATTAGAAGACGAGGAAAGCGGCGAGGGAGTCTGTATGTTAACAAGTCGGAGTACCTGCTGCACGCGCGTCGGCACCCCCATGTGCCGCGCAGTCTGTTTGATCATCTCGCTGCCGCACGTTGCCTTGGGAGTGCTTCCAAGTGTGACTGCGGCGAGGTACCGCGAGGTTGACGTGCCGGACAGACGGACAGACAGACAGACAGACAGACAGACAGACAGACAGACAGACAGACAGACGGCGTGCTCCTGACGAGGACGCCCCCTCCTTCTTCGAGTGCACACACACAGCTCACTTCCCCCTTTAAAATAAGTCGGCCGTAAATACGGCGAGGCGCAGGGTCGCCAGCCGACGACGCAGTGACGCCGCAACCTTGCCCTTGATTTGTTTGTTGAAAGCCGCGCCGTTTTCTCTGGCACTGGAGTCAATCCGAGTCAAAACTAATCGGAATGACGCCTTTGTGCCGCGCGCTGCGCGCTGTGGAATAATGGAAGCAGAGATTGCGGGACGTGCGTTGCACGTAATCGGGAAAGTGTTCCAGTTTGTTCACCCTCAGAGGCAGAGGCCGGAGAGTCGTCGTTTTCGTGTGAAAGTGGCGCTCTGCCCGGCGGGGCGGGGCGGGGCGGGGCAGGGCGGGGTGGGGGCAGGGTGGTGGCGGGGCGGGGGCGGGGCGCCCTCGGGGGGCACCACCGGCTATGCCTTCCTAATGAACGGCCGCCCAGGGATGCGTCTCGGCTTGATGGCCGGCCGGCCGCCCGGGCGGACGCAATATATACGGGTGCACTCGCCAGACCGGACGACGACCGGACCCGCCGAGCTGCGATTTGAAAACAAAACGAAACACAAAGGTATTTACATAACCACGGCGGCTGCTTTTCGGCGCATATTAAAGTCGCCAGTTCAATGTGAGCTTATGTGTGTCTCCTGTAGGTCGGGATCTATCTATCTATCTATCTATCTATCTATCTATCTATCTATCTATCTATCTATCTATCTATCTATCTATCTATCTATCTATCTATCTATCTATCTATCTATCTATTCTATCTATCCATCTATGTGTCTGTCTGTCTGTCTGTCTGTCTGTCTGTCCGTCGGTGGCGGTGCCTGCTCCTGACGAGGCCGTTGCTCTAGCCTCGCCCCGGTGCCTGCCGTCGGGTTGCCCCCGCCGCCGGGTTGCCAGCCGTGACACAACTTTGTTGCGCCGTGTGCTGCTCGATGACTTTAGCGAGGGAAAGGCCAATGCGTTCTCGATATGAGGTCGCCGGCCTCGATATTGCCCGGGCGTGGGCTTGGGCAAGGGGGAGGGGGGGAGAGCGAGGAGGAGGGGGAGGGGGGAGGGGGAGGGGGAGGGAGGAGGGAGGAGGGAGGGAGGGGGAGGGGGAGGGGGGAGGTCCGGTGGGGCTGGAACGGAAGTGCGACAAAGCCGAAGAAAGAAAAGGGAAGAGGAAGGAGGCCAGACGACACGCCGCCCAGGTGCCCGAAGAGCTCGCTACTCGTGTGCCACAAACCAAAGGCACGGCCATGCGGGGCTCTAACAAGCAGCGGAGCCCCACCGCCTCGGCTCTCGCGCGGAATAAAGGCGGCTCGGCGATGCGACTCGCAGCCGGTCATTCAGCCGCGGGTACATGATGTTTCTAAGGAGGGGGCAATGATGCGCTTGTTGCCTTTCTAGTACCCAGGAGGGTGTAATTACCCCCGTGACCCCTTCCCCGCTTTAGATCCGCGGCCGGGTCGACTGGAGGCGGACCTCGGGGGCGGACACGAGGGGTCCCTTACTCAGAACTTTTGCTGTTCACAGATTGCCTGATTGTTTGAAATTCTGTTTGATTTTGTCGCGCTTTTTGCCTGATTTCAGGCGTTTCTCAGGCAAGATTGTATAGGATTGTCTCCTGCAAGCGTACACAGATTGTTCAAGTGGGGGGACCCCTTGGGGCGACAGCACTGCCTCCAGCGAGCCCCCCAGCCCCATTCTGCTGGAGCGCTCCGTCCAAAGAGCGCGCCCCTGGAGACTAGACCCCGACTCGCAGGTGCACGAACCGCCGCTGCTGCGTATGGCTGCCTCGTTGGAACTATTACCCCCTTCTCCTTGTTCTCGTTCTCCCTGCCGATTCCGCACCGGAGCGGGAGGCGCTACCAGTGCGACAGAGACAGAGCGACGCCGGTGTGACTATGCAGAACTCGGCCGCTGTTTCCAGCCAGGTCGGCGTCAGCCCCCAGGGGGGCCACGTCAAGCCGTTTGGGAGGAATGGGGCTCGTGGGGCGCGGTGTACGGAGGGTCGCGTAAAGAGGCCCGTCTCAGGCCACTCGGTGTCAGGCAGGGACGGGGCGGGGCGGGGCGGGGCGGGGCGGGGCGGGGCGGGGCGGGACGAGGTTCGCTTCACATGTGGTCCACTGTGGAAAAGCATTAAGGTGCGGATTGAAACACAAAAATACCAGGTGCGAATTGAACGAGGGGGAAACGACTTCGGTTATCCGGCGTGCAGCGTGCAGCAAATTGGGAATCCGTAATCCGGATAACCAGAAATTTTGAAGAAATCCTGTGGTAATCCGGGAAAATTCTGAGGTAAGCCGGGGTAATCCGGCGTAATCCAATGGTAATCCTGGAATTTTTTCGATGTAATCCGGAGGTAATCCGCGGTTTATCCGGGGTAATCCCTATCCGATGTACACAACATTTCTCAGTCGTTTCCCCTCGGAATTGAAAAAAAAATATGTACCAGGTGCAAATTGAAAAATAATACCCAGTGCGAAATTGAAAATAAATAAACAGGGGTGACTTAAAAAAAAAAATACCAGGTGTGAATGTGAAAAAAAAAATACGACGAAGTGACAACAATTTTTTTCAGTGCGGTTTCCGTATCCGGTGCAGTGCCGGGACCATTGTGGGCGGCGTTCCCGACGGAGGGAACCGAGCCGAGCCAAAGCCTTGGGGAGGCTTGCGGTCAGTAGACTGATTCCGACGGTCGTTCTCGTCGCTCTGTCTCTCTCGCACTCATGGGGCGTCCCGTGAAGGTGCGAGAGAGACAGATCGGCGAGAACGACCCTCGGAATCAGTCTGCTGGTCAGCGAATTAGAAGGTTAATCAGCTTAGGGCCACCCTGGTTATTGTTGGGCAAGAAACCGCCACGCGCCTCAGACAGTCAGACAGACAGACAGACAGACAGGCGGACGGTCGGACGGCGACAGACTAGACCAGGAACAATGGTGAAATAGGTCGGAGGACGGCGCCTTGAGGACACACCTAGGCCGCCAGCGGACCTGCTGCGTGTGACCTCATAAAAGGGAAAGGGGAAGTGATTAAGGGAAGGGGGAGGGGGAGGGGTTGCGGCAGGAACACGCAGTGGATTCCCTGACACAAAGCAAAGCAGGCCCCATCATCTTGGGCCACACAATACAAGGAGAAGGGACCGATGAGGGCGCATTATTTGGCCCCGGCCAAGTGGTTTGGCAATCCCACCTGGAGCTCGCCGTCCTGACCGACTGGCAGGCAGGCAGGCAGGCAGACACACACACACACACACACACACACACACACACACACAGAGAGATAGAGAGAGAGAGAGAGAGAGAGAGAGAGAGAGAGAGAGAGAGAGAGAGAGAGAGAGAGAGAGAGAGAGGGGGGAACAATGGCGATACTTTGGCATCACGCATATCTCCCGAGCGGCCCTTCGCAACCATCTTCCCTGTTCGTCAAGGTCGCCGGGCCGCTGCACGTGACGGGCGCAGACAAGAGCCCCAGTGGGCCGATTCCGGAAGCGTTTCCGTCGCTCTGTCTCTGTCGCGCTCATGGGGCGTTCCGAACGGGTGCGAGAGAGACAGAGCGAGAAGAGGAGACTGCTCTTCGGAACGAGTCTGCAGATAAGAAACAGGGCGGGACCCAGTAGGAAATGCGGCCGCCACCGTCAGCGCCGGTTGCCACGGGGGCGTGGCGGGTCCTGGTGGTGGGTCCTGGCAGTGGGTCCTGGCGGTGGGTCCTGGCGGTGGGTACTGGCGGTGGGTCCTGGCTGGCGGTGGGTCCTGGCGGTGGGTCCTGGCGGTGGGTCCTGGCGGTGGGTCCTGGCGGTGGGTCCTGGCGGTGGGTCCTGGCGGTGTGGGTCCTGGCGGTGTGGGTCCTGGCGGTGGGTCCTGGCGGTGGGTCCTGGCGGTGGGTCCTGGCTGGCGGTGGGTCCTGGCGTGGGGTCCTGGGGTCCTGGCGGTGTGGGTCCTGGCGTGGGGTCCTGGCGTGGGGTCCTGGCGGTGTGGGTCCTGGCGTGGGGTCCTGGCGGTGTGGGTCCTGACGGTGTGGGTCCTGGCGTGGGGTCCTGGCGGTGTGGGTCCTGGCGGTGTGGGTCCTGGCGGTGGGTCAAGTGCGCTCGACGGCAGCCCCTCGTTGTGAGGGCGGCGGGCACACTAGGCGGTGGCGCGTTACCTCAGCTGCTGAAAGGTCACGGGGCGATGCGGCTCAGGCAGTAGCGTGGAAGGTCGGAGACAATGTCCTCCCCGGCTGCACAGTGTGTCAGAGGACCGTTGAGGCGGCCAAAATTCTAGACGCGTTTTGAGCACCAGAGTCGCCAAAGGATACTCGAATCGAACTTGTGACCCTACCAATAGATTGCTCTCTAACGAGCAATCCATTGTTGGGGTAACACGTTCGATTCAAGTCATACTCTGGAGCTCAAAACGCGTCTAGAATTTCGGCCGCCTCAACGGTCCTCTGACCCACTGTGCGCTGCCATGAGCCAGTCTGTCTGGCCGTCTGCACTCCAAACCCAAACGCGATGCTTTGTGTACCGATTCCATTTTTGTACCGCCGACGAAAAAAAAGGCCATAGAAAAAAAAAACCTCTGTTTGACTGAACTGTTTTGTTTTGTCCCAGCCTCCTGACGCCCCTTTTGTGCCATGCCCGTTCGCGCGCTGACCACTCCGACGCCGCAAATGGGCCGCAATGAAATGACTGAAATAACCCGGCCAGTTCCTGCGGGCTGACCGGCAGGAGGCGGCACACTGTGGGAGGTGGGGTGGGGGGTGGAACAGGCGGGGGAGTGATTGTTGCCACTCCAGCGTGATTGCAAACACGATCTGAAGGACAACGCGTGAAAGGACATGAGGGCGGCTTCATCAAGGCATGGCGGCCCCACGGGGTAGAGAGAAAGAGGGAGGAGAGAGAGAGAGAGAGAGAGAGAGAGAGAGAGAGAGAGAGAGAGAGAGAGAGAGAGAGAGAGAGAGAGAGAGAGAGAGAGACAGAGACAGAAACAGAGACAGAGAGAAAGCGTGGGGGTCGAAAGAGAGAGGGGGTGGGACGCGCCGTCGACCAAAAAGGAAAACGCTGTGGGGGGTTGTGTTGGCGGTCCTGCAGTCTGATGCCGAATAGAGTCGCGGCTGTGCGGATTCAGTCTGGCGGGGGCGTATTCCTGGCCCAGGCGGCCCGGGTCGTTGTCGTGGAGACGAGACAAAGCGGCCGACGCAAAGAGGCCGGGCAGGCCGTTGGCAGGGCCGCCACCTGTTCGCATACGTAATTTTACGGCGACCCTCCCAAGTGTTCGCCCCAACAGCGACAGAAGACTGATTCCTCCAAGTCGTCGTGGCGTCTGTCTCCGTCGCAGTCATGGGGTGCCCATCGGGCGAGCGAGAGACTGCATATAATTGTTCAGGATCGAGGCTCGCACAGTGGGTCAGATGACTGTTGAGGCGGCCAAAATTCTAGACGCGTTTTGAGCTCTATATTCGCTAAATGGGACTCGAATCGGACGTGTGACCCCACCACTGGATCGCTCTCTGAACGAGAAATCCATTGGTGGGGTCACACGTTCGATTCGAGTCCCATTTAGCGACTCTGGAGCTGAAGACACGTCGAGAGTTTTGGCCGCCTGCGCGGTCTTCTGACCCACTGTGGCCCGGAGTGCAGAGCGGGCTCACCCCCGCGTCGAGCAATTACTATAATTGACAAACAAGTGGGTGGCGTCTAGTCCCGCTGCAGGCAAATATTAAGTTTCGGATAAGCCGTGGGCCGGCGCGGCGGCGTCGGGAGTAGAGAGAGTCTCTCTACACTGTGAAACTTTGTTGTCACTTTATGACAAGAGTGTGGATGATATTTTAAGATAATAATTAAAATTTCATCGCAAAATAATGACATTTTCATCAAAGCTCCTATACCTTTTTTATGGGCGTGAAAAAATGTCATGACATTCTTGTAAGGAAAATTAGACTTGGAATTGTCATCAAGTGACAACCAAAATTTTTACAGTGTAGCCGGCCCTGAAAATTACAGAAATTTTCGATTCTATTTTGTATGAGTTTTCAATGAGTAGAGCCAAAAAAACAAATATTTTTTAAAAAAATGTAAGTTTACCAGGCATGGGCAGGAAAGTAAAGTAAAGTACCGCGGTACCAGCACCGCGGTACTTTTTTGGGTAAAGTACCGGCACCGCAGTGCTGATGACGCGAAAGGGACCGGTAAAGTACCGCGGTACCGATTTGCGAGTAAAGTAACGAAAAGTACCGTCGGTCCTGTCAGCGGGCGCGCAGCCGCGCACTATTACGGATATAGCGACACGACTATATTACGCAAGTGCATGCCCCGTCGGGTACCACGGACTCCATGCGCTGCAAACCGCTGTACAGCAGCGCATCCAACAAAAGAACTTGGAGGAAAAAAAAAAAGAAGAAAAAATGGGGGCCCTTCTCCCACCTCCCCACACAGTAGGGAGGACCGCCTGCAACTTCGGTGGATCGGGGGAACCGGTGCATTCCAGGCGGCGACCCCAGGGGTTCTCATCTGATGTGGGCCGGGTGAAGGGCGGGGGTTGAGAGCCTTTGGTTTTCGCGGGGTGGTCAGTGGTACCCACAGTGGTACCCCCGCTGTCCGGCGCTCTCTACCGAACATGCAGTGTGAAGGGCCAGCTTCAAAGGACTTATCAACTCCAAACCGACGAATCAGAATGGACCCACTCGCGACCAATTGCGAGTGGCTGGAACGACCGGGGATCGAACCAGTGCCGAGGCCAATCCGCCGAAGCGGACTGCTTTTTAGACACCCAAGCATAGTGGACGACAAATGATCCAGACCACTACGCTATCACGACTGCACGTCTGCCGAGTGTCGGACGACGGGTTTGAGTCGTATTGGGATGAGGGAGGCAGTCGTAAAATGTATTGAAATGTTGGGATTCGATCCCCGGACCTTACTGTTCAAGTCCGACGGCTTAGCGATCTCAGCCACCACGGCTCATGGTAGATGCGGCGTCAGCCGGGCTCTAGACGCGGCAGGGATGGAGCCGCAGTGAGCGGGTCATTCGAAAAATGTTGAGAAAAAGTGGGACTCGATCCGTCGACCCCGGTACCGGGAACCGACGCCTATACCACCTCGACCACCAGGGCCTATGATTAGGCCAAGTGATGTCATGTCTTTTGAGCCGCACTCGGAGTGCGGCAGTGCGGACCGCACTCCCAGTGCGGTTCAAAGGCGTTGACATTACCCGTCCCCAATCATGAGTCGTGGTGGTCGAGGTGGTAAAGGCGTCGGTTCCCGGTACCGGGGTCGACGGATCGAGTCCCACTTTTTCTCAACATTTTTCGAATGACCCGCTCACTGCGGCTCCATCCCTGCCGCGTCTAGAGCCCGGCTGACGCCGCATCTACCATGAGCCGTGGTGGCTGAGATCGCTAAGCCGTCGGACTTGAACAGTAAGGTCCGGGGATCGAATCCCAACATTTCAATACATTTTACGACTGCCTCCCTCATCCCAATACGACTCAAACCCGTCGTCCGACACTCGGCAGACGTGCAGTCGTGATAGCGTAGTGGTCTGGATCATTTGTCGTCCACTATGCTTGGGTGTCTAAAAAGCAGTCCGCTTCGGCGGATTGGCCTCGGCACTGGTTCGATCCCCGGTCGTTCCAGCCACTCGCAATTGGTCGCGAGTGGGTCCATTCTGATTCGTCGGTTTGGAGTTGATAAGTCCTTTGAAGCTGGCCCTTCACACTGCATGTTCGGTAGAGAGCGCCGGACAGCGGGGGTACCACTGTGGGTACCACTGACCACCCCGCGAAAACCAAAGGCTCTCAACCCCCGCCCTTCACCCGGCCCACATCAGATGAGAACCCCTGGGGTCGCCGCCTGGAATGCACCGGTTCCCCCGATCCACCGAAGTTGCAGGCGGTCCTCCCTACTGTGTGGGGAGGTGGGAGAAGGGCCCCCATTTTTTCTTCTTTTTTTTTTCCTCCAAGTTCTTTTGTTGGATGCGCTGCTGTACAGCGGTTTGCAGCGCATGGAGTCCGTGGTACCCGTGGGTACGTCAAGTACCGTCGGTACTCTCGAAGGTACCTGTAAAGTACCGCGGCACCGAAAATTTCGATAGTACCGGTAAAGTATCGCGGTACCATAGTTTTCGGTAGTACCGGTAAAGTACCGCGGTACCATAGTTTTCGGTAGTACCGGTAAAGTACCGCCGTACCATATTTTTCGGTAGTGCCGGTAAAGCTCTGCGGTACCGATTGTGGAGTACCGTGCCCATCCCTGAAGTGTACCGAGACTGGTTTCCCGGGTTTCCAACTAATTTCCAAGTTTGTTGTTGTTTACTTTTGACAGTGTGGGTGCGCATGTGACCTGTCAATTAAAGCGGCGGTGCGGATGCGAGGCACGTTGCTGGAAAATATGCGCCGTGCGTGTGGGTCCAGGATGAAGAGCCGTCTGTCTCTCTCGCACCCGCACGGCACGCCCCCCGCGAGTGCGAGAGAGACAGAGCGACGACGACGGGTCTTCTGCGGGACTCCGCCGAGCGATGGGCGCTCTGTCGCGGCGCCGCAGAGGGACGTGAGTGCGAGAGAAACAGAGCGTGTCGTCGGGACGACAACTCAAACACGGGAGGCAAACAGGAAAGAAAAAGCACGCGAGTTGTGCCGCCATAACGATGTCCAGCCCCTAGCCTTTGTGGCGACGCGATAACGCGATAGCAACAGGCTGCCCGCCATTGTCTGGCTGCCTCAACCCACCCAAAACAAATTAAATCACTTTTTCTTCCCCCCCCTTTTTTTTTTTTTTTTTGGAAAATGCGCGCGTTGATGTAGCATTTTTTAGATTTCCGCCGTATGTCCACGGAACAGCGCGTGCAAGGTGACTCCAATTTTATTTTTATTTTTAATAAAAAAGTTTTAATCGCTTTGACAAGATTCTTTTCTGTCCACGTTTTTTTCCCACCTCCGAATAGGAGGGGAGACGAAATGGTGGAGGAAGTCAGGCAGATGGAAGAGGGGAGACAAAGTGGTGGAAAAGGAATAATAACAAGGAGGGAGGAAGCGAATAGAGTAGAAGGTGCAAGGAAACGAGGTGCGAAGGGCCGGACACAGCCCCGGGTTATAACCTGGCCGGCGGGAGCAAGACCCTGGCCGTGTTGTAGCGCATACCCCGGCCGTCACCTGGAACCCCCCACTTCACCCCACTCCCACCCCCACTTCAACCCGCTTCTTCCGGCGAGGCTTACGTACTTCCGCCCCTGGCGGCCTCGCTGCCGGCCCACAGTGGTTCAGAAGACCGTTGAAGCGGCTAAAATCACGGACACGTTTTGAGCTCCAGAGTCACCAAAAGGAACTCGAATCAAACCTATGATCCCACCAATGGATTCCTCGTTTGGAAAGCAATCCATTGGTGGGGGTCACACGTTCGATTCGAGTCCCATTCAGCGACTGTGGAGCTCAAAACGCGTCTAGAATTTTGGCCGCCTGAACGGTCTTCTGACCCACTGTGCGCCCCAGGGGTGCGTATGGCTCTGGCGGCGAGGCCAGGCGAGGCTTGGTGGTGTCGGTGGCGGCGAGATCTGAGATGGGACGTGTCACCCCCATGCTCGCCCTGCTCTCCATACTCCCCGCCCCTCAATCCAGAAGACTCGTCGCTCTGTCTCTCTCGCGCCTGTAGGGGACGCCACATGAGTGCGAGAGAGACGGAAGTACATGCGATCGCTGCGCCGTCGCATTTACCACCGTGATTGAAAGAGGAAGGGAAGGCAACCGAGACGACCTAGGGATAAGCGAGCATAATGGCTTTTGCACGGGGCATGAAAAAATCGTTAAAGTTCGGCTTAGGTTTTTTTTAGCGGATGAAAATGTGTAAATAACCGAGACTATGAGAAAAATGGGTGGTTTTGTATCGCTTCAGAGAGTTGCTCCTTTCTAAAACTTTGCAGAAAGTCGAAAATAAAAAGTTGGCCGACAAGGGGGCGATATTTTAAAACGTGTCTTGACCGTCGAACTGAGACCGAGACCGAGGCGTTTCCGTTTTTTTCGTCTTCCTCCACTTAAGGCGCCTTGTACCGCAGAATCGGGTCGTGCCTCCATTTTGCAACCACCCAGTTACGAGCCGTCACCGCCTTAAAGACGTGTCTGTCTGTCTGTCTGTCTGTCTGTCTGTCTGTCTGTCTGTCTGTCTGTCTGTCTGTCTGTCTGTCTGTCTGACTGAACGATAGTTGCCGAAACATCGCTGCGCCCAAGAAAAATAATGGTCTCTCTCTAGGGACTAATTAAAAGATCCCGCTGTAACGCCCCAAGCCGAGACCGCTCAACACGAGCCTCAGAAGGCAAGAAAAACAAGATTGTATTTTGTAATTCCTCCGGCCGGCCATGTTCGCTGTGGCCCAGGCGGCCGGCTGGGTAGGTCGCCTGCTGCAGGGTTCACACGGCGAACAGACGGACAGACAGGACAGACAGACAGACAGGCACACGGGACCGGCAAAGAGACGGGCAGAAAGATAGGCAGAACTCTCCAAGGTTAGGGAGCAACAATAGGCAGTGAAAATGCGGGCTGGACCAGTCTGACCGAACACTCAGTTGACCTGCTCGTATTTAAAATAATGTTTGGCATTGTTTTTCTTGGGAGTGTAGCACGACGCACACGCTTCGGTGACACATCTGTCGGACATTACGCGCCAAAACCGCCCCAACTTTCGTTCGGTTCCGAAGCCACCGCCTTCTCCGCGCCGTGTTCCTTCGATCCCTCGTAAAAAGAATAGAAGGCGCCGCCATAAGGGCTTTACCGCGCTGTTTGTCTGCAAGAACGGCCGAAACACTCAATTAGGCGACCGGGACCGATGACCGGTTCTCTCTCTGTGTGTGTGTGTGTGTGCGTGTGTGTGTGTGTGTGTGTGAGAGAGAGAGAGAGAGAGAGAGAGAGAGAGAGAGAGAGAGAGAGAGAGAGATAGAGAGAGAGAGCGAGAGAGAGAGAGCGAGAGAGAGAGAAAGATCCAGTCCCAGTCGGAATCAGTGTCTACTCGCTGGCGGCACACACATTCGCTGAAACAACACCAGCCACTCTTGCGCGTCTGGTTTGCCGATAATAATTGTTAATCTGCTTCCCGCTTAACTCTGCATTCACATTGGCATTGGCGGCGCGTGCGGGTCCTCCGGCTGCCTCTGCCGCGAACGCGAATATGGATGAGGCGGGAACGGCGGCAGCTGCGCGGCGGCGATTCGGGGCGGCGATATCGAGGATAAACCTCGCCCACTATCTCTGTTTAAAACGTCCTCGTTGACGAGGGGCCGCTTCGAAAACAAGACGGTGGTCACGAGACGACGGACTTGCTTCTGCCGCCAGTGAGCCGTGCGCGCTGTCGCTCTCACACCCATGGAGCGTGGCGCGGGGGTGCGAGAGAGAGAGAGAGAGAGAGAGAGAGAGAGAGAGAGAGAGAGAGCGACGAAAGCATCCCCCAAGGGACGCCGAGGGACGCAGTGGGACGTCATCGCGGAGGACACAAATCCCGTCGGATTAGGTTTCCCGTTCCGCTGCTGACGCGGCGGGGTGCGGCGGGGTGCGGCGGGGTGCGGCGGGGCGCGGCGGGGCGCGGCG
>CM060100.1:7547880-7600380 GCA_030522485.1 Stenchaetothrips biformis
GGGCAGGCCTAACTTGTGCATTGACATGTAGCCTATCGCACCCTGAGGCATTCTAATTTGTTTTGCCACGTTTTTAGGCAGAAGTATAATTTTCCCAAGAGTCTACACCTGTCCCAATGTGCCCCGTACCGGGGCACATTGGGACAGTTCCGGGGCACATTGGGACAACAATGTGGAAAATGTGAATTTAAGCCTTGCATTTAAAATTTAGAACTGCCATGTAGTAGAAAAAGTTGTGCTGAATCCAATGAACACACACTCAGATCTCTGGCTTATACCGTTCAGAAGATACGCTGCCCTAAATGAATAAGTGCTATTTTCCGTGTTTTTTTTTCCTTCCACCCGAGAAAACCCTGAAAAGATAACTTTAAAGACCACATGCATAAAAAAACTTTTATTCGTGTGGACGAGACAAGACAATCTGTGTATCAAATGATTTTTTGCTATCCACACGCCCCAGTAACTTGACCGTGTCCCAATGTGTACTGAGCAACTTTAAAAAGTGAACGCGGTCTGTGGCCCCTAACCCTAAGACCAAGCTCGACGCGTCGACCCTCTTAGAAGCTCATGGTACCGAGGAACGCATTCCCGATTTCGGTACGAGCTTCCCAGGTACACCTCAAAGGCCAGAAGGAAAACAAATTTGGATAATCCTTCTACTTTTTCACAGTTTTTCGTGGACTCGAACTTCCAACCCGCCTTTCTCTTTTAGAAAACGCCTTGTTCAGTCCCCGACATGTGGAAACAGTAAAACAATAGCTGTGCTATTATGGGCAATTTTCCGGAGAACCTACGATAACCGGAAGTTGGCAATATTGAAGGTGTCCCAATGTACCCCATGTCCCATTGTACCCCACCTTCCCTTACCTATCCGGAACATACCGGAGAAAAGTGAGTTCTAGGGCCGAGTTATTGTCGAGTTTGGGAAGTGAGCACCGTTCCAATCAAATGCACCTGACTTGAGAACTGACTTACACTGCAATAAAAAGTGTGGATAGTACAACAAAAGTACAACAAAAACTGTACAATAACAGTACAACAGGGATTGTAGAAAGTACAACGAGAATTGTACGAACCACAACGAGGCCTGGACTGCACAGTACTCGTCATGCCGGTTCCATTGTACTTTGTACAACAATTGTACAACAATTGTTGTACTTTGAAAGTACAATAAATTCCTGATAAAAAATTTGCCAGTAATTTGTGTACTTTCGTTGTGGTTTTTTCTTGCAGTGTACCTCAGAGCATGAAGAAGCCGCTAGAAACAGCGGGGCGAGGGGGCGAGGCACGGTGCACCTCACGTGGTCAGCCCGACTGCTTGGATAACGATCCAACTTATTTCTGCAATGCATTCCATTTTTCCTCTTTTTGTCTTTCGGCCCCATTTTCCCTATCGCTCCACCATCTCCCTTCTCTTAAGAGCAGCACAGCAGACATGATGATTTTTGTGATTTTTTTTACGCTTTATTACATCAGATCTCTGTAGAGATATCTCCATAGCGGGTCTCCGCGGTCGGACTCCATCCTCGCCGGCGGCTGCAGGAAGAAAGGGCCGGGGGCGGGGGGAAAGGGTGGGGGGGCTGTCCAGTAAATAGAAATAAACATAATTCATCTCACCATTGATTGCGGACCGCCGCGGGGCTCGCTTGAAAATGGCTTAGTTGATTCAGGACGAGTTTGCTTCATTATATTCCCAGGGCATTACGTCCCTCTAAAAAGCTTCAAAAAGAGGGTGGGATGGCACCAACAGTTTGGCGAGTATTACATGCGAACCGCGCCGAGCGCGGAGCTGAAAAATAAGCCGCGAGGGTGAGGTTGGGAAATGTGGAAACAACTTCCAGCCGCTTTTGGAGGCCACCCCATTGTGATGTGTTGATGTTGAATGATTTAATCAAAACAGGCCGCGATTAAAGCCCCGCTCCGAATGCATGCCGCCTCTCTCTCTCTCTCTCTCTCTCTCTCTCTCTCTCTCTCTCTCTCTCTCTCTCTCTCTCTCTCTCTCTCTCTCTCTCTCTCTCTCTCTCTCTCTCTCCTCTCTCTCTCCTCTCTCTCTCTCTCTATCTCTCTCCTCTCTCTCTCCTCTCTCTCTCTCTCTCTCTCTCTCTCTCTCTCTCTCTCGTGAGAATGAATGTAAAGGCATGGCCTGGAGAGGAGGAGGGAGAAAAAGAGAGGACAGTGGTTGTGGACGAGGGTCCGCCTCACAAGGAAGGCATTTGATGAGAGCGACAAATTTGTTTCCAGACCGCGACGGGGCGGCGGATCAGCAGAAGAGAATCAGGGGCGGAGTGGGAGAAGGGGAGAGGCGGTAGAGGCACGTGACGGTACTGCCAGGGGTGGGGGAAGGGGAGGGGGGGGGGGTAGAGACACGTGACGGTACTGCCAGGGGTGGGGGAAGGCGCGTGGCAAAAATTGCCCCCATCTCCATTTCGCCAGGGCGGCTCCGCTTATCCACTTACTACCCCTCCCTACCCCTCCTTCTCCGCCTCCTCTCTGCCATCGCCACGAGGTCCAGTGCGGGTAGCAGAGGGAGAGAGAGAGAGAGAGAGAGAGAGAGAGAGAGAGAGAGAGAGAGAGAGAGAGAGAGACAGAGAGAGACAGAGATAGAGAGAGAGAGATACATAGAGAGAGAGAGAGAGAGATATACATAGAGAGAGAGAGAGAGAGAGAGAGAGAGAGAGAGAGAGAGAGAGAGAGAGAGAGAGAGAGAGAGAGAGTGTCGAAGAGAAAAATGGCGATAATTTTTTAAGTTTCTTCGTTGTGTCTCCGAGTGGCGCACAGTGCTGCCAATGCCAGGGGACTCGGAAGGCAACCCATCCATCACGCCGTTGCCAAACAGCGCAGGAACAAGCTGATGGATGCGCACAGTGTGCGACGCGCGTCTCGAAAGAGCCGCCGCCACTATTTACATATTTCAGACCGCGCACACTGTGAATGACTGCGCGCCTCTTTTTTGTGGGTCTGACAACCCAAAAGAACTTGTCGCGAAAAAAAAAAGCCTGGAACCTTCGGAAAATTCGCAAAAAAAAAAAAACAAACAAAAAAACCTCCATTCAAGGAACGTGTATGGAAGCAGATGATACGTCTGGTACAGTCTCTTGTGTAGTATTTATGGCAGTAAAATGCTCTTATTATAGAATGCTCTTTGTGCGATTGCGTATAAAATGGTAATGGAACAAGCAGGCGTGTCCTGTGTCTTAGCGTCTTTGAGCGCGCCGTGCCGCACCACCCGAGCCCCGCCGCGCCTTTATTGTAAGGATAGACGCTTGGTTCCTGGACTCGGGAGTAAAAGCAAGCTGACACCTCCATGTGTCTTTCAGTTTTAGGTATGTGTAAAGTGTGAAGGTGTCATCTGCTTTAAAAAAAAAAAAAAAAAAAAAAAAACTCAAGAGAGCCAGACGAAAAGCGCCTGCCAAGTGCCGGATAGGCAACACGCCCCACGCACGCGCGGGGACTTGCCTGCCGCCCAGGCGGTCCGCCGCTCTCCTCCGTCGTATTGCCAATTTTCTCCGCACATTTGGCCGATTTGGCTATTTTTGTAGTCCAAGTGTGGCCATGTCGCTGTGCAGAGCAAATATGGTCGAATCTGCCAAACGTGGGGAAAGTTGGCTATAGGCTATAGGCTGGATGGAAGAGGCAGGCGATGGTAGGGGTGTGCGAATAGTTCGGTACCGAATCGAACCGAATCGAATCAGGCAAGATTCGATTCGATTCGGAGACGAATCCGCCGATTTCGATCTCGAATAATTCGAAATTTCGAATCGTTGGTCGTTCGTCGTCGAACTAAGGTGCAAAGATAGGAGAAAAATGTATAAAATGACACAAAAGTTCGAGTCGGCATCGAATCGTATAGTTCGATTCAAATTCGATTCAGCAACTTTTTCCTGGTTCGATTCGAATTCGATTCGAAAAATAATTTAAGATTCGATTCAGATTCGATTCGTTACAAAAATCCTTGATTCGCCCACCCCAGCCCCCCACCCGCGATTGGAGCGGAGTGACAAAAGAGCAGAGTGGGCCGGAGCCGTAGAGCCAAAGGGCGGCGATCGGGAGGGCGAGGCGGCAAGCGAGCGCGCTTTGATTCCGTTGGGCCGTTGCGCCGCTCTGTCTCTCTCGCACTCCGCGGGGCGTCCCGCGAGGGAGCGAGACAGACACCGAGGTCAGGGCGCATTGTCTCGCCGTGATATGTTTCCATTAGCGAGACAGCTTGCCGCTGTCGTCGGGACGTGTGCTGCCTGCGGACCTGCTAATGCCTCATTCATTTGAGTGAGGTGAGATTTACTGGCGCCCTCGCCGCGGCTGCCGCTGCAGCATGAGGCTGCAGCGCCAACGTGGATCACACTCGACAGAATCGTGGCGGTCTGGCCGGTCGGACAGCAGCGCAGCACTGCCAAGTTGGGTGGGATTGTCTCGGAATAAGTAACGATGCTAGCTGGTGTCGCTGCTAGGATCGCCTTGCACACTAAATTTTTTTTGTAAAAATTTTGTACGAGACATCACAGTTTATGGAGCAGATGAACTTTCCGTACAATTTTGTACAAAAATGAGGAAATTTGTGCAGATTTTCGTACGAAAATTGTACGAAAAGTTCATCTGCACAAAAACTGTGATGTCTCGTACAAAATTGTACATAAAATTTAGTGTGTGCTCAAGGAATTTTCCCGCTTCATTTTTTTATTGGCTGGCTGAGCCCTCTTTAACTTGCAACTTCAACTCTATCTTTAAAGTTGGAATGTCACTGCAATCCAGCGCTGAGCCGTGACCCGTCTCGTGGTGAAAAATGTCAACCCGAGGGTAGGGCCAACATACTGAAATTAAAGCGAGATCTGTCAACGGTTTTTAATTCATTTTTCGCAGAGTTATAGTAATTTAGGGAACAAAATAACATCATATAACATCTGCTTTCAGACAAAAATGTGTGGTTGCTTCTTGAACACCAATTCTTTCCGTTGTGTGAAACCACACATGTTTAATTGCAAAGTGGAGGTAGGTTGTCTCTTTTTGAGGTTTTGAGGTTAGGACGGTAAACAAAATATTTTATCTGTGTACATGAAGGGGAAACTCTAGCTCAGCCTTGAGTGCGAACTCTACCTAGTATATATAAATAAAGCGTGCGTCACTGCCTGTCGGTGTGCCGACAAGCAGACGTTGGATTATTATTTCCTGCGTGATGCAAGTTAACGCCAGTCCGTCTGGTGCGTCTCTCCTTATCCGGAGCCCCCCCCCCGCCCCTTATCCCCTCCTCCCCATTTCCCCCTTTCGGCTGTTTGGCGCTCTGTGCGTCGCAGCCCGTCCGCCCCGAGGCTCTTTGCGCGGCCGCTTCGCCAAGTCGGAGCTTTGTCTTGATGGCGCCGCACCACATTTGAAAGGATGCGGTTGATGTGGCTGAGGTTCACGCGCTGCGGCTGCCGCGATGCCCTCGTCTTCCATCACGCCGAGGCGCTGGTGTGCACTGTGCTGGAAAATATGGAAGTGGAAAACATGCGTACTCAACGTAAATGCGGTGTTGAATTTTTGACTGCTGAGGATTCCATGAGCAGGAAGGCTTTTGCAGCGCCGCGGCGGCAAGGTGGCGAGCACAGCCTTCTGCTGTTTTCTTTCCCTCCAAAAATAAAGCGTTACGAAACAAAGCGCCGTGACCCTTTAGCCATGAGAGAATAAGGTGAGCTCCGGGTGGACGGAGCAGTGAGGGATGAGGGAGGCCTGGGCCGGAAGGTTAAAAGCCTGGAACGGAAGACGGAAGGGCAGGGAAGCGGCGGGGCGACGGAAACGGGGAGAAAATGGGGGGGGGGAGGGAGGCGAAGGGATGGGAGGGCAATTTTCCATACCCGGTTTCCCGGGTACATCGGATCTCAATCTTGAGTCGCTGCGTGGCGTGGGCCGCACGCACGCCCCACCGCGCCAAGATACACAAGCCAGCTTGTCGCTTCGGAGCCCGGCCGCCGCGGGGAGGGGGCGGGGGCGGGGGGCGGGGGGGGGGGAGTTGGCCGCCCCGGGGGCGTGCTAGTGTCGGCGAGGAACCGCTTATACGGCGGTATCTGGCGAGACATCGACCGAGATGATGAAGCATGGATGGAGGCTTCAACGCACACACTGAAATCCTTGCTAAAATTTTGTAAGAGACTCCGCAGCGTCTCTTAAAAGGCAGAAAATAGGTCGAACGAAAAATCGGTCAAATAATTGTGGGCCCACGTTGGGTCACGACAGTCGCGGACCGACCGAGACCGACATTCCTGGAGGCTCCAGGAGCCCCACACTGAGAGATTTGTTTCACATCTGGAACGAAAACTTTAGTGCCTGTGTTAAGGTTGGACAGATGAAACACATTTTGATCCCGGACACCAAAGTTTGGGTTCCAGGCATCAAAATTTTCCGTTTCAGCGTTGAAAAGTTTGATGCCTGGAACCGAAAATTGGGTGCCTGTGTTCAGATCGAGTGGTCCTTCACTCTGAATTTGCCTGTCTGTGCACAAATTGCTTGATTGTGTCGGATTGCTTAGGATTCTGTATGATTTTGTCGCGCTTTTTGCCTACTTACAGGCGTTTTTGACGTAAGATTGTGGGATTTTCTCCTCCTAGCGTACGCAGATTGTTTGTGTGGGGGACCCCTTGGTTCAGGTTGGACGGATGAAACACTTTTTGACCCCGGGGACCAAAGTTTCCGTTCCTCATGTGAAACAAGATTTCTCAGTGCACGCTGGAGCGCAGACAGAGAGCCGAGCTTGTTCCCGCCGCGGCTGGAGGGAGGAAACAGACCGACTCCTGACGGTGCCTCCGTCGCTCTGTCTCTCTCGCACTCGAAGGGCGCCTCGAAGGGAACCGAGAGAGACAGGGCCGCGCCGCACGCGCGTATGGGGGAAGGTCACGGGGGTCATGACCTTCTGCTTTTGCCTAAAGGTAGGCAATTTGCAGCACAATCCGCCTGTAGGTAGGCAAAAAGCGCGACATGACCCCCTCCTTTTCTCGAGTCTAGATACGCCACTGCGGCGCTGCGCCAGGCGTGCGGCGCCAGGGGGACAGCAGGGTCAGGCGTGCCCCGGAGCGACCGGAGCGGCGGCAGGTGACTGGTGATTACGGATAGTGACCCCCTCCCCCTGCCGGTCCCCGCGGACAGCAACCCGCGCTCCCTCCATCCACTTGTTACGGCACGACCGCCACCCGAGCAGCACGAGACCGTCAAGACCGTCTCCGCGACGGCCGGGCGCTCGTTAACGCAGCGCCCCCCGCGCGCGCACGCACACGCTCACGCGCACACACACACACACACACACACACACACACACACACACACACACACACACACACACACACACAGAGGGAGAGACAGAGAGAAGGAATCCCTGTTCGGAATCAGTGTGCGAGCACTGTCAGCAGTGTCCATTGGCGTGGCGGGGCGTGGCGGGGCGGGTGGCAGGTGTTGAAGACCACAGCCGCCCCCTTCTCCCCAGCCGTCACATATAATGTCCAAGTTTATGAGGCTTCGCACGCAAAATGGGGCGTAGGCAAGCGCAGCGGCGTGCGTGCGTTGCGGCCCCGCCGGGCGGTCTGCAGCGCTGCTCTGGTCTCTAGCGGCAGCACGGCAGCACCAGCGGGGCCGGTGTCGCTTTTCGCATTCCGGAGCGTGCCGAGGCCAACCCGCCGAGGCCAACCCGCCGAGGCCAACCCGCCGAGGCTATCCCGCCGAGGCCATCAAGGCCGGCAGCAGCAGCGGCCGAGGCCCATTACCGCCCGGTTAATTAGTCCGCTCCGCGCCTTGCCGCCCAATGTGCCCCGCCGGCCTCGGCCCCGAGATCCGATTACGGCAGAGGTACAGCTACAGGCGGAACTACTTCTTCCTTTTTTGGGTCTAGTTATTTGTCTAGTTTCTTTTGTCCAGCGGTTCCCAACCTTTCTCAGTACGCGACCCAAAACTGGCATGCGAAACCTTTTCTGTCTGGCTCGCGACCCCAAGTTCGGCAACCGCTGCATCAGCACAACAGGTGGAACTAGAGACCCTCTCATCAGAGATCCGCAGGCGAGCGCTTGGTAGTTCCGTGTAGAGGCAAAGGCACCCTACTTCAGGCTAGCGGGCCACCACTGCGCCGCTCCAGACGCTGGCCTGTGTAGCCTCGCGCGGGGCGGATTCGGGCTGCCTGCTCCGCATGGGACTACCACTCCAGAAACTCACGAGAGTGCATGGCATGCTCCGCTTGGGAGTAAAATTCAAAGCACGCTCCACCCTGGAGAGTGCCTACAAGCATGCTCTAACCGGGAGCATGCCATGCACTCTCTTGAGCTCCTAGAGTGGGACTACCAGTCGACTGTGATCGGCCGAGAGGGTCCCCCTCCGCGCATCTCTGACGGGAGGGTCTCTAGGTGGAACAGGTGGCCAGCGGCAAAGGGCGCAGACTGAGCAGCGCGTTGGTTGTTGCAGGTCGGCCATGGTGCCATGGTGCCGTGATGCCGGGCCGCCCCCGCCGCCGCCACCGCTTCGACCTCAACAACTTCAGCCCGGGCAGCGGCAGCCCCGCAGCCAGCCCCACCTAGGCCGCCCGGCCGCACGCCCGGCGCCGACGGCGGCCTGGCCATCGCCGATACCACGCCTCGACGACCTCGCCGCTATCGCGCCATCCTCATGCAGCAGCCGCCGGGATTAAGGGAAAACAACAAAAATAAAAAAAATAACACGGGGGGCGGGATCGAACCAGGCTCCGCGCACTGGAAGGGATGAGTTCCCTGACTCTAGGCATCCCGCTGACCGCCATCACCGTGCTGGGTTTGCTGCTCAACGTCTACATCATCCTCGTCGTCATCTTGTCCAAGCAGGTGAGGAACGAACAGGTGTGCCAGGCTGTCTGGAGTTGCGATCTCGTCTCCGGCCTACTGTCAGTCAGCGCGTCGGGCGGGACGCGAACCAGCGCTCCCTGAGGGATCCGGGCGTCAGCCAGCGCGTCGGGCGGGACGCGAACCAGCGCTCCCTGAGGTATCCGGGCGTCAGTCAGCGCGTCGGGCGGGACGCGAACCAGCGCTCCCTGAGGGATCCGGGCGTCAGTCAGCGCGTCGGGCGGGAAGCGAACCAGCGCTCCCTGAGGGATCCGGGCGTCAGCCAGCGCGTCGGTCGGGACGCGAACCAGCGCTCCCTGAGGGATCCGGGCGTCAGTCAGCGCGTCGGGCGGGAAGCGAACCAGCGCTCCCTGAGGGATCCGGGCGTCAGCCAGCGCGTCGGGCGGGACGCGAACCAGCGCTCCCTGAGGGATCCGGGCGTCAGTCCGCGCGTCGGGCGGGACGCGAACCAGCGCTCCCTGAGGGATCCGGGCGTCAGTCAGCGCGTCGGGCGGGAAGCGAACCAGCGCTCCCTGAGGGATCCGGGCGTCAGGCACGTGCAGCACTGACCCCCCCCCCCTGTCCCTCCTGTCGGGAAAAATGCGCGCGGCATCACCTAAACCGTCGGCGAAACCATTTTTGGCATTTTCCCGGAGCTGGCTCGCTGTGAAGCCGGCAGCGGAATCCGCCGGGAATCCAGCGGAGTCCATTGTCGGTGGCCCCGGTTGGCCCCGGGTGGCCCCGCACTAGGCAGGCGGCCCGATTCTGCGTCGGGAATGTGACATCGCTGTCGCCTCTCAAATCGCGTCACAGAGTCGCTTTGTGTCGCGCTGTCAGTTTGTTTAATTACTGAAAGTGGGTGAGGCGGCGGGGGCCATCGTCACTGTGAAAAAATTATGAAAAATGATAACGATTTAACAAATGCCTGCCCGCGCATCCGCGCATGAGAGAGAGAGAGAGGGAGAGAGAGAGAGAGAGAGAGAGAGAGAGAGAGAGAGAGAGAGAGAGAGAGAGAGAGAGAGAGAGAGAGAGAGAGAGAGAGAGAGAGAGAGAGAGTCGGCAGTCCTCGGCATAGCGAGCGCCTCTCTTTGATGCCCGAGCCAATATCCAGCCAAACATTTTATTTTTAAAACAGTGCAGCAAAAACGACGAAGCGCCTTCGTTTTGCCGCCGATAAGAGTCCTTCGCATAATTTCCGATTTCAATAAGAGCGCGTTGGGAGGGATATCCCCGCTCGTCTTTATTCCCAATTAATTGTTTCCGAACGCCCTGCCCGGGCCTCCTTGTCTCCGCTCCGTCCTCGGACAAACTTGCTCAAAGGTTACATGCGGGAAGCCGGCGTCCCTGAAAACACAACAAATTGAAATTAAAAGGCAGAGGGGCGGACCGGGACCTGGCGCTCCCGCTTCACCTCGGCGGGTATGGACCCCGGATTACAAAGAAAGTTTCCACCGCTGTGAGCGAAGGAAATGAAACATTCTGCACGTGGTTTTCCTCGCAGTGGCGCGGCGGTCCCTGCTATGGCGAGACGCCTAGCCGAGCCAGGCAGCAGTGGCTTAGTGAGGGAGGCTGAGGCTGGAGCCCCCCCCCCCTTTCCGCCATTGTTATTATGTTTTCTCACCTCATAATCAAACCAGTGGAAATGAACGGATGACGCTCCCAAAACCACAACGACGACGCCTTGGGAGAGCCAGCCGGGTCCCCGCCATGCAGCCCGCCGCCGCGACTCAAGAATTCGGATGGAATTCCCCTCACGCCCCGCCCCGCGGCGCCGCCTCCGAGTACACGAGTACGCGACTACGGCAGGCAGGCCCTGAGTAGCGGTGGCTGTGCGTGCCACGCCGCGCCACCCTCCCTTTTTATGTCACAGCCTCGCTCGTCGCAGCTCGTCGCAGTTCGTTGCTTTGCTCCCCGCTTGGCGCTCAAAGTAATTTTTCGCCCGTCGTCCTTCACCTCAAATAGGTTTAGCATGTTATTGCCTCGAACGTGCGGCGCGCGTCGGCGTGGCGGCGGCGATAGATTCCTAAGCAGGGGTCCCTGCCGAGGGACGCCCGGACCGCCTCCGGACCGCCCCCGGACTGGACGGCCCGGACATCGGAATTGAAAATAGCTCCGCTGGCTGCTGACACTCCACCCCACGACGTCCAGCCGCGACGCGTCCTCGATTTGATCCAAGGAGCCGATGGCCGCATATCGAAACGAGCCCCGCCAAGTAGGATCATAAGCGCTCAAAGGAAACCAGAACCGGCGCGGGCTCGAACCCGCCCCGCTCGCCGAGAGTCTGGCGAATCGACCACCGGGGAAATGACTGACCGATGCGATGCCGCAGGTGCACACCGCCAACAACCTGCTGCTGCTCCACCTGGGCGTGGTGGACGTGTGCGTGGGGCTGGTGCTGGGGGCGCTGCTGGTGGGCGGCGCGTGGCCGGCGGAGGGCGCGGGGCCGGCGGCCAAGGCCTTCCCGCTGGACACGCTGGACGGCCTGCCCCGCGCCGCGCCCTGCTCCATGCCCGGCTTCCTGCTGACCGTGCTGCACCCGCTGGCGCTCTGGACGCTCTGCGGACTCCACACCGACCGCTACTTCGCCATCTCCACGCCGCTGCACTACGGCGCCAAGGTAGGCACTCACACTGGCCAGAAAAAAAAAAGCAATCGAGTTGTGCTATAATTTTTTTTTCTTTCATGGGTACACCAAAAATCAAATAGAATAAGACTTCGCGCCAAAATATGTCGAGACAAAGAGTCTCGCCAAGTTTTGGTAAGACCTGAAAGTCTCGCCAAGAATTGGTCAGACAAAAATGTCTTGCCACAAAATGGTGAGACTTTTAGTCTGACCGCGGTACAGGCCGCATGGACCGTATGGACTGGGTTCAAAAGTCTGGCCACATTGTGGTCAGACAAAAAAGTCTCGCTATTTTGTGGCAAGACATTTTGGTCCGACCAAATTTTTGCGAGACATTCGGGTCTGACCAAAACTTGGCCAGACTTTTTGTCTCGCCCCAAGAGTGGCGAGAAGTCTGACCTTTGGATTTGTAGTGTACCCTCAGTGGGAGGGATGATCCCCCTCTCGCGTACACTGTCAGAAATGTTGTTGTTAATTAACAACAAATCTATTGCTATTTTTTTTTCTGACAACAGTTGTTTTTAAACGACAGCAGTCGTTTACGAGCAGAGAATGTTGTTGATAAATGACAGTTGGGTCATTCTAAAACAACTTACTTGTTGGAAGACAACTTTTCCGTCGTTTCAGTTTTAAACAAAGATATTGTAGGAAAACGACCATGTTGTTGACAGTTTTATTGTTTTCGAACAATCGTTACGGACAGTGTACGCATGAGAGTTGCTAACAGTGCGTGCATTCTCCAAGTTTTCCTGATGGCTCTGCTCGCAGGTGAGCACGCGCAAGGTGCTGTGGGGGCTGGCGGCGTCCTGGCTGGGCTCCCTGGCGCTGGGCGTGCTGGCGCTGCTGCCGTCGTGCGGGTCGCCGCCGCCGCTGATGCCGCTGTCCACGGAGGGCGGCAGGCTGGCCGACGCGGAGTCCCCGGCGTGGGGCGGCCCCAGGCCCGTGTCCTGGCCGCCATCCTGGCCGCCGTGGGGGCCGGCGCTGCAGGCCGGCGTCTACACCACGGCCACCCTGCTGCTGCCCGCCACCATCGTGCTCGTGTGCAACCTCAAGGTACCTTGGTCGCGGCATCCCGTTCGTAACTTTGAACTCAAGGGATCCCTAACCGAGCCGGCGAGCGTACACTGACTTACTTAAGGTCAAAAGTGACTTTATGACTTTTTAGATTTTTTTTCTTCACTTTTTTGTGACTTTTTGATTATTTTTTTTTTACTTTTTACGTCTATTTTGCCCTGGAACTTTTTGGACTTTTAGACTTTTTAATGAATTTTTGACCTTTTCTTTACTTTTAAAATTACTTTTCCACCAGCGCTCACTGACTCTTAGCATTTTTTAAGGCTGTTTCGTGACTTATTTGAGAATTTATGGTGGTATTTCTGTTACTTTTTTACTTTTGCGACTATTGTGACTTTTTGACTTTCTTGACTTTTAATGACCTTTTAAATGACTTTTGCACCCGCGTACTATCAGTCTCTAAAGTTTTGTCTGGGCGATACCCCATGCACGAGAGACTGCTCATAAGGAGACCGTTGAGAATCTCTCGTGCATAGGGTATCGCCCAGACAAAACTTTAGAGACTGATAGTACACCGTTTTTCGCCGGTTAGGAGGGAGGGAACCCCTCGTTTGGACTAACTGTAGGCGGTGGTCGCGCAGGTGCTGATGATCGCGCGGCACCACCGCCACCGCATCGCGTCCGCCATCTTCGAGGTGACGCTGTCCGCGCAGGTCACCATCACGCACCAGCGCAACCCCTTCGCGCCCGGCTACAACCCGGAGCAGGGCGAGCACGGCCCGCCGGGCATCAGCCCCGGGGCGGCGGCGGCGGTGGCGGCGGCAGCGGCGGCCAAGTTCCGGAACCGCTCCGCCCTGTGCCCTGTGCTGCAGGTAAAGGTTCCCTCCCCCTAAAGATATACTACTCTTGGCCTGCCTAACCTAGGGGTGTGCGAATAGTTCGGTATCTAATCGAACCGAATCGAATCAGGCAAGATTCGACTCGATTCGGAGACGAATTCGCCGAGTTCCATCTCGAATAATTCGAAATTTCCAATCGGTGGTGTGTCTTTGAACTAAGGTGCCCAGATAGGAGAAAAATGTAAAATATAACACAATAGTTCGAGTCGCCATCGAATCGCATAGTTCGATTCGAATTCGATTCGGCAACTTTTTCCTGATTCGATTCGAATTCGATTCGAAAAATAATTTAAGATTCGATTCGGATTCGATTCGAAACAAAAATCCTTGATTCGCACACCCCTAGGCCCACGCAAACCCTGGCACCAGGAACCCTGCCCTAACCTCACGTGTTGCAACAGCTGCTGGGGTCGCTGGTGGTGCTGTACTTCCCGTACTACGGCCTCATCCTGTGGGACGCGCTGGCCGCCAGCCACGCCGTCAAGGCTCCGCACCCCCACATCGCCACGCTGGCCATCTGCCTCATCACCTGCAGCCCGCCCGTCAACGGGCTGCTCTACGGCGTCAAGAACAAGGTGAGCTCTGTCGCAGTCACCACTTTTCATGTCTGGTTACACAAGCTTCCTTGAGGGAAGAGATGTCGTCGGATTTCGCAAGATTTCGACAGAAACTACACTCTAAATTGGACATGCCCTGAAATTGGGCGCCTTTGTCGCCTGCCCCACTTTTTAGGGTGTCTAAGGCGCCCAGTTTCTGGGCTCCTTTGTCGCACAATCTCAGGATCCACAAAATCATCAAGCACCTTGCCTTCACCTACAGCTAGGAAGCGCCAAAGGTGCCCCAAATCTAGGCACCTTGGTTGCCCAGAAAGTAGGCACTTTGGATGCCCCTATGCATGCTCCATCATGGGAGAGGGCTAGTTGCGGGACGAGTTGAGGACCCTGAGACTAGGCGACAAAGGTGCCCAGAAACTGGGCGCCATAAGCACCCTAAAAATTGGGGCAGGCGACAAAGGCGCCCAGTTTCAGGGCATGCCGTAGCTAACTGACGTGAATATTCCGCGGTTTTCGTGTGTGTTAGATGATGAGTGCGTTGTCCTCCAGGTTCTCCGCAAGACGATCCAGAACTACTGGCGGAAGCAGATGTCCAAGAGCGAGGTGAACCAGGAGATCCAGGCGCGCACGCCGTCCACGTGCGGGTCCCGGAGGCCGTCGCTGACGCCGGGCGCGGCGGGGGCGAGCGGGGTGGCCGGACTGGCGGGCCTCAACGGCAGCCACGGCCTCGGATCCTCCACGCTGCAGCGCCGCCTGTCCGAGATCGTGCTGGAGCCGCTGCGGACGTCGGTGAGCGTGGGCGCGGCCTCGCCCCGCGGCTCCAAGTTCCAGCGCCTCGCCGCCGACCTCAAGGGCCTGCACGGCGTGCACGGCAGCTGGCGGCCGCGGCAGTGGCTGCTCGGCAGGTCCCTCAACAGCATCGAGCAGCACGGCCTGCCCAGGTCCAGGTCCATGAAGGACGGCTGGCACCACAGCTCCAACACGCTCCAGGTCTGTCGACATCTCTCTGAGACCCCAAGGGATGGCGCCAGGCCGCGGCTCGTTCTCATTGGCTGCTGCTCCTTCCAGATCCCCAGCGTGGCGAGCAACGGCGACCTGGCGGCGACGGGCGGCAACGGCGTGTGGTCGGCGCCGCGCGGCGGCAGCGCGGCCAGCCTGGGCGGCGCGGGGTCGGCGGGGGGCAGCTTGTTCGTGCAGCGCGTCCTCGGCCACTGCCAGTGTTGCCAGACGGCGCGGAAATCCGCCAAATGTGCGGATTTGGGTGGCTGGCGCGCGGGCAAAAATTGGCCTGGGCGGAAATCCGCGCGTGCCGCGGATATGCGTGAGTTGGGCGGAAAAATGGGCGGAATCGGGAAAAATGTGCGGTTTTTTCTCAAACCGGCCAACTTTCTACCAAAATGGCGTGGAGGGGTTGGCAGCCAGCGATAAGTCGATTATCGACCTATCGCGGATTTTGGCGCGGAAATGAAAAGATTGCCGCGGAACGGCGCGGATTGAGAGGGCGGCGGATTGGCGCGGATTCAGCGCGCTCTGGTGGCGGACCGACCAACCTCTTGTCTGGCCACACTGGCCACTGCCACGCCAAGCCGCACGCCCCCGCCAACAAGGCCTCCAGGGCCAACAACGTGCGCGGCCCGCGGCACTCGCCGTCGCTGCTGCTGGCGTCGGTGACGCGCCGGTCGCCGCGGATCCTCATCACCAGGGCCTTCTCGGAGGAGAGCGAGGTCGCGCCGCCGGCCACCCCCAGCAGCGCCATCCAGCACTCCACGTCCGCGTCGGCGCTCGTCAACGACGGCCACCACCGGCGCTGGCGGCGGCGCATCCGGTACCGCGACCAGGACGAGGACGCCGCCGACCCTCTGAGCGGGCCGCTGAGCGACGACTCGAGCTCGCCGACGGAGCACATGGCCTTCAACGGGCCGCTGGCCGCGCTGGGGCACGGCGACGGCGAGTACAGGGCACTGCTGTTCAGCCCCGTGTCCACGTCGGCCTGCAGTCCCGTCAGCTCCCCCGAGCCCATCGAGGAGAACGAGGTGCTGTAGCCGAGCCAGCGGAGCCCAGCGGAGCAAGGGGGTGGCTTTCGCACTTCTATTCGGGGAAACGTTCGTAGCTGTGTGGTGGGACGGGTACACTGCGCATCTCAGGTAGCAAGAAAATAATAGATGCTGGAAAGTTATTTTTCAATGAAAATATAAAAATAAATGGAAGAAGCCCAACTCTGGTTCTATTTTTGTTTCCAGTGTTTCCAATGTGTCAGTGCTACTTAAGACATTTTTTTTTAAATGTAAGAGTTGTGTTTTTTCTTTCTCTGTGTGTAGTGTTTAGAAAATTTAGAATCATGACAATGTTTGGAAACGTGATCTCTGCGTCATGTCACCCTTTTTTTCCTACTTCTTGTCTTTAAAGGTGGCTCATTCAGTAAGGAGGGAAGTACCATATCAGCTTCAAGTTAAAAGGCCAAGCAGTTCAAACTAGAGGTTTAAGGCTTTAGTCATATGTAAATGTTCACTAGCAAGTACAAATGTTTTGTTTCAAGTGGTTCTCTTTTCTGTTTTCTTCATGAAAACAAATTATTGTGTCCTAGAATAGCCTTTTGTTTCTTCCAAGTGCACAGAGCTTGGTGTAACATAATCCTTCTTTTTAATGTACAATAACTTGCATTGTCACATTCCAGTGACTCCATGTGAAAAACGATAATCATTAGGAATATTACATGCTTTAGTAAAACGTCTATATACAGTCTTGACCCCAAAACATGTTTTTTTGTTGTTTTTTTTTAAATATAAAAATTAAATCAGCAAAATTTGGTTATTTCAAAAGTTTATGGTAATAAAAGATGTTAAGTTACCAACTCCAAGTTCTTGGAAATCTTACAGAGTCTATATTTTATCAACACTGCATTTATGTTCACTTTGATTCAAACCAAAACATGTGCGAACATTCTTTTGACTAGGGCTGTGACCATGTGCATGCAATGAGAAGATTTATTAATGCATTTTCTTTTAAGCATTTGACCTTGTATTTGCTCATGAGTGATAATTAAATTTGTAAGTGTTGTTTTCTTTAATAATGGCTGTCTCTGTGATGTATGTTTTTTTATAAGGTAGTAAACGCATATTCATCGTTGAACGATGAAAAGCCCCAAAGAACATGGAGAAGCCAACAATGCTGAGCAGAAACAAATAAAGCCAAAAGTTTACACCTTTTAAATTTGAGTAATTTGAGGGAGTTGCCTGCAGGCTACCTGATATCTAGAACATTATTTTGCTGTGTTTAAACGGTAGAATTTATGAAAAATATCTGTACTTAGGAATTGATGAAAATATAATATTTTGACGGACCTTAAGAAATTGCATGCTTAATTTGGTCCCCAAACACTTCGTACGGTTGGCGCCACTTAACGTCAAGACCGCCGTTTCAGCGCCAACCTAAAGTGACAAGCCCTCCCTCTTACTTCTATCTAAGTTTGCCCTGAAGAAGAAAAAAAGTATTGATCATTAGAAGATCCTTTTGAAAATGCGTTTGGAAAGTTATCTATGAATGCCTTTTTGCCTTAATGCCTAACAAGAAGTTATGCCTGTCAATAACTTTTTTCGTGTTGTTTCCCATTCTGAACACAAAGTAGTTGAATCGCCGCTACCAACGTTAACTAACGTACGTTTTCCCGACAAATCCCACTTAACCGAAACAATAGACGTAAAGAGTGAACATCGGAAATAGAAAATGAACATCATGTCTTGAAATTTCATCTTTTTGCCGCACGGCGACAACGTTTTAGTTTCTAATATATTTTGCTTTGTTGGTGCATGGTCGAAAGAAGAATAACAAGGCTCAGCGCCATTTTCGAAACAGGAGACTTCTTTTCTTCATGGTGACATGAAGAGCGAGGTTAGGGGACGCAGAGTATACCGGTCATAAACAATGTCCCTTCCCAAAGGCGAGTGCAATGTCACCCTCCTCATTCGGCACATGCCGAGAGAGTTCTCAGACGATGACAAACTTGAATTCTTACGGCATTTTGGAGCTATGTCAGTGAAGACAGTCCTCGTTGGAGGACCAAAAAATGAAATAGTTTTTGCGACGTAAGGAAACTGAGTCTCTGCCATTGCTGAATTACATGGTATTTATCTCTGGAGGGTTGATGTATATTTTTTGTGTGACAGGTTTCCCACAGCCTCAATGACTAAAGCTGCCCTTCTTAGGTTGCATCAAATGGAGGTTCTTGGACGTTACCTTATTGTAGAATATGCCCGCAGCTCTGTCTCGATGCCTGTTGATCCGGGTTCTTCTTTTGAGAGGTAGACTTGCCTGTTGTTACTGTCATTCTCCCTCCTAAGTCTTTTTTACTGAAGATTTTTTTTACGATTTAATATATTCCATCTTGTTTTCCCCCTCACATTGGCAGTAAAACTGAGGCTTGCCTTGATGAAGACAAGAAACAGAGGTTGCGGGATCAGTTCATGCGCCGCTTGGTGTCCTGGAGCAGCAAACTAAACCTTTCTCAGCCGCCTCCCAGCCACCTGCGCTACCAATATCCACCCCCAACTCCTGCCACTTTATCAAATATTAGCAGAGCGCTCTCCATGTATCCTCATCTCTATACTCAGCTCCTTCATCTCATGAACCGTATGAATCTACCTCCTCCATTCCAGGTAGGTCCTCCCACTAGCCTTACATCCGTGTACTATTTACTTATTGATATGGTAATTTTATTCTTGACATGCATTTCGTTTTCTTCCTCAAGGATGGGTACAGAATAAATTCAGCATGTGACCAGACAACACAAACGGACACAGTTTGGAGAGAGAAGTCCAGTAGTGAATCTGAATTGGAAAGCGATGAAGAACTTACATCAGTTACCTCTGACTGCTTATTGTCAAAGAGACCTCCTCCCAGAAGAAAAACAAACCCGATTAAGCGTCCACGTTTTATCAAGCCAACAGTTCCTGTCGAGTCTGCTGCATCTTCTTCAATTCCTCTGCGAACGGAGGAAGTGTTTGAAAAGTCTGAAACTGAATTGCTCTCCAGGAAGATTGAACTCCGTCTGGTTGGCTCATTGCATTTAGAGAAAGAGGAAGGTGATTTCCCAAATGGTCCTGCCATAGCTAACCAAGCTGACCCAGCTGGGTTTGGTGTTATACATCCTCCTCTTAAGCCTGGTACTAGTGATGGTGAAAAAACTGGAGAATCCAGTGAAATAGTCGGTGATATCAGTGTCATAACTGCTGAAGAGCTTGCCTCAAATAGAATACCCACAAAAGGTTTCTTTATCTTAATTATATTTATTTTTATTGACCTCTCTGAGTGGTGAAATGAATTTTATTCTCATCTTTTTGTTCTTATCTTTTTCAGATTGGCAGATATTACCTGTCTTTAAAAATTACTCTCCTGGTGTACCATCCTGCCGCCTTTATGTGAAAAACGTTTCTAAACATGCTGTTGCTAGAGACCTGCACTTTATTTATCGGCGCTTCCTTAAGTCTTCTTTAGATAACGATGAGGAAGTTAATTTAAACATGCAAGTTACTTGTCCTTTATAGTGTGTGTTCTGCAAAGCTCATTATCAATTAGATTCGTCATTAATGTCTCTTTGTTTGATCATTCCCACAGGTTTGATGTGCGCTTGATGACAGAGGGGCGAATGAAAGGACAGGCTTTTATTACTTTCCCAAGTGTAAAGCTAGCTCAAGAGGCTCTCACTGAAACTAATGGCTATATTCTAAAAGATAGACCATTGGTAGTTCAGTTTGCTCGCAGTGCCACTGCTGCTTCAAGCTCAACCACAACCCCTGGGCAGGAATCTGCTTAGTTCCATTACTTTGTTAAGTCATGAAATTAAAATTATGTCATTCTTGCCATATATTATTGCTGTTTTGCAACCTAAAATGTGTTTGTCATTGGAGAAAAAATAAATAATGGACTCCACTCCATGAGTATTCAAGGGACTTGGGATGAATAAAGAACATATTCTACAAGATTTAGATCAGATAGTTAATTCACAAGTCTAATAAAACCTGAATTATGAATGAGTGTTCAGTTCAGTTGAGACAGTCAGATGAAGATGCTGGCTATTGCAGTTGCACAGAACATTTTTGGTTCCTATGTATACAACAGAAAAATCCTTCTCCAGAATGAAGAAATTGCAAAGCATTCAAATCAGTAAGGGCAATGCATTTAGAGAGAAAAACTACCAAAACAGGGACAAAGACTTGATCCTTTCCTCTGGACATAAATCTGTATCCTCCGTATCACTGACAATCTCTGCTGCTTTCAGGAGTCCTGCATCATACTGTCCATCTCTAGATATTTTTTCTGGGCCTTGAAGAGCATTTTGTAGGATGAATTCTCGAACAATCTCTACATTGACTGTTGACATTGTTAATCGTTTACCCCATGTCACCAAAGCTAGAGGCTGGAAATAAACCAATGCATACAATTACAATCAACATTCTCATCAATAATTTTCATAGAAAAATTTGATAATAATTATGAAATACCCTTTCAGCAGGAAGATGTATGCTGGGAGATATAACATGACGAAACAAACAGGACTTCACGATGCGCCGCAGACGTTCAACTTCCAGAGGATGTGCACAAGGGTGGAACAGCATAACAACTCCGCCATGCTGCAGATTTGATTACTGTACTAAATTTATTTCAAGCTAGATATTTATTTCCATGAAAACATAACATACCTCAAGAGAATGAAGCCAACGTTGCACAGGAACATATTTATATTCTCCGTAACGAGGCCATGCAGCTCGATGAGGACCACTGAAACGGAGAAGGTAAGTGGGTACAGAAAAACTGGAACTATGTTCGTGATGAGTAACAGAAAAAACAAATGGACTTTTAGAATACTTACAATGTAGGAACAGGGTTTTGATACACAATAGTCTCATTCATGCAGTAGTGTACAGCCTTTAGACAGATTATGAAATAAATTAACAAGGTTTCTACACAGACAAAAATGCCACAACTAAAGTAGTAAAAGATCTTACAGAGTACAATTTTGGAACCGGCTCGATTTCCAAAATTGGTTGTACATTAAAGTCTGGGATGAATAGTTTGTTGGGAAAGAAGCAGGTGTAGTCGAAGGGAGAAGAATTCCAATCTACAGTTAAATTAGTCTGCAAGGAAGAGAAAAGTTATTAGTAGCTTAGTGCATGAATGAGAAAACAGATTAGATGGGTGAAAAATTTACCTTAGCATCGTCACAATTAGGGTTTAGACCCATTGGCACTCCCCCATGTGAGATAGGGGGGGCTGGTGTATGTGAAGGGGGTGGAGTAGGAAAATACTTTCCAGTCCATGTTTCTGGAGTTGAGCTAGGTATAGAAACACCGATGGCAATGATAAGAAAAGCCAATGAAGAATTATCTAACATATGTAGGTTCAAAAACTTACGGCTTTCTGCCGAGCATTTCACTGAGAGACATCGAGTTTGTTTTATAGTAACTTCGAGTAGCAACTGCTACAGTAATGACTAGGAAAAGCACAACAACAGATGGCACACCAGTCATTGTTACAGAAGAGTATCTACGACAGAGGCCTCCTTTGTACTGGCATCAAACCTGCAAACCAAAGTGCTAAGTCAAAAATAATGATAGAATGGGTTTATAAAAACAACATCAAAGCACTTTAAATACCGAAGGCAAAGGGTTATTCAAATGTTGCTGTCAAATGAGTCAGTTCATTGACACAACAAGGTGTGAAGCGGTACACTTGCACTTGATCACGATCCGGGTCACGTCAATGAAACCGATTGTAGACAATTCTTCACTGGCGAAATCTTCTAAGAAAACGTCAACTAAGCAGTAAAAGCAATAAAATGAGCCTAAATGAACCACCTGCTGCCTTCGCCGACGTTCACAGCTGTGGTGTGTCGTCTGCTTCTTATGGACTGGAGAGGCGCCCAGCTTTGCCAGCCTGAAGAAAATACACAAACATAAGGACGTGAAATGAACCATGATTAACAGAGTCGTCTGACCATAAAATTACGTAAAAAATTCATTTCAAGACACACAAGTCATGAATTTTTCTTTTTTTTTTGTCCATGTGGCTTGATCGGGTTACGCTCAATGTTTTTAGTGCGTCGTTGGCAGTCCCGGGGTTGGGGGAATCCGCAAGAGCGCGCGTCCTTTTAAACTCAGCCGGAAGACGCCCGCAGTGCGTTGACTCGGCTAAAGTCAGATGAGTGCCGGGCTAGAGCATACAGCATTTTCTTTTCCATGGTATGTGCGAAGAAAATCGCCATGAAAAACTTACGTCAACATCATTCCAAAGTCGGTCATTTTAATGTCTAAACGGACTAGATTTTGACTGGCAAGTCCATTGAGCCATGAGATTAGGGCTAATCTCATGATTGAGCCGTGAAAATTGCATAGACCTTGATCTTGAAATGGTTTTAACACTCCATTTTGACTTGTCTCCACTGGGTAAACAGACCGCCCGGCCACCAAGCATCGCCCTTCCGCGTCATCCACGTCCCACAGTGGGCCAGACGACCGGTGCAGGTCACCAAAACTGTGTAGTGATAGTCGCGTTATGAGCTCCAGAGTCACTAAACAGGACTCGAAGCGAACGTGTGACCCCACCAATGGATTCCTCGTTCGGAGAGCAATTCATTGGTGGGGTCACACGCTCCGTTCTAGTCCCATTTAGCGACTCTGGAGCTCAAAACACGTCGAGGATTTTGACTGCCTCCACCGGTCTTCTGGCCCACTGTGCACAATGCCCATTTAGCAGCGACTTTGGAGCTCAAAACGCGTCTCGAGTTTTCAGCGCCGGCCTTCTGGACCACTGTGCGTCCCTCTCATCAATTCCATTTCGGAATCAGCCCCCCTTCCCTCCCCCCTCCCCCCCCTCCCCCGGGTTTTCTTCCGAGGGGGGGCTTCTTATCGCCGCATCAGTCCACTTGCCGGCAGCGCTGGCCCACTGTGCTGGCCCACTGTGCCGGGCCAGCCGCACTCTCCCTCGACCACTTGAGTCGGAACGCATGGCCGCCTCCCTGTGCCGCAGTCCCGTCCTCAGACTCCAAGCGCAGCTGAGGATGGCCGCCAGCAACGCCAGCAACGCCCGCGGCTTGGCCTCGCAGGCCGGCTACCTGGTGGACGACCCCAAGTACGCCTTCCTCAAGGAGCTGGGCCTGCAGAGGGAGAACTGCGGCGTGTACTACGGCAAGTGGAAGGCCACCGGCGAGGTACGTACGTGCAGACAGTGCGGGCCCCGACGGCGACGACGCAGCAACCGGCGGCGTGAGGGGAATGAAAACAAGAAAGAAGAAAAAAAGTTGTCTGCCGCTATCTGCGCGTGACGTCATGCAGCCCGCGGACCGGCGACTAGGCTCTTGTTTTGACGCCACGGCCGCCGAACGGATGCCGTTTAATTCATGCCGAATCTCCGCGAAAACAAATAGTGAACATGATCAATAGCAATGGCAATAGCAATAGAGCAGCAGCCCGCTAGCGCCTGCTGCGCCTGCGAATCGAGCATAGGCAGCTCCGCAACGCAACGCTCCAGTGTCGCGCGGCGAGACGCGTTGCCTTCCTCACAGGCGCTCCCAGTAGGAAGGGTCAATCTGGCTACCTAAGTTCGTAGGCAAAAATGACCACGACGCACTGTGTCGTGCGGGCTGCCTGCCACCTCAGCCCGCCGTTTGGGAAATATCTGGGTTTTGTCGTTGCCTAGTGGTCGGGAAGTTTGCCTACCAGTGGGCAGCACATAGCACGGTGGGCCAGAAGACCGGGGCAGGCGGCCAAAACTCTAAACGCGTTTCGATCTTTCGAGTCACCAACCACGATTCACACCGAGCGTGTGACCCCACCAATGGTTTGCTCTCCGAACGAGGAATCCATTGGTGGGGTCACACGTTCGGTTCGAGTCCCATTTAGCAACTCTGGAGCTCAACTTCCATCCGGGATTTTGACCGCTCCCGCCCGGTCTTGTGGCCCACTGTGCATAGATGCGCTGACTGTGGAGCGGCGCTGTTGCAGACCATCACCTCGTACTGCCCGGCCAACGGGCGGCCGATCGCCGACGTGCAGCAGGCCAGCGTGGCGGACTACAACACGTGCGTGGCCGAGGCCCAGAAGGCCTGGGCGGGCTGGGCGGACCTGCCCGCGCCGCGCAGGGGAGAGATAGTCCGCCAGATTGGCGACGCCCTCCGCGCCAAGCTGCTGCCCCTGGGCAAGCTGGTGTCCCTCGAGATGGGTGAGTCACGGTGGGCTAGCGGCCGTGTAGGCACAGTGGGCCAGAAGACCGCGGTGGAGGCGGTCAGAATCCTGGACGCGTTTTGAGCCCCAGAGTAGCGAAATGGGACCCGAACCGAACGTGTAACCCCACCAATTGATTGCTCCCCGAACGAGGAATCCATTGGTGGGGTCACACGTTCGGCTCGAGTCCTGTTAAGCGCCTCTGGAGCTCAACGCGTCGAGAGTTTTGGCCGCCAGCGCTGGTCCTCTGGCACACTGTGCAGGGCTCGGTGCAGGTGCAGGACCAGCATTTGGGTTCGAATCCCGCCCCTTGTTTCTATTTGCCCGCTGTGCGCTGATTGACGTCGCTTCGCAGGCAAGATCCTCCCCGAGGGCGTCGGCGAGGTGCAGGAGTACGTGGACATCTGCGACTACGCGGTGGGCCTGTCGCGCACCCTCAACGGCTCCGTCATCCCGTCGGAGCGGCCGGGCCACGTGCTGCTGGAGCGCTGGAACCCCGTCGGCGTGGTGGGCGTCATCTCGGCCTTCAACTTCCCCATCGCCGTGTACGGCTGGAACGCCGCCATCGCCATGGTGTGCGGCGACGCCGTGGTGTGGAAGGGCGCGCCCACGACGCCCCTCGTGTCCGTGGCCACCACCAAGGTCGTAGCCGACGTGCTGGAGCGCAACGGCATCCCGGCCGCCATCTGCAGCCTCGCCCAGGGCGGCGCCGACGTCGGCAAGGCCATGGCCGAGGACGAGCGCGTGCCCGTCGTGTCCTTCACCGGCAGCACGGCCGTCGGACAGCAGGTAGGCGGGGCCTTCCCAGCCAGAATTAGGATGTCGAACCGGATCAACGTCGGTCGAATCGATATCGCCTGTGGTTACAAAAACGACATCGATTGGTTATCAATTTTGATTTCGACGCCGCATTGATGACGAATCAGTGTCAACATTAAAAATGATACTTAATCGATGTCTTATTTCAAACCACAGACGATATCGATTCGACCGATGTCGATGCGGTTCGACATCCTAATTCTGGGTGGGTTGGTTCGAATCCCACCCTTGTTTTGTTCTGCTATCTGACTCACCGCCATGGGTGTGCCAGGTCGGCGTGACCGTGCAGTCCCGCTTCGGTCGCAGCATCCTGGAGCTGGGCGGCAACAACGCCATCGTGGTGGCGCCCGACGCCGACCTGGACATGGTCATGCAGTCCGTCGTGTTCGCGTGCTGCGGCACCGCCGGCCAGCGCTGCACCACTACGCGCCGACTCATCCTGCACAAGTCGGTGCGTCCGCGGGTTCGACTACCACCAGTGCGGGCGCCACTTTTGGAGGGCCAAAAATCTCTTTTTGTGGTTTGCAGGTGTACGACACGGTGCTAGAGCGGCTCAAGAAGTCCTACGGCACGGTCATGGGCCGCCTGGGCGACCCCCTCAACGACACCACCCTGTACGGCCCCCTGCACAACGCTCAGGCCGTTGAGAACTACAAGCAGACCGTCGCCGAGGCCGTCAAGCAGGGCGGCAAGATCGAGTTCGGCGGCAAGGTGCGGTCCCGCTAACCCGGCGATACTCCGTGATACTACTGAAAGGCACTTGGGCGCGGCGTATCGCCTGCGAGCGTCCTTCCTTTCACCAAGTGTGTAAATATCTCGTGACCGGGACTCGAACCGCGGCCTCGCCGTTGTGTCTCGCCAGGTGGTGGACCGCGAGGGCTTCTTCGTGGAGCCCACCATCGTGACGGGCCTGGCGCACGACAGCGCCGTGGTGCAGAAGGAGACGTTCGCGCCCATCGTGTACTTGCTCAAGTGCGACAGCGTGGAGCAAGCCGTGCAGTGGAACAACTCCGTCAAGCAGGGCCTGTCCTCCAGCATCTTCACCAAGGACCTCGGCACCATCTTCAACGTGAGTCCACTTGCCCCGACTTGCCCACTGTTAAATATACTACCGTTCTCATTGGGACGAAAAGTTCGTAATCCATACAGTTTACTAACTCAGTACGCACAATTCGAAAATGCATTCCTGAAACTACGCACTTTGAAGCGTATGCTTGAGAGGGGGCGTTCTGGAGCTTCCGGTGTCCATCTAACCTCGCAATACCCGCGTGCACAGTGGATCGGCCCCAGGGGCTCGGACTGCGGCATCATCAACGTCAACATCCCCACCAACGGCGCCGAGATCGGCGGCGCGTTCGGCGGCGAGAAGCACACCGGCGGCGGCAGGGAGTCGGGCTCGGACTCGTGGAAGCAGTACATGAGGCGAGGCACCATCACCATCAACTACAGCAAGGAGCTGCCGCTCGCCCAGGGCATCAAGTTCGAGTAGCGCCGGCCCAACGGGACTTCCCTCACAGCACACCCATGACACGCAGTGTTGCCACAGTGGGCGGCACTTCCCCCAGGGTAGCCAGCCTCCGCCTGCTCTCTGGGCAATCTCTGGGCTTTGCGCGCGAGAGGGCGACCAGCCGGCAGGCTGAGGCCCAAAAAAATGGAAAATCTCTCTCTCTCTCTCGTTGCCTCACTGTTGACACACCGCCCGCGCCGATAATCGTATTTCGGCCCGCGACCATGACAACAGCCAAAAATAAAACGATTTTTTTTTATTTTTTTTTTAAAGCTTTTGTGTCATTCATTCTTGCAACCTCCCCCTATCTTATCTACAATTAATACCCTCACCGCTCCCGTTTCTCTCTCGTTTTCCTCGCAAATAGAGGCATTGGTGGACAATGAGGGGAAATCAAACAGGATTAAAAGAAAAAAGCATAGGAAAATTTTTATCATAGATATTTGATGAGTGCCAGTGTAACAACATGAGTCATTCCCTTGTGGGTCTATCACTCTTTGTCTCCATTGTCCAGCCATATGTCTGAAGTGCAGTCGCCGCCAGGGTATCTTGCACACACAAACAATAAAAATTGAGTTTTTTTTTTTTTAATTCTAAATTTAGAACAACGCTGGAATTCCTTACCTCATCTCGTGCGCTAGCACTGGGCCCTCCGGCTCCTTGCCGAAGTCCACCAAGAAGTCGTGGTTGACCTTCATGCCGCCGTTCTCGACGTCCACGTCCAGCTGCACGATGAAGGAGCCGTTCCTGGAAAAGCAGTCGCGGAGAAAACCCTTCACTCAGAGCATCGGCGGCGATACCCCGCGCGGGGGCCGGCCGGAGATACCCCGCGCCTGGAGAGGAGAGACTCCACTGCCACGCACTGCACAATGACTCACTTGACGTGGTCGGGGTAGAACTGGCGGTCCCAGGGGGAGAAGAGGGCGCTGCTCACGTACAGCCGCTTGCCGTCCAAACTCAGCTGCAGCATCTGAGGGGAGCCGTGGAGGGTCCTTCCCTTGATGACAGGCCTTTCAGGTTGCTCCTACAAAAAAAATATTTTAGAAAAAATTATTTTCGTTTAACAACTATTGTACCTATGTTTGATTAAAAGTATAGCATGCATGCCTTGAGCTCTTGATCCTCCACCACTTTGACGGGTCCACCCTTGCAAACACTTCCGCCCAAAAATACTTGACCCGTTAGGCGAGGGTTGAAAGGGTCAGAGATGTCATACTGACGAACATCACCGTGGAGGAAGTTGCTGAAGTATAGGAATCGGTCATCCAGAGATATCAAGATGTCAGTTACTGAACCTGCGTACAAAAAATTTAAGATGGATTTGTTAATAGATTTTCACAAAATTATTAATGTGTCAAAACTTTATCATGAAGGAATGTTACCTTGTATTTCTGGTGAGCCCCATCCTTCAACCTTCTTTTCTGGAACATCAATTGCCTTTTCAGCAGACCAAGTTCCGTCATCCTTACGGGTTACCCTGAAAGATAATAATGAAATGTGACATTGATTATCAAACTGAAGCAGATATTTAAGCTGTAGTACGGTGGGTTTTTGTTTACCTGAAAATGTTGGCAAATACTGCACATCCAACGAATGCTATTGGCTTTCGAGGATTGTGAAGGAATCGTAACTCAAGTGGAGCAATGCCCTCCTCTCCCAAGTCAATTGTTTGAAGCAAACGTTGTTCTGACCATGAGTACACATTAAGAGACTGACCATAAGTTTCTACAAAAAAAAAATTAATTAAGAATATTTAACACAAATGTTAAAGTGGAAAAGCCACAGAAATAAGGTCTTATGTAAGTATTATTGAAAATTTTTCCTTCAAAATATTGGTGCTGTAATAACTTACCCCTGTTGAAAACATGTTTGGGGTCGTAACCATTCATGAAGCCACAAGGTGCTCCCCATTCACTAGCAATCATAACGTCAAAGTATGGCTGATACCAGAAGTCGTAGCCAAATTTTGCTTGGGGGCCTTTGGTCCACAAGCCAGTAACTTTGGCTGTCTTTGCATCAATCAGAATAAAGTCACCCTTTCCATTCCCTTTGCCATCTCCCAGCGTCGATATCATGACCTCGCCTGTAGACAGGCAGTGGGCGGTGTGTGGAGTGCTCACACCCAGCTTCAGCATTTCATCTGGTTCCACAATCTAACAGAAGAGAACGATGTAGAATAAGTGAAACGGAACATAAAGAAATAAATTTATTTAATTTAAATTCACTTTTTCAGCGTACCATATCATGTTTTGGAGCAATGGGGTTTGAAACGTCAACAAAATACACTCGATTACTCATGAGGCCAGGAAGAACGAGATGATCTCTCTTCAGATGAGGGTCATCATGGCATGAGGAGCACACGTTCCAGCCAGAGTGATGAAGTTCGTCTCCACTGTACGGCATGGACAGACGATGAATCACCTACAAAATCAGAACGTGAAAAATTAGAAACAAATGAGGCTGAGCGATTCTATTGAAAACAACAAGTTTTCTTGCCTGGCAGAAAGTAGGGCTCTCTGGGTCGACATCAACCGTAGCTAAATAGTCTGGCTTTGTCGCTTCGGCACCTTCCGGTTGGATGCATGGCACATACAGGATTTTTTCCCTGGGTCCATTCTTCATGGCATCCAATGGGGTCTTGTACCCGGGGCCGCCCCCGCAGCTCTTACCTGCGAGACAAAGTGTGAGAGAGAGAGAGTGAGAGAGAGAGAGAGTGAGAGAGAGAGAGAGTGAGAGAGAGAGAGAGTGAGAGAGAGAGAGAGTGAGAGAGAGAGAGAGTGAGAGAGAGAGTGAGAGAGAACGAGTGAGAGAGAACGAGTGAGAGAGAACGAGTGAGAGAGAACGAGTGAGAGAGAGAGAGAGAGAGAGAGAGAGAGAGAGAGAGAGAGAGAGAGAGAGAGAGAGAGAGAGAGAGAGAGAGAGAGAGAGAGAGAGAGAGAGAGAGAGAGAGAGAGAGAGAGAGAGAGTGAGAGAGTGAGAGAGAGAGAGAGAGAGAGAGAGAGAGAGAGAGAGAGAGAGAGTGAGAGAGAGTGAGAGTGGGAGAGAGAGTGAGAGTGGGAGAGAGAGTGAGAGAGTGGGAGAGAGTTGGAGAGAGTGGGAGAGAGTGGGAGAGAGTGGGAGAGAGTGGGAGAGAGTGGGAGAGAGTGGGAGATGGTGGGAGAGAGTGGGAGAGAGTGGGAGAGAGTGGGAGAGAGTGGGAGAGAGTGAGAGAGAGTGAGAGAGAGTGAGAGAGTGTGTGAATGTGTGTTTACACACTGTCACTCACTCCCATGAAGCGGGCAGGGCGGGCTGCCCGGGCTGCCTCCGCCGCACTAACCTGGGCACGGCATGGCACTCCGCTAGCTCCGCTCGCCGTCAACAAGGTCTTGACGGGGACGGCACGGCAATCTCGCTACTCCTCCCAACTTGGGCGGGAGTGTGACCTGGCTGCGCCTGGCAGGCGGCGCGCTGCAGGGCGGTGACAGCAGCCCGGCACAATGAGGCCCAGTCTTCCTGTTCCTGTTCCTGCCCCTGGCCTTGTCCCTTGTCTCGGTGCCGGCGGAGCTGGCGCGGCGGTCCCCGCGGTGCTCTGCGCGCGGCGCGGCCTCGGATGGCCTCGGAATGCAGCAGCGCGGCGGAGCGGCAACTTGAGACTCCGACTCCAACTCCGACACTCGAAGACACTGCGCTCCGACGGGACGGGCGGAGCAGCGTGGCAGCGCGGCGGCGCAGCAGGCGGCACTCCGTTGTTCCGAGTCCGTGGGTTCCGTGGCGGCGTGATGCGTGGTACCGCGGTGGCACCGGCTGCACCGTCCCGCCCTAGCCCGGCCGGCCCCACCGGCCCACCGGCCACTCGGCCGGCCTGACCGGCGGATCCGCGGCGGCGGGGCGCGGGAAGGGGGGCGTGTGGGAGTGTGGGACTCTTGGGACGGAGCTTAGTCGGTCTGTCTGTCTGCTTGTCTATCCGTCCGCCGGCCTCTACTACTGTGCACTCGCCGGCAACAGGGTACACGGGTGGGTGGTCCATGGCGCCGCGGGTAGGGAAGGCCCGAGTGGCCCAACCAGCAGACCGATTCCGAGGGCCACTTTCGTCGCTCTGACTCTCTCGCACTATACGGAGCGCCCCATGAGTGCGAGAGAGACAGAGCGACGAGTATCGCTATCGGTGCTGAACAGTCGTGTCCCGTCGGGCCGGCGCCGAAGTGGCAGGCAGAGGCATCTCGTTGAGTGCGCCGGGACACTGGAGTGGACTACCTGCCAGCCGGCGTCGCCATGGCGTCGCGTCGCGCCACGGCGGCACGCTTGGCCGGCTGCCAGTCACGCACGTGACGAACGTGACGGAACGCGGGGCGTTGTGTTGGGCGCGAGCAGGGTACCCACATCGGCAGGAAAAACTACCCACGATGCACTAGTGTCGAGAGGGTTGTCAACCGTCAACCAGCCCGCCTGCTTGGCAGCTCCTTGAAGGCAAATACTGCTCCGATGTTTGCCTGGTGTGCAGGAGCGAAGTTGGCAACCCTTTCGCGGCAATCCTTAGCCTGGTGTGGCAGGACTGGGTGCGAGAGAGACAGAGCCCCAACAGGTGGCCGAGCTAATGACGCTAATAGGCGCGGCTCTGCGGGAAAACAAGTGCCAAGCCGCCTCCTCAATCAGCCAATTTATTCATTCATTTCTCATATCACAGTCGTTGTTTTGCGCGGCGCGGCGCGCCTCGCGGAGGACACGGGACGCGGGGTGGCAGCCTGTCGCGGTGCGTGTCCTTGAGCCTCGCGCAGGACACGGGACGGGGTGGCAGCCTACTCCCTGTCTCGGTACGTGTCCTTGAGCAGCGCGGGGAACCAGGCGGGGTCGCCGGACGTGTCGGCCTGCCTGCCGCTGGCGTTGTGGTAGTGGAACTCGGAGACGCCGCGGCCGCGGACGCCGTTCACCTCGTAGCTCATGAAGCGCTCCACCATGCGCGCCTCCCAGCGCCAGCCGACGTAGTGCACGCCGAAGTCCTCCACGTGCGCTTTCACGCGGTACACTGTTTCACCTAATTAAATTTAAAAAAAATAAAGTAAGTTTTATCCGTTTTTTTTTTTTTTTTTTTTTTTTTTAAACAGTAAAAATAGAAATGATTGCAGCAGGTTGTTCGCACCCGCTTTGAAGCTGAACGCCGCGTCCGTGGGCGGAGTGCCCTGCTCGCCGTGCTGGTACAGCTTAAAGTCGCACCACTCGAGCGGGTTGATCTTTCCCTCCGGTGTGTATACGTATCCCGACTGCATCCTGCAAACGATCGTTTCGAAGCGGTCAGCCTGCCTGGCACACCGTGATCAACTCAGTGCGCTGCCCACCTCGTCCCGACAATCACTTCATCCCAAAAGAGGGAATTTTCCAGCTTTTTTGGTGTTTTTGACTCATGTTTGTGGGGATAACTTAACAAAATTATTTTTAAAAAGCAAACTTACACGGAGCAAGTGCAAGGCTGGTTGATGATGCCCACCACGGCCATGGTGCCGTCCTCGAGGAACATCATGAAGAAGGCATAGCGATGCATCAGGTCCCAGTCCCGCGCCTCGCCTGTGTCCAATCCGAATCAGCAAATAAGCAAAAAAAAAAAGTCGCCAAGGCCAAAGGCTGTACCGCCTCACAGTGGGCCAGAAGACCGGCGCAGGCGGCCGAAACTGGTGACGCGTTTTTAACTCCAGAGTCGCTAAATGGGACTGGAACCAAACGTGTGACCTCATCACTGATGGATTCCTCGTTTTGAGAGCAGCAATACATTGACGCCTCACAGACTTTTGCCATTTTCAAAGGGCCTTTTTCGTTCCGTGTTCCACTGGTAGCAGTGCAGGTGGGAGTGCCCCTGTTTGTCCGGCTGCGCATACGCGATCGGTTACCATGGCAACAAATGGACTAGGATCTCCGCGCTGGCCACTCCACTCCGCACGCATCGTCTGCTAGGTCCCATTCTGATTAATTAACTTGGCTAAAGAGCGACGGATTGCACTGTTAAAAATGAATTGAGAAATCCCGGGAAGTGCGATCAGAATCTCCGTCCGTGAATTTCCGAAGGCTTCGTTGCTCAATTCTTTTTCGTACTCTGCCTATTGAAAACTCATTTAAAATACAAAAAATGGGACTTTTCCTAATTTTTCCTAAGGTTGGAGGTATTTTTTTCCCCGACAAGTTCTACGGGAATTTCCAGGGAATTTCCAACATTTTTTCTAAGAGTGTGGCTGCCTAGCAACGCACCGATGCTGTGGTCCCTGAGCGACATGAGGTTGAGGTTGTGCGTCTCGCCGCCGACTTGGAGAGTGCCCCTCAGGTGGCCCATGTGCTCGTAGTGGGTCTGGTGCGCGCTGCGTATGAAAAATACATAAGTGCACGCCCTTTGAAGACGTAATGCGCTCGGTCCTTGTCCCGAAGAGAGAGAGAAAGAGAAGGAGAGAGAGAGGGAGAGGGAGAGAGAGAGAAAGAGAGAGAGAGAGAGAGAGAGAGAGAGAGAGAGAGAGAGAGAGAGAGAGAGAGAGAGAGAGAGAGAGAGAGAGAGAGAGAGAGAGAGTGAGAAAAGCCGCACTTTTTGAGGGCCGTGAAGTACTCCCGGCTCCAGGGCTCGGTGGCGATGGTGGTGGCAAGGGCGTGCGGGTGCAGATCCGAGTCGAAGTTGAAGACGGGCCAGTCGGAGCTCCAGAGGCCGCTCAGCTTGACGGGGAACTCCTTGGAGGGGTCGTCTTTGAGGCTGCAAAAGCGGAATAACACAGTGAAAAAGGAAGAAGAGGAGGAAAGCGGCGAAATAAATAAAAAACCAGACACGAAAGAAAAATTGTTTGCTAGTGGGGGTTGGTAGTGGAGAGAGAAGATTTATTTTTTAAAACCGCCTTCGCCGCTCGCGCCAAAAAGCAAAGACCTTGTTTCCGGTTTCCCCTTCCGACGAGCCATTCTTCCCCCTGCCTTCTTCCGGCCAGCGTCCAATCAAATTCAGTACAGTAAGCTGGAACTTCCTCTGCAGCGGCGCACAGTGGGTCAGAAGACCGTTGAGGCGACCAAAATTCTAGACGCGTTTTGTGTTGCAGAGTCCCTCAATGGGACTGGAAACGAGTGACCCGACCAATGGATTGCTCTCCGATTGATGGGGGCACACGTTCAATTCGAGTCCCATTTAGCGACTCTGGAGCTTAAAACGCGTCCGGGATTTTGACCACCTCAACGGTCTTCTGACCCACTGTGTGGCGGTCGGGCCGGCGGCCAGGCCTTGGGGCCGGCTTCCGGGCGACATGCAGTTGTCTCTACTATCCCCTCCCCCCCTCCCTCGCACGGACCGCTCAGTGCTAGCCCCGGAGCGACCCTCCACTGATTGGTCCCTGGGATTATCGCCGCCGGAAGGGAAGGATTCACGAGGTCTTACCCCCAACACTGGAGAGAAAAAGGGAGGGGGAGGGGAGAGAGAGAGAGAGAAAGAGAGAGAGAAAGAGAGAGAGAGAGAGAGAGAGAGAGAGAGAGAGAGAGAGAGAGAGAGAGAGAGAGAGAGAGGGTGGGTGGACAAGCACCACGTCATCGTTCTTTACCGTTCGGCTCGGCCGCTTTCCGCTTGCCGCCGGGGAGGTTAAGCTAGGACGATGAAGATTTGTGTTCGAGTCCGAATCATACAGCCCGACGGCGCTTCGCTCGCGGAGACGACTTCGGCTTTGCGGCGAGAAAATCCCGCGGCCATAAATATGCCTGGTTTGCGCGTCGCGGGAGGGGGGGGGGACCGGTCGGTGACGCGGCCGGTGCGCCGAGGCCGGACTATCGCCGTAGGCGGACACATAGTGGACACGTTTTCAGCTCGAATAGGACAGTGGCGGGCACAGCTCGGTGTCTCCAGGGCTGCCAACGTGAAGCGTCCATGAAGCGCCCATTTGGCGGTCGGCCAGTACTCTAGCCAGCCGCCCGACGGATAGGCAGCCGATGCCAAGCGTGACGCCCGCGTGCGCTGGGTTGCCTACCCGGCCGGGCGCTGTGAAGCTCGGTTTGGGTCCGCTGGGGTGTATACTCACCAGTGTTGCGATATAAGTAGGCAAAAATTCTCACGATGCACAGGTGTTGAAAGGGTTGTCTACCTCAGCCTGCCTACTAGACAATTTCTCGACTCAGTTGACGAGATGTTGCCAAGTAGGCAGGCTGAGGTAGACAACCCTTTCGACACCTGTGCATCGTGGGAATTTTTGCCTACTTATATAGCAACACTGATACTCACTGCATGACGCCCTCGAAGTCCAGCCGCCACTTCTTGAGCGGCTCCACCGGCTCGATGCGGAGCTTGGTTTGGGTCGGTGCATACTCACTGCATGACGCCCCCGAAGTCCACCCGCCACTTCTTGAGCGGCTCCACCGGCTCGATGCGGAGCTTGGTTTGGGTCGGTGCATACTCACTGCATGACGCCCTCGAAGTCCACCCGCCACTTCTTGAGCGGCTCCACCGGCTCGATGCGGAGCTTGGTTTGGGTCGGTGCATACTCACTGCATGACGCCCTCGAAGTCCACCCGCCACTTCTTGAGCGGCTCCACCGGCTCGATGCGGAGCTTGGTTTGGGTCGGTGCATACTCACTGCATGACGCCCTCGAAGTCCACCCGCCACTTCTTGAGCGGCTCCACCGGCTCGATGCGGAGCTTGGTTTGGGTCGGTGCATACTCACTGCATGACGCCCTCGAAGTCCACCCGCCACTTCTTGAGCGGCTCCACCGGCTCGATGCGGAGCTTGGTTTGGGTCGGTGCATACTCACTGCATGACGCCCTCGAAGTCCACCCGCCACTTCTTGAGCGGCTCCACCGGCTCGATGCGGAGCTTGGTTTGGGTCGGTGCATACTCACTGCATGACGCCCTCGAAGTCCAGCCGCCACTTCTTGAGCGGCTCCACCGGCTCGATGCGGAGCTTGGTTTGGGTCGGTGCATACTCACTGCATGACGCCCTCGAAGTCCAGCCGCCACTTCTTGAGCGGCTCCACCGGCTCGATGCGGAGCTTGGTTTGGGTCGGTGCATACTCACTGCATGACGCCCTCGAAGTCCAGCCGCCACTTCTTGAGCGGCTCCACCGGCTCGATGCGGAGCTTGGTTTGGGTCGGTGCATACTCACTGCATGACGCCCCCGAAGTCCACCCGCCACTTCTTGAGCGGCTCCACCGGCTCGATGCGGAGCTTGGTTTGGGTCGGTGCATACTCACTGCATGACGCCCTCGAAGTCCAGCCGCCACTTCTTGAGCGGCTCCACCGGCTCGATGCGGATGCCCTCGGCGCCGAACCTGCCCTCCGTGGCGCCGAACAGGACCGTGTCGGGGAGCTTCCTGGAACGCAGCAGCCCGAGGCCGGGGACCTGGAACACGGGACGATCGGGTTGCCGCGCCGCCTGCGTCGCAGCCGCACCGGGAGAGCGCGGCACAGACAGAGTGTTGAAGCGGCTCTCCCGGAAATCACTCGGCAGTGTTGTAAGGTTGCCCACCCTGGTTCATATTCACACGGTAACATATTACACGCACTCCAATGGGTAGCTCTGTGCATACCCACTTTCTGTACCTTCAGTGTGTCGTGAACCTTTGAACTATTAAATGCAATTAAATGCTACTCCATCAATCCAAGTCTATCAATCCAACAACCCTTCATCAGGCAGGGTGACGCTTTCTCGCGAAACCGGCCATGACCGGCTTTGTGGGGATTGCTTTGTGAGGCCTGTTTCGGCCGCCGGTGGAGGCCGAGGCCGGAGTGGCTGTGAGACGCTGGGAGACGCCCCCGCCCCAAGGCCCGCTGAGCCTCGCGTTGTCCCTCGGCCACAACGCGGCACCACCGCAGGGCCGGCCGGACGGGATTGTGGCGCGAAAGATTCCCACTCCCTGTCACGAAAAATTCAAGAGGGTTTGTGCGCACTCACCATCACGTAGACCAGCCCGTTGACGATGTCCTTGTGTCTACGCTCGCTGCCCACGATCACGTAGATGCCCTCCATGTTAACGGCGATGAAGAACACGGCATCGAAAGCCTGAACCAAGCCAAAGTTCAAGTGTTTTCTCTCTCTCTCTCTCTCTCTCTCTCTCTCTCTCTCTCTCTCTCTCTCTCTCTCTCTCTCTCTCTCTCTCTCTCTCTCTCTCTCTCTCTCTCTCTCTCTCTCTCTTAGCAGCTTTCATTGTTTTGTTTCCATGTTGTTTCCAACGTTTACATTGCTCATTGTACTGTTGTATTTAAATTGAGAGCGGTGCAGACGCCAGTGGGACTCTTTAGTCCCGTTGTCTGTACCTAATAAATCAATCAATCAATCAATCAATCAATCTCTCTCTCTCTATCTCTCTCTCTCTCTCTCTCTCTCTCTCTCTCTCTCTCTCTCTCTCTCTCTCTCTCTCTCTCTCCCTCTCTCTCTTTTCCCAAAACATGAGTTCTTAATCTGAGAACACTTGTATCACTATGATGGAATGCTCTCAGATCATCCGAGAGCAATCCAGCACAGTGAAGCAAATGTTCTCAGATGAACAACTCATTATATTTGAGAGGCTTACCAGGGGGTGCTTGCTGAGCGCCTGCGTGCACTCCTTGTCCGCCAGCGGGTGCACTGGACGGCCATCCTTGTCCAGCTGCGGCTTCGACCGCAGCTGCAAAAGAACAAGAAAATTGATTGAAAAAGCTTTCACTCGGTAGCATTATATATAAAGTGAGACGGGCGTGAGGGAGGGGGAATCACAGTGGGCCAAAGACCGGTGGGGGCGGTCAAAATCCCGGACGCGTTTTGGCCGAGGGGACAATCACTCGCGAAATCCTGTGTCCACTTGAGCACCTGACATCTCTTGAAATCCGAAGTCTTTCCCGAAAAGGCCCAAAAAAAAAAGGAAGCAAAATTTGGGCCTAAAACTCGGCGAAATCTTACAAAATCCTACGAAATCTCTGCCCTCAAGAAATCATCTGTCCCCAAACATCGCAGGTGGTCGCCCCCTCGGCTTTGCCCGCCTGCGCCGTTCTTCTGGCTCTGTGTGGGAGTGGTCGGGGAGAGAGGGGAGACCTATCGCAACATGCCTCTGTCAAAGCGCTGGGGACGCGTCAGACCGTCACAGCCTACACACTGATCAGTATCGGCGGCGGCGGCGGCGGCGCTGCTGTGAGAGAGGAACACGACCCTCCCCCTCCGATGTGCGACCCCGCGACCCCTAACCTACGCTGGAAGGTGGTGGTGTCGGGCGGCGTGAGGCCCGTCCGACTTGACGGGCAGCAGAGCGCTTCCGCGCCGTGGCTTCCGGCACGTGAGTGCGAGAGAGACAGGCGGCGCGCGACGTTGGAAAGCGCGTGAATACAGGCGGCCCCTCCCCTCCTCTCATTTACAGCTATCTGCGCGCTCTTTGGCCTGCGCACAGTGGGCCAGAAGACCTATGCCGGCGGCCAAAACTCTGGACGCGTTTTGAGCTCCAGCGTCACCAACTTGTACTCGAACGAAACTTGTTACCCACTAATGGATTCCTTGTTCTGAGAGCAATCCATTGGTGGGGTCACAGGCACGGTTCGATTCCCATTGAGGGACTCTGGAGCTCAAAACGCGTCTTGAATTTTGTCCGCCTGCGCCCACTGTGCTGCGGGCCGCGCGTCGGCATCAGCCAAGGCATCAGCAAAGGCATCAGCATACACCGAGAGGGAAATAAAGGAAGCCAGAGACGCCATTCTATCCACTCCCTCACCGATCCCCCGAGGACGGAATCAAAGAAGGGGAAATCGAGTCGTGGGGGTTTTTAAAGAGGCCGGCCCTTGCAGTCAGGAGCGGCGGCACGCACTCACGGGTCCCGTAGGAAAGCGAGAGAGAGAGAGAGAGAGAGAGAGAGAGAGAGAGAGAGAGAGAGAGAGAGAGAGAGAGAGAGAGAGAGAGAGAGAGAGAGAGAGAGAGTGGAAAGCAGAATCCGCCTGCTGCACCGCCCACTGCGCGCACCGACTGACCGACTGAGCCGCACTTGTTCGATCCACCGACAGCGGAGCGCCAGAGTCGGTAGTCCGGTAGTCGTGTTATCGCTCGGCGGGCCCCTCTCATCAGAAGCCCCTCTCAAGTGCACAGATTCCCGCACACCTGAGCGCACCGCACATCCAGAGGCAAGTTTGCTGCCACAAAATCTATTAATTTATCATCGGACGGTGATTCACGAATTCATCGCTGATAGAATATCGGCCGACTCTGGCATTGACGCGGCTATGGCTTTGACGGCAATATTCATTTCACCCCGACTCATTTCATTCGGTTGATGGGGCCTCCTACTCACAGAAAAAAAGGTTATTTCGTTACTCTTTATTTTCTTTCAAGAAGAAAAATCTTCACGCAAGAATATTTTTTTTATTGCCCAAAAAAAGAAATTTAAAAAAGAGGTTCGGATCAAAATAAGTTTTTTCTTGATCTAAGAAGTCATTTCCTAGGTGTGCAAAAATAAAAAAAGGAAAAGACGCGAGACGCGAGTTTTGACCGGGATTTGAACCCGGGACACTCACCTTGCGGAGCTTGAGCAGCGCCCTGAACAGCAAGTACTTGGGCCAGAAGCGAGGGCCGGGCTGCTGGTACACGCCGAAGATGGGCGGCGGGTTCTTGGCGAAGATGAGGACGCAGACGACGGCGGCGAGCACGAGGTGCCACATGTTGCTGGTGTTGCCGGGGGCGCGCTCCGACACGGACTGGCTGCGATAGCGGGGACCAGATAGTGCACCTGACCGCGGTCGCAGACTCGATAAGGGGCCGGCATGAGGGGTTACCCACTCCGGGAATCATCTGTACACTCAACATGGGAATCATTCGAATTTTTTCGAAATTTTATTGAAAATCCTTATAATTTCAATGGTTAATCGTCGTAATCTTGCAACAGGGTCCCAAAACACTAAGAAACAAAGGAGTTTCTTTAAAATTCCTCACTTTTTCCGTGGGATTTGTTCAGGAATCGTGGGAATCCGGAATCGTGTGTACACCAAAATAAGAAGTGGGTAACCCCTCGCATCTCTCCCAATCGCACCCCGCAATAATGAGCTGCGGCCGCATTTTGAGTAACTGTCAGGCTGCGTGCGAACGCCAGCACATATTGTTCAGCTTTTCTTCTGGGAAATAATTAAACAAAAAAAATAAATAAATTTGAAGTTGGATTTGCGAAATGTATTCGAGCTTCTCAGTCTAGGGAACTTATACCAGGTCAATATCGCCACAAATAATATCAATGTAAAAGTGGAATAATTCGTTTTATTATATCACATGGTATGCATACAATTTGAGCGATCTAGTACCGCCGGCTATGATACGTATACAAGGTCATGCACGTTATACATTCTCAGATTTGCCCTCCTGTACATACATGTCTCTAAACTGAGCAGAAAAACAGTTCTGTGTGCTAGAGTGTCTTTTATCACTCACGATGCTAAACAATTTCTTTCCGAAGGCACATATTGGTGATTTTCTTTTCATTTTAATTGATTGTTTTCTATTGAGCATACTTTCCTCAACAACAACAATTGATTGAGAGAAACATTACGCGGGTGATACGATATTTTTCTGCCAACTAATCTGAGAGAGAGAGAGGGGGGAGGGAGAGGGAGGGAGGGATAGAGAGAGAGAGAGAGAGAGAGAGAGAGAGAGAGAGAGAGAGAGAGAGGGGGGGGGAGAGAGAGAGAGGGAGAGAGAGGGAGAGAGAGGGAGAGAGAGGGAGAGGGAGAGGGAGAGACAGCGAGACAGGGCGACGGCTCGCAGTGGGCAAGACACACCCCTCCCTTGCTGGCCCGATCATAAACCTCCGCTCCCATTGCAGTGGTGTGGTCAGCGGGATGGATAGCCATGAGCAGCCGGTCGTTGCCATGAATCAGCCCGCAGGGCTTTTGTTCACGACACGCGCCCTCCGACCTTTGGCAGGTGGCTCTCTCGCACTCATGGGGCGCCCCGTCAGGGAGCGAGAGAGACAGCTGTGCACGCACTATAGGAAATCCAAGGCCAGAGACAGAGATGGAGACTGACGCGAGGCGGGAGGCCAATCTACGAGCACGAGCCCAGCCTGATTCGCTCGGGCTGACCTCCACTCTGCTCTGCTGCTTGCCGGCCTGCCCAACTTAGTCCCTCCATGCATTTTGGATGAGTTCGTGACACCAACCACCGCAAAAAGACACCCGGAAAGCGGGACCAAAAATACGCCCCCCCCCCCTTCCTGAGGTTCAGTGCAAGAGCAGCTGTCACGCTGCCCGGGCGAAGGCCCAGGACACGACCGAGGGGGTAAACACTTGCGTAATACCCTGTACACAAAATCTCGGTATTACGCGTGATACACGTCGAGGGGGTATGCACTCTCAATACCAGTGACCCGACTATTACGCGAGTGCATACCCCCTCGATACACGTCATGATAATACCATTTTAGGGTCAAATACGACAAAATTGTAGCATTTAACGCCGTAATACACGCGTAATACCACCGTAATGCAGCGTAATACCGAGTAGTCCGTACATGACTCCTAGAAGTGTTTACCCCCTCGGAAACGACCGCATCCCCAATCGAACACAGCGTGGCGCTCCACTTCGTTTTTCGACTTTCCACAATGCCGCGCCGCGGGCATCGTTTGCCTGTCGGCGAGGCGAGTCTCGTGAGCTAGAAACGGGCGAGGCTATCGTCGGAGGTACACTGCACGGGCCACGCCACGAATGCAATCAGGCCAGGTAAGTAACAGGTGGGCGAAACTACCCGAGTCACAGCCCTCCCTTCATTGTCCCGGGGGCTGCTTTTGTTTCCAGGATGAATGAGCGGCCAGTGGGGGAAGGGGAAGAGGGCTGCAGCCGGTGCGGGAAAACGGGGGAGGGCGAGGGGGGTTGTACCGCGCCCATATGGCCACACGGAGCGTGGCGGTGAAATCCACAGCCCCGTCCGAGTGGTCTAAATGGAGGCTGACCACCGCGATGGAAAGGGGGTGGGGGAATGGGAGAGATACAGAGAGAGGGCACACGGACAAGACATGGGGTGTAGGGCCGCTGCAAAGCCCTTTGCCCCATTTCCGATTCTCTTTTATTATTGTTTTTTTTTCTGTAGATTTATCCACGTGGCAGGCACTTAACGTCCCTTCCCCAAGGTGGCACCGTGTTATGTGAAAGCCAGTTGAACCACTGCGACCCTGTTTCCTCCTTTCTCGTTTTTTTCCGGCCCATTTTTTTGGCCGTTTTCACCGCCGTTTTGTCCCCGGCAGGGACGCCCCCTCCCCTCCCTTCCCCTCCCCTCCCCGCCGTGGGGCGCCGCGTCCCCGCCAGCTCCTCCCAGCAAGTCGCCTGTCTCTATTCATCCGATTTCCTGCGCTGGAGGAAGGCTCTCGCAGATTCAGATTCTTTTTCCCCACATAATATTATGGAAAAAAATTGTTAGCCCGCCTACTTTTTAATCCTTTTCTTCCTGTTTTTTTTTTGTCCCCGCAGCTGTTGCCAGTCCAGACGAGAAGCCGAATCACAGTGGGCCAGAAGAACGGCGCGTCTCTCATTCATTGCCAAGAAAAATGGTGGGCGAGCAATCCTGCCGGGCGGGCCACCTATCCCATCCGGCAGAGTGGTCGGCGCGCAAAAACAGGATGAATGTAAATATCGCGGAGAGCGAGGCGGAAAATATATTTCCCGCAACGAAGGAGGAGGACGAGAGCGAGGTCGGGCTGCCGTGGACTGTACTGGTTCATTATGAGAAGAAATAAAAAAAAACCGGGAGGGATTTGGAAAATAAAAAACTAGCGCTGTCCAATGAACGCAGCTTCCAGCAAGCCAGAAACAATCGCGTAATCCGGACACGTGTTTGGAGAGTACGGGGCACACTTTGCGCCTCCGACGAAGAAGGGTCGCTTAAATGTGCGTCAACTACTGCTGCCAAGTCTCGCCTCCTGAGAGCAAGAAACAAGAGCCTTCTTGCCCGCAGGGTTGGCAACGCTAACGTTCAGCGCCGCCCACGGCCCACTGTGCCCCGCGAGCGGCGGCCCGTCGACTCGAGGCACTAATCCAAAAATTATTCACTGTTTAAAATGAGGGCATTAAAGCCAGGCGTCGTAAGGAACCGAGACATAAACCCGCGTACCTCACACGCAATAATTCAAGCCGCAATATGCGGCGGCCCCTGCCACCCCCTCCCCCTTCTCAAATCTTGGTCCCGTCTCCGCCTTCCCCAGAGTTTATCGCGGCCGACAAAGCACTTGGCGAATGGCCTTAGTTTAGGATGTGGGACCGGGCCCAGCCGCGCCGCATGCGAGGCCAGCACAGTGGAGTCACCAATGCACCCGCTCCGTGCTCTCTGGCCGAGGCAAACCTAGCCAGCGCGGGGTCACCAATATATCCACACTGCACTCTCTGGCCGAGGCGCACCTAGCCAGCGCGGGGTCACCGATATATCCACACTGCACTCTCTGGCCGAGGCACACCTAGCCACCCCACACCCTCTAACTCTGCGGCGCCCCGCCGTCGGACGGCGTCACGAGGATCTCCGGCGGCGGCGCGGGGTGCGCGGGGTCCTCGGGCACGGCGAAGGTGACGTGCACCGAGGCCTTGGAGGGCGAGTGTCTCTCGAAGTGCACCTTGTGGGGCGACGAGCCCTGCGCGTGTCTGCAGGCCCACGGCTCGGCGTGTCCGGCGGCGGGGTGGGCGACGGCGTGGTCGTGGTGGACGGCGTGGTCGTGGTGACTGACGGCGTGGTCGTGGTGACTGACGGCGTGGTCGTGATGGAGGGCGGCGTGGTCGTGGTGACTAACGGTGTGGTCATGGTGACCGACGGCGTGGTCGTGGTGGAGGGCGGCGTGGTCGTGGTGACCGACGGTGTGGTCGTGGTGGACGGCGGCGAGGTCGTGGTGACTGACAGCGTGGTCGTGGTGAACGACGGGGTGGTCGGGGTGGACGGCGGCGTGGTGGCACGGCGCTGCCGCGGGGAGGCCTAGGTTCGCGTCCCTCCGGCGCCGAGGCCGCGCCTGCAGCACCCACACGAAGGGCGAGTCCTCGAACTGGGGGTTGGGGTGCGGCACGGGGTGCAGGAAGGCGAACTGCGCGCAGGGGCAGGGCGTGCCGGCGGCGCCGGCAGCGCAGTGGCACTGCACGGGCACCGGCACAGGCACGGGCACCCTCACGATGTGCACGGCGGGGGCGCGGGCCTCGTCCTTGTCGTCCTTCTCGTCCCCGGAGGAGTTCCTGGAGGGCAGGTTCGCAAAGGCCACCGTCTTCCGCTTAGCAGCGGGCGGCGGCGTGGTTGCGGCAGGCGGCAGCGGCAGCTCCGGCGACGGCGGCGGCGGGAAGTCGTCGTTGTCCGCGGGGTCCTTGACGGCGGCCTCCTTCCGCCGGGACTTCCGCTTGGACTTGATCTTTTCCTGCTCCGTGGCGAGCGACGGCGGCGGCCGGGCGGCGGCGGCGTCCTCGGCGGCGCCCTCGGCGGCGTCCTCGAGGACCTGCGGCGGGGCGCGCGGGAACAGCACCGGGGGCCGGCCGTTGATCGCCGGCCGTCATACAGCCGCCACGCTGACGGAGTCCGGGCCGGTGGTGTCCGAGGCCACGTCCGTGGACGACGTCGCGTCCATGGCGATCGGCGTCGAGAACGAGTCCTTCCCGATTCTGCAACCGCCAAACGCAGTTTTCAGAGTCGCTAAATGGGACTCGAACCGAACGTGTGACCCAACCGATGGATTCCTCTTTCGAAGAACAGTCCATTGGTAGGGCCAGGTAGTTCCATTCGAGTCTCATTTAGCGGACTCTGGAGCTCAGAACAGGTCCAGGGCTTTGGCCGTCTGCGCCGGTCTTCTGGCCCACTGTACACCACCGGGCGCCACTCAGGAAGCGAACTGCCACTCGGCAAAAACTCAACTTTCCCCTACTTTTCCTTGTCGGCGCCCGCTTTCCATGGGCTTTCCCTCTGACTCACCTGCCGAGCGGGGAGTCGACGAGATTCACCACGCCCGCGTCTTTCATGGCGCCGCCCAGGGTGCCTTTTGCGCCCTGCATCGCCGAGTCCGCCACTCTGCAGCAGAGCCAATATCGCCGCATTAATAATGGAAAGATAAAATAATGAATCGGAAATGGATGCTGGATTGCATCGGCCGCCGGGCAGGCATTGTGGGTGAGGCGCGAGCACAGTGTAGGGCGTTCCTTGCTCGTAAGCGGACAACGGACGCGGCGGCCACACCAGGCTTAGTGAACAATGGAGCGCACGCATAGCCACAACAAACTAATCTGCCGATACACTGAAGAAAAAATTCGACAGGTGCCGTAAAAAAAAAAAAACAAAAAAAAAACACGTTAACGCTAACGTGAAAGCAGATAATACTAATTTTTATTTTAATGCGTGTTTGTTGTTGAATGTGTCATTGTGTCATTTAATTTGCAAGAGTAAACACGTGGAAGTGTTTTCTTGGTTTTACCATGCGTAAATTTCTTGCGCATGGTAAGTTACGAAAATGTTACTTTTCCTACAACTTTTAGATGTCTGAATGTGACAGTGTTGTGGTAACATGTTCAGAATATCGAAGGTACTTTGATATGCTCAATGCCACTTGCGTGGGGTATCATTTTCTTTGTTTCTTTGTTTCGACGTGAGGATGCACAATATGATGGCCAATCACATGAATACGTAATACCCGTAAAAGTTTTTCTCGGTGCTAGGGTGAGACGCCTCGGCGCAGACGGTACGAGAGTACAAGCATTATGATTACATTTATAATTATAATTTCTGTTTCTATTTGTGCGAATAGCTGTGTACATAAATGTATCATCTGCTAAAAAGCAAGGACGCAATGAGCGTGGTTGCAGCCGGAGCGCCTGGTGGGCAGGCAACCCGCCTGCACGCCTGCTCGACGGGCCAGCCCACCCGGCAAGGCGCCTCGACCGCCTCCATCGGTCTTCTAGCCCACTGTGCGGCGCGTTGGCCGGCCACTCGCCTGGAGGTGCAGCACGGCATATGGTCCCGGCCGAAGCGCTCGCCGTCCTCCAGTGTCTGCGGCAGGTGTTGGTTGAGCGTCTCCGGCAGCAGCAGCGAGCACGCGCCGCCGGCCACCAGCAGGGCACCCATCACCAGCAGCGGCAGCACCAGCATGTCCGCGCCCTAAAAAAAAAATAAAAAAAAAATGGAGGCAGTGTTTGAACCCAGGCACCTTATTCGTGTCGGCTCCGCCCAGAGAAAGAGACTTTATTGGACACTGCTTGGCTGGCGGGGAAAATGAAGGCGGAGGCCGCGACGCTGCAGCGCCGGCAGGTGTGCGCCGCTATTCACACGGCGGCGTTAAAGCCAGACGTACGCGGCCTTATCCGCAGTGCGGATATATTGCCAATAACGGATCTTCGCTATCCAAAAAAAAAAAATAATAAAAAATTAAAAACAAAAATACCAAGAGGAAAATATGTTATCCTCTTGGAGGGCGGCGTGGCGCTTCACGAGTAGTAGAAACGAATCGGCCTGTCAGTTTGTGACACCGACACGGAACGGGGCGCCGCGTCTTCGCATTTGCGTGGCAGATTCGCATGGTCCAAGGTCAAACCAAGGGAACGTGAAGTCAGAGCATGCGTGTCACATAATCTTGCAATTTAGGCCCCAAGTTCTGAGAAATGTTGCGAAATCTCCTCTTCTGAAGAATCCTACCGAGAAAATTACAAGTGGTTGCATCCCTCACTCGTCGTTCGACTATGAAAAATGGAAAAATGCCAATAGAAGCTGCGCGGTTTCCTGCAGCCCTTCTCTCTCACAGTGGGCCAGAGGACCCGCGCAGGCGGCAAGAACTCTGGACGCGTAAAACACGTCTAGAGTTTTGGCCAGCTGCGCCGATCTTCTGGTCCACTGTCCCCCTACCCGCTCCCGTCGGCCACCTCAGCGGTCATATCGAAGGCGGCGGGCGTGGCGGTGCATACCAGGTAGTTGACGAGGGGAATGCAGATGGGGCCCAGCATGCCGACGACGGACGACGTGGACATTCCGAGGCCGCGGACCACGGTGGGGTACAGCTCGCTCGCCATCAGCGGCACCACCACGAAGGACGAGGAGATGCCCATCTTGCCCACGCAGTACAGGGCCAGCGTCACCGTGGGCTCTGCCGGCACAAAGAACGACGTCAAACAACAACAAAAACGAGAAAACGCGCACGCTTAAAACTTTGCAAAGTATTGTGAGCATACATAATACAAACTCATTTACTTTGCCATACGAAGAAATAGTTCGTAAATTACGAAGTGTTTTCTTTGTAAGCTTATGTAGGCTCAAAATACTTTGTTATAACCAGCTGATTTTCTTTGTAAGGCCTGAAATTGTTTGTAAGATTTTCTCAGTGCGCGGGCGCGGGTAGCGAAACAACCGCTGATCGTCGCACAGTGGGCAAGCGCCAGGGCATGATAACTTCACCGAAAATAATTTCACTTTTTCAACAATATCTCCTGATCAGTAAGAGTAATTAACAAACTAGGGTTCATTTGGAAGCTGAGAAAGCACTGAGTTTTCGTTACCTTATGACCCAACGTCATAAAAACACTCCTTGTGGCCGAAAATAATTTTCGTTTCAAATCAATTTCCGTTAATGTTATTTTGTAACAAAATCTATTATCGGCCACAAGGAGTTTTTTTTATGACATCGGGTCACAAGGAAACGAGAATGCAGTGCATTCTCAGCTTTCAAACGGAACCTAGTTTGTTGAAATTACTCTTACCAATCAGGGGATATTGTCGACAAAGTGAAATTATTTTCGGTGAAGTTATCACGCCCTGCAGCACTCTGACTCTGGAGCTCAAAACGCGTCCACCGTTCTTCTGGCACACCGTGGATCGTCGTCGGTCGCAGCGGAACGAGTTGACCAGATGGGCCGATTGCTTCGGCGGGACACCATAGTTGCTAGCCTCGTCAGAGCGAGCGTTATTCAAACCTACATACAAAGCCTGGCGAAAAGGGGGAAATGAATAACCCTACGACTGGAACGAAATCCACCGCAACGGGGAAACTGGCGGAACCTCATCCGCATGTTGTCACTGTTTTTTGTTGTTGTTTTGTTGTTGTTGTTGTTGTTGTTGTTCTTGTTCCACCCCTGCTGCAGCGAGATATCAATCAATGCCAGTGTGCTTGTCTCTCCCGTCTGGAGCACTGGAGGAAAGAATGGAAACCGGAGCAGGATGCATTCCGGTACACACTAAATGTTTTTGTACACATTTTGTACGAGACATCACAGTTTTCTTGTGCAGATGCACTTTTTGTACAATTTTGTACGAGATTTTGTACAAAACTGGGGAAATTTGTGCAGATTTTCGTACGAAAATTGTACGAAAAGTTCATCTGCACAAAAAACTGTGATGTCTCGTACAAAATTGTTCATATCATTTAGTGTGTACGAGCCGAGCGGGCCAGCCAGCCACGCCTCGGTCAATATAGGTGTGAGGCGGAGCCGAGCCGAGCCGGGCCGAGCCGAGCCGGGCCGAGCCGAGCCGAGCCGGGCCAAGCCGGACCGAGCGGAGCGTTGCCAACGAAGGACGTGCACGTAATTTGATGAGAGTTTAATGGGCGGAATGAGGTGACGCAGTTAATAATGAACCTCGTTAATTTCGATCTTTCTCTTCTTTCTGAAAAAAGTTTCGATTGTCCGGCGACCGACCGACCACGGCGGAAAGCGTCCCAAACAGCAGGCGTGTGAGGAGGAGGGGAGACCGGGAGGGAGGGGGGCGTGATTAGAGTCGTCGCGAGAGGGGAGAGGGTGTAGGAACAGGGCAGGGGAATGGGGGAGGGAAAAGGAGAGGGGGAAGGGGAGGGGGAGGGAGAGGGAAAAGGGGAGGGGGAGGGGGAGGGGAGGGGGAGGGGGAGGGGGAAGAGGGTGGACCGTCTCGGATGAATAAGTTGTAGGAGTCAACAAGCATCACCAGCTGCGTGCAGGCTCGCCTGCCCTTTGGCGAGAAGCGTCGAGACAATCCCCCGGCAAGTCTTCCGCAGGAAGGCAAAATAATTTACTCTTCTGTTATTCTTTTTGGAGTGCTGTTTTTAGTTTGCGAAAAGCGAAGGTTCTCTGGCACTGGTTTCATTAAGGAATTTAATTACTAAGCGGTAAAAATAAACCAATTTTGTCTTTTCGTGCACTGTTTTAGTGAGCTACGTAACCAACCACGTGGAAGACACCAAGCGGCTGAAAAATGCACTTTGCACATACAGTTGACCGCTAAAACATTTACACGCTAATTTTTTTTTGTACGTGGTCTCACACAATTTTAAACATACGAAATCTTTCGTACAAAGTTGTACATAGAATCCCACAAATTTGTGCGAAACCGCGTACAAATTAGTACGAAAAGCACGCATGCGCAAAATTGTGCGAGACCACGTACAAAAATTGTACAAAGGAATTTAGTGTGTACACACCTTTACGTCGATCGCATGCTACACCGTACGCCAGCCCCAGATCGCAGGCTCGCAGCGCCCAGACGGTACAGAGGCACCAGTCGACGCCTTTAAATGGGACAGCTCACCCGAGCCCGGGGGGGGGGGGGTCATGGGGTGTGTTGGTGATTAATCGCTTGACTCGGCAGGGTGGGGGGCGCCCCAGGGAAGCGGAAGGAGTCGTGACGTATCATTATTTCACTTTTTGTAACGGCGATAACTTTCAGCGGCAAATCCTGCACACCAAATAGAGGCTTCTAAGTTAACTTACACCACGAGAATTTTCTCGCAACAAGAGAATTGACTGCAACCATTCAAGCAAGTTAACTTGTTGCAAGTAAATGGTCGTGGCTGCAAAACCCCTTTCTTGGATGTGACGCCGTTTTCTCAGTCCAGGAAACTTAGAAAACCGGAAGTTTCGTCCGTGCGGCTGTGATGATAGGGATTTGAGAGCCGGGCGGGATGGGTTGGATTAACGCGCTGCAGCTCGCCAAACAAACGCGCTTCTGACCAGCACAGTGGGCCAGAAGACCAGCGCAGGCGGACGAAACTCAATAGACGCGACTCTGGCGCTCAAAACGCGTCCGGGATTTTGACCGCCTTCTGGCCTACTGTGGCCCGCCTCTGAGAGACCTGCCGCTGCTTTGCAGCTAGACCGTTGTCATTACTCGTTCCACACTGTGCTCACGGATTGTTTTGTTCTGTTCCCGCGGCGATAGGAAATGAGGAGAGTGAGAGAGAGAGAGAGAGAGAGAGAGAGAGAGAGAGAGAGAGAGAGAGAGAGAGAGAGAGAGAGAGAGAGAGAGTGAGAGAGAGAGAGAGAGAGAGAGAGAGGTAAGCGGCAGCATTCTCCCCGCCCGCACGACGCGCGGAAAACTTGGGCGGCTGCCAGGGCGCAATCTGATGCGAATGCCTGAATGCAAGGGAAACTAACTTACTCTCAAGATTTCAATGTAATGGTCGCTCGGTCGCTGTTGTTTCTGAACCAGCCGAAACTCACGGCGATTTTGTTTTCTCTCATCGGTGTCTTGCCGCAAGAGACCGATAAGAGTCTTGCGGTCCATGGATCACTTTCACTCACACTCACAAGGGGAAAAAAATGCTTTGTTGTTGAAATCGACTTTGTTCGATAGGCTGAATTCGATAGCTGCTCTCGACAGACAGACAGACAGACAGACAGACAGACAGACAGACAGACAGACAGACAGACAGACAGACAGACTCGCGCGTGCACGTCAACACGTTCGGAGGGAGGAAGCGTGGACGGCGTTGCGGTGCCGGCCGAGGAATGATGGCGATCCCATCGCCTTGCAAAAAGGGTTTGGCGTGACGGGACCGCGGAGGGGCCCTCCGTGGCGGGGCCCAGGTGAAGGGTAGCGCGCCTTGGGGCGAGTTTGATTGTGGGGGCGAGGCAGGCGGCAGCCACAGAAATGCTGCTGCTCTGTGAGAGAAAAAAGTGCACACCCAGAAAAATGTTTTCCTGAATCAAGTAATATTTACTTGATGCAAGCAATTTTTTGCATTAATGTGCCGAGGTAAAGTTCTGCTTTGAGTGAAGTAGCAATGTTCTTGATATGGTTAGAGTTGAATGAATGCAAAAGCCCATCAGTATTGATCTGACACGCAGCTCAGCTTGGATCAAGTATTTTTCATCAAGAAAAATATGTTTTACTTGAGTCAAGAAATAATTTTTCTGGGTGCAGTATAGGCTGGGCTGCTGCTGTTGTCTCGGCGCCGTGACCTCGCGACGCTGCGGCGCGGGCTGTACACTGTCCGTAACGATTGTTCGAAAACAACAAAACTGTCAACAACATGGTCGTTTTCCTACAACATCTTTGTTTAAAACTGAAACGACGGAAAAGTTGTCTTCCAAAGTTGTTTTAGAATGACCCAACTGTCATTTATCAACAACATTCTCTGTTCGTAAACGACTGCTGTCGTTTAAAAACAACTGTTGTCAGAAAAAAAATTAGCGATAGATTTGTTGTTAATTAACAACAAAATTTCTGACAGTGTAGTGTACCCACGCACTTCGGGAGTTGTACTCACCGCCGAGGGAGGGTGCTGCTAAGCCAGCCGAATGACTGAGCGCGTGTCGCTTACCCGATCCCAGGGCTCACCGTGCGCACACTAAATGTTTTTGTACAAATTTTGTACAAGACATCACAGTTTTTTGTGCAGATGAACTTTACAATTTTGTACGAGATTTTGTACAAAACTGGGGAAATTTGTTCAGATTTTCACACTAAATTACTATGTAGGTTTTTATGCGCGCCCGCGCACGAAATCAAACATGCGCTTCGTAACGCTCGAATTTGTACGTGACAATGCACGATTTAGAGCGCGGGTATGCAGAAAAAAGTGCGTAATATAATATAATTTTGTGCGCAACAAATGCATGTTTAATTTCGTGCGTTACGTATGCACAAAAACCTACATAGTAATTTAGTGTGTTCGTACGAAAATCGTACGAAAAGTTCATCTGCACAAAAAACTGTGATGTCTCGTGCAAAATTGTTCATAACATTTAGTGTGCGCACCGCGTGGCTGGCTGCAGTTCGCACACGCTCGCACGCACACACACACACATCCACTCACACGTAGTCACACACGCACACACGACGGTTTTGCATGCGAAATGGCACGGATGAAGGGGAGGGGGGATGGGTGGCCTTCGGGACCACACACACGTACGTGGAGCCTGGGGGGCCCGCCGGGTCGGGTGGTGTTTGTTTGCGCGCGAATAAAATACCTGCTGTACAGGAGGTGTGCAAAACGAAACGAGGAATGCGGAGATGGCTACTGCGGGGGGAGGGGGGGGGGGTTGCAGGGATGGGAGGGAGGGGGGGCTGCAAAAGGGAGTGGTGGAGGTGTGGGGAGGGGAAGCGGTGCGTCAACAAGGGGAAAGGAACAGAGAAGCTGTACGGAGAGTGCGATCAGCCCGCATGCAAACGTATCATTACTGCGCGCCTTTGTACCTGTCTAGAGCAATATCAAATAAGAAAAGCCACACCTCTCCATGACCTTCTCCGATTCTCCTGATATTTTGTGGGCTTGTTAGACACCTAAAGGGAAGTCTTTTGCCAAATTTCCAGATCCTGAAAAAAATTATCGGCTTAGTTGCGGGTAATTTTAGTTTAACTTTTGGAGTAAAAACACGGATTTGGGTATTTTGCGCTACATGGACAACATTCATCCCTGGGGGTTCAAATTTGGCATCCTTACGTAAAATTGACCAAGAAACAAGAATATAACCTCGGATTTGACGTGGGACGAATACCAGCTGCACCAGCCTCAGAAAACCACTAAAATATGGCCTATAATTTACGTTTGGCTTGGGACCTTTGAGGAAAACATTTTTTTGCGCCATCCAATGTTTTGATCATGTAGAAAAAAACGAGATAAGTCAAATGAGCACCCGCGCAGATTTTTCTTACTAGCCGTTTAGGAGTTATAGGACTTTGAAGTCTAAAAGTTACGTCCAAAATACCTGAGATAGGAAGTTTTTTCAAAAAATTGACGAAAAATACCTTCTGCATACATGAATCGATTCATCTCAGCAAGACAAAGAAAAAGTTCCATTACAACTACGACGTCCGAATCGAAATGTAGATTTTCTGGATCATACAAGTTTTAAACTATAATGGTCTGGAACATTTACATTTCGATTCGGACGTCGTAGTTGTAATGGAACTTTTTCTTTGTCTTGCTGAGATGAATCGATTCATGTATGCAGAAGGTATTTTTCGTCAATTTTTTGAAA
>CM060100.1:7605380-7820380 GCA_030522485.1 Stenchaetothrips biformis
TAAGCGGTAATCTTATGTACACTCCTGAGCCGAGTGGTAGACCCCTCGCGTAAACTTCTGCACAATATTATGCATAACATCGTATAATTTATACATAGTTGTGAATAAATTATGCATAATATCGTATAATATTATGCATAACAAACGCATGTGCAAAATCTTGCATAACTATGTACAAAAATAGTACATAAGAATTTAGTGTGCGCTATATGTTATTGCATGCTCTTGTGTGCGCAGAGTATGACGCGAGTGCTCACCCCTTCGGGGCCGCCATGCGCTACCCGGCGACGTCGACCCGCCGCCGCGCGCGGGAAGCGTCGCTTTGTGCGACTTGCCGGGCTTTCCGCCGGCCCGGCCCAGGCCCGGCCTGTGCGCGTTAGCCCGCCGCGCTGCCCACACGCCAACCCACGCCGCGCAGTAGGCCAGAAGACCGGCGCCCAGGCGGTCAAAACTCTCGACGTGTTTTGAGCTCCAGAGCCGCTAAATGGGACTCGGACCAAATCGCGTGACCTCACCAATGGATTCCTCGTTCGGAGAGCAATCCATTGGTGGGGTCACGCGTTCGGTTCGAGTCTCATTTAACGACTCCGGAGCTCAAAACACGTCTCGGGTTTTGGCCGCCTGCGCCGGTCTTCTGGCCCACTGTGCGCCGCTGCCAACAAGCCGGCGCCGCCAGCGCCCCACACCATGATACGCAACGCGGGGTCACATCCGTAATACGACGACGTGCTGTTTGCTTTGCTGTTGCCTTATGGACTACTGTGTGGTGAGGGTTAGAGGGAGGGGCAGGGGAGCATTCTCCGGCCCAGCGGTGTCGTCTAGTGGACCCCCGGCCTGCGATTCTGTGTGTGGGGAGAGCCCCAGCCCCGCCATGCACGGAGGCAGAGGTTGGCGGCTCTGCGACTACTGCCGCGACTACACTCACAGATCTGTTTCACATCAGGTACGAAAACCTTAGTGCCTGTGTTGAGGTTGGACAGATGAAACACATTCCGGTCCCGGACACCCACGTTTGGGTTCCAGACATCAACATTTTCGTTGCAGCGTTTAAAACGAGGAGGCAACCACTCAAGAAATCATGTGTCCCCTTGAGCGCCAAAAATCTCTGGAAATCGGAAATTTTCCCCCCAAAAAGGCAAAAAAACAAGCAAATGTTGGGCATAAAATCGGTCGAAATCTTGCGAAATCCGACGAAATCTCTTCCCTTAAGAAATCTTGTGTCCCCAAACATAATAAGTGGTTGCCTCCTCGGTTTAAAGGTTTGATGCCTGGAACCGAAAATTTGGTGACTGTGTTAAGGTTGGACGGATGAAACACATTTTGGTCCCGGAGACCAAAGTTTTCGTTTCTGATGTGAAACAAGACACACTAAATTGTTACGTACTTTTTTGTTCATAGTTATGCACGATTTTGCACATGCGTTTGTTATGAATAATATCATGCGTTGTTATGCATAATTTATTCATAACTATGTATAAATTATACGTATGCATAATATTATGCAGAAGCTTACGTATGTGCAAAAGGTTTCATAACTATGTACAAAAAAGTGCATAAGGATTTAGTGTGAAGATTTCTCAGTGTACTACTCCAACCATTGCCGCCGCTACTGCACGCCCTGCACCTGAAAACCGCAGCTCGGCGACCGCCGTCCTGACCGCCCCGCGCCCAGCCTCGCTCGTATTCCCATCATTGACCGCATAGCAAATCCCACTGACGCCGCCCCGCAACACGGCGACGACCAGCGCCGACCACCGACAAACTACCAACTTCACCAAAAACAGGTGAAAAAAAAAATAATCAAAAAAGTAAAAATAAATGAGAAATAATAATTATTCGACAGGATGATAAACAAGGAAAATTTAATAAAAAGGCAAATAATAACTTTAGTTGTTGCTGCGTTGGTTGTTGTGTTGCTTTTGTGACGTCACGATACGAAGTCAGCAAACTATAGCTCAGTATCCTCTGAATTCCATTATATCTGCTCTCGTCTCATGATTTATTGATCTCTATCAGGGATTCCCGGCGGGAGCTGGGTTGACATTCCGGCGTGTATCGGGTGGGGCGGGGCGGGGCGGGGCAGTCTCCCAGGGCCCTCATAAGTGAGTCACAGAGACGAAACAATGTGTACTCCGCCGCGTTGCCCCAGGCGGCGGTGCCACTCCTTAACAATGCATCGGCTGCGCGATGCACAATTCAGGTTCATTAAGAGGCGGACAAGAATTGTTGACATGAAGGAAAGAAATTGGGGCACCGGTCTCGCGCTTAAAAAAAAAAAAAAAAAAAAAAAAACGGTGTGGGCTGCTGCGGATGCAGGAAAGTGGACCCGAGAAGGAAGGGTTGCCCATCCTTCTGCAGGCGGAGGTATGGCACGGGGTGGAGTCGGGTTTGAGAGGGAGGGGAGGGGGGGGCGCCTTTTAGAGCTCTGCTGATGTCCCTGCAGAGCGCGGCCTCCAAGGCCCTCAAGAAAACGACATTCATTACGCCACTAATTTGTACAAAAAAAAAAAAACACCACAAAAAACCAAAACCTTGAAAAAAGTCCGGTATTTGAACCCGGGCCACTCACCACCAGTACAGGAAGAAGGTGACGAAGGGCACGGAGGTGGCGAGGGCGAGCTGCCGCCAGTCCCGCACCAGGTACACGACGCCGGCCAGCGCCACCAGCGCCAGGGAGTAGGCGATGTTGCTGAGGATGGTGACGGCCGTCCGCTTCGAGGGCCCCACCAGCTCGATGGCTGCCAACACACACCAAAATTCTGTAGAATTTTCCAGCGAAGCCAATTTAACGGCGGTGCGGCGTTGCCAATCAACACCACACCCGCCATGCGAAGCCACAGCCACGCCCAGACGCGTCGGCCATTTCACGTCTCAAAGAGTTCGCCAAGTTTCTTTGGCGGCTCGGCTCGGTTCGGCTCGACTCGGATAGCCGAAAATTAATGACGATTTTATTCCCAACTCTGTCGGTGCCTCCCCCCCCCCCTTTTCCCCCCGGAGTCTATACGCGTTTTAATAACATGCGTGCAGCGAGCTGTCGCCAGTTTGACACTGTTAAAAAATCCGCATCTTAATTTTAAGAAACTTTTTTATGAAGCAGTTTACAAAGACTTTTTGGCCGTAAAAGTAATAAACTTTTTCTTCTTAAAAGTAAGAACCAAATTTGAAAAGTAATAATATGTTTCTTAAATGTTGTCTTTGCATTAAAGGAAAATTAAAGATCAATTGAGCAAAAATGAATGCCGAGCCCACGTTTTGAGTTACTAGCTTGTACTTGTCGGTCTCACTGACAAAGTCGGTCAGACGCGCGGCTGTGCCTCGGAGTCGTGCTCGGGTCTCCGGGATACTGCACCGCAACACTACCAGCTGTGCCACGAGTGCGCTCTGCGAGGCGGGCTCTAGGCTGTGCATGACTCCAGGCCTCTCTGCGGAGCCTCGGTCAGGCAGCGGAAGCGCTCCTCCAGTCACGACTGTGGATGATGAGGATCATCCGAATTTAGATCTATGTGAATATTGGTCTAGCATCCAATGATAATAATTTTTCAAGATGCACGCTCAGAATAAATAGGAAAAGTAATAATTATTTTGATTTTTAAGACACAAGTTCTTGCATTTGGCAAACAATCTCACTTTTCTTTCAGCAACCTGTTTTTGAGTTTTAATAAAGTTTCTGAAATTTACCAATCAAATCATAACTTGTGAGTAATATTTAGGTAAATGTTAGAAATATTCTTAAGTTTCAGAAACCTTCATGAGTTTTCATATTCTTTCAAAATGTTATTAAAATTAAGAAGGTTTAGGTGCATTAAATTTAAGATTTTTTTTAACAGTGGACAATGCACGCACTACGCACACCTGCGTGAGCTGCCTCGCGACGACTGGAAACAGAAGCCGTGTTGTTGTTACTATTACTGTTGTTGTTGTTTTGCTGTTGTTGTTGTTCTTTTGTCGTGCTGGGTATGGTAAAAGATGGTGCGCCGCCGAGGGCTGGTAGGTAGGTCGGGCGGTCGGGCGCGACGAAAACGAGGTGGAATTGTTGTTGGCTGGCTGACTGACTAGCTGGCTGGCACTACCAGATAGCCACCACGAACAATTCCTCTGCACCGGGGGCGCTTTTTGAAGTGACTGACACGCCGGCCAAACTTAATTTCATGATTTCATGATTCAGGGCCTTCGAGGAAGAGGAGGGGGGGGGGACGTGGGGCCTCGTGGTGGTGGTAGACGGGGGCGGAAGGGGACAACAGGGGTTGTAAGGCAGAGGGGAGAGGGAAGGGGGCGGATGCTAAAGATCGCTCCGCACGTGCGCGCCACGTGCGTGCATTTATCACTGCGGTCTGTCCCACTGTAACGGGCCACGCGCACGCCATGCCGCGGCCGTTCCAGCGAGCTCTGCGTTTCAAAAACGACAGTCTCGAACGTTTTTTTTTTTTTTTTTTTTTTTGTTTATTTCAGACGGCGAGGAGCCGGGCCAGCAACATGAACGCCGACGAAACGGCGGCACGACCTTTGCCTTATTCACCTCCCCCCCCCTCTCTCTCTCTCTCTCTCTCTCTCTCTCTCTCTCTCTCTCTCTCTCTCTCTCTCTCTCTCTCTCTCTCTCTCTCCCCACCCTATTTCCCTTTTTATCCGCCGCGTCCGGTTTTCAATGCTGCTCCGCACCCGCGCGGAAAAGTTTCCGGGAGGCGGATGCATTGAAACCATCAGACATCATTATGACTCGATTCGAGCTCCGGGCGCAATATCCGGCAAAATAGAAGAGTGCGCGGAATCTATTGCCGTCAAAAGAACGCCAGGCGGAACACGGGACTCGCTGGGAGAAGAGTTAATTTTTGTTTCCTAACATTGTGGGGATGACATGTGAAACAATTCAGATGAAGAGGTGGGGAGAATTGGCGCGTTGCAGCACACACAGGAGAGCTGCTCATTTTTTTTTGTTGGTGTCTGTTTTTTTTTTTTGTTTTTTTTTCCTGTCAGAGGATGGGCTCACGTACGGCAAAATTAAAAACACGATAAATAAAGAAAAGGCAAGCACTAATACCATCGGACAAGGCTTTGAGGCGCTCACGGCACTGTAAAAATTTCTGTACTTTTGTACGGAAAATGTACGGAAGAATATAGTACGGAAATACGGACGCAAGTACGGAACGTCCGTACCTGTCCCATATAAGCTCATGTAAACGGGTACGGAAAAAAGTACAGAAAGTTCCGTACTTGGCAAGTACGGACGGTCCAGGCAAATTGTTGACCAGACATGTTCCGTACTTTTTCCGTACTTTTTTCTTCCAGTGGGTCTGGTGCTGCGTACACACTAAATCTTTATGCACTTTTTTGTACATAGTTATGCACGATTTTGCACATGCGGAAGCTTCTGCATAATATTATGCACAACAAAGTAACATAGTTATGAATAAAAACGTATAATATTATTGTTAGGAAGCTTAATCTCACCTGTCCTTTTCCTCACTGTCCCTTATTTAACTCATGGAATATTGTGGCAATGGTCATATGTGCGTCCGAGAGGGCAAAAAAATCAGTCTCAAAAGCGAAAACATTAGGGGTTCTTCGGAACCCCTAAAAAACCAATCCTGAGACAAACTCATAAGGCTACTTCGTGCCTAAAAAGTACATAGGGATTTAGTGTGTAATGAAGACCCAATTCATCGTTTCGTCCACCCTGTCACTCACTTCCACAAGGCGTGCGAGAGGACAGGGCGATGGAACAACGCGGCGCGTCGCAACAGGCAAAGCCGCACGATCCACCTCAAGGAACGACTCCAGGTTGCATTGTTCTCTTTTGCTTTGATGTCAACCGCCTATAATTTTGAATTGAATTGAGCAAAGTTTCGCCCACAACAAGTCGAACCGATACGACGGTACGCTCCCTCTCCCTCTCTCTAATTTCCCGATGCAGAAAAGTTTTCGTCCATCTTGATAAAAGCAGTAATGCCCGTGTGCGATAGGGCGTAACTGCGCGCAAAGTGAGACATCGTATCGAGGAGACAATTGTGAGTGAGTTGGTGACAACAGCAGCATAACAACCACAACAACCACAACCACAACAACAACAACAACAACAACAACAACAACAACAACAACAACAACAACAATCATATTTGACTTGCAACGCGCTCCTACAGAAAAACACGATGCTTATGTCCGGAATCGTATACGATTTCGGTGCGTGTACGACGCACGGTTTCGAGCGTCATAAATAGCAGCTAAAAAGAGATCTTTTTTTTCGAGTGGACTCACCCAGCACGTAGGGCGTGCCCATGATGGCGGGCACGGTGAAGCCCACGCCGACCCGGAAGGCCGTCCAGGTGAAGAAGTCGTGGGCGAAGGCGGTGGCGATGCCGAAGGCGCACTCGATGAGGAGGTAGATGAAGAAGGCCGGCCGACGGCCGATCCTGCCAACAAACCCACAGACATTGGTCTTGCCGACTGTGAGCCGCTTCAGCACCAACCAATGCGGAACCGCGCACCGCTTCGAACGGACCGCTGCAAACTGGCACTAATTGAACGCGGCCAAGGTGAAAGAGAAAAAAAAGGGCGCCTGGAATCACCTTCCGTAGCCGTCCGCACTGGCGGAGTATCTTCCAACGTGAAAGTCCCTGGTTCAAATATCCAATCTCGTGTACTCTTTTTCAGAAGAGCAACAGTGTTTTGTGGACAAAAAGAACCTGTTCACTGAGAATGAAAGAGTCTTGATCAATACCAATTTTTGGGTGAGGAACACTTTATCACCCGAATTCGGGTGAGGAAGTTTCCTCGCCCAAATTTGGGTGAGGAAGGCTTCCTCACCCAAATTTGGGTGAGAATGGGGTATCGGCTACCTATATGGCTACATAGTATTCTCACCCAAATTTGGGTGAGGAAACCTGTCTCACTCACATTTGGGTGATAAAGAATTCCTCACCCTAAATTTCGGTCATGATCATGACTCTTTCATTCTCAGTGTTGTTCGAGGATTTTTCACTCAAATAAAGGCAGCCAGAGAGCTTTGCACAGTAATGAACGCAGTCATTCAATTTGGACCGTCCGACAGCACAGCACACTCACGTTGGTCTCTCTCTCTCTCTCTCTCTCTCTCTCTCTCTCTCTCTCTCTCTCTCTCTCTCTCTCTCTCTCTCTCTCTCTCTCTCTCTCTCTCTCTCTCTCTCACACACACTCACCCCCCACACACACAGCGTGGTGAGTACGGAACCCCAGTGAAAATTATTTTGTGCTGTGGCTTTCCTTTGCGCACAAACACGCAAATATTTGCTCTACCTCTGCGACTGAGCGTAACTGATGCGACACTGTATAGGTAGACACCTGTTGTAATATACACTCTGGGCTCGTCCCCCCAAACCCCCCCTCAAAACACTAAAATAAAATACAGAACTACTTCAAATAATAAGAAGCATAACTAGAATGCGACTTACGAGTCCTGGAGGTATCCGAACACGTAGTTCCCGATGAGTCCGCCCACACTGAGCAGCACGAGCGCCAAGGTGGCGTAGTGGTCCCGGTCACACACCATGTCCCACTGCAACAGAGAAAAACATTCGTAGGTATGTAAGGTACCAACTTTTTATGTTGTGCGAAGTATTTTCTTTGTGAGCTTATGCATGCATAAAGTACTTTGGTGTACCGAGCTCCCTCTGTCTGTAAAGCCTCAACCAGTTTATAAGGTTTTGAGAGGGTACGTGCTTAGGGTCGTTGTCTGTAACTGTTGCACCTGGAACTGAGCTAATGGCAGTGGCCCAATGCTCCCGTTCGCGTCTCGATGGCAATCCAGCGAACACTCATCCCGCCTGCCTGCCTGCCGGCCCGGCTGCCTGCCTGCCTGCCGGCCCGGCTGCCTGCCTGCCTGCCGGCCCGGCTGCCTGGCTGCCTGACTGCCCGGCTGCCTGCCTGCCGGCCCGGCTGCCTGGCTGCGTGACTGGCCGCCTGCTGGAGATCGGCGCTCTCCGCTCCATTGGCTCCAGAGGACCATGGAGACTATCGGCTGGAGAATGGGCTGCTGATCTACACGGCAGCAAGCGAGCCGAGCGCCCGTTCCTCACAATGGTTTGCGAAGCACTGCCTCGCCGGGCCGACTTGAAAAGAGACGACACGCTGGGGAAAAAAGGTGGAAAAAAGGACGGAAAAAGTCCACGGAACTCGTCTGGTCAACTTTTTACCTGGACCGTCCGTATACGGATCTTACTGCTGTGTACTTCGCGAAACATAACGGCCGGTGCCCGAGGGGGCAACCACATAGGATGTTTGGGGAGACAAAATTTCTTATGGGAAGACATTTCGTCGCGCTTCGCAACACTGAGAAAACCTTACAAACTATTTTAGGCCTTACAAAGAAAAGGAGCTTGTAATAAAAAAGTATTTTGAGCATACGTAAGCTTACAAATAAAATAGTTCGTCGTTTACGAACTATTTCTTTACATGACAAGGTAAATAAGTTTGTACTATGTAAGCTCAAAATACTTCAAAAGATTTTAAGCGTGAAGATTTCGACCGATTTTACGCCAAAAATTTACTTGTTGTGGGGGAAGATTTCAGATTTCCAGAGATTTCCGGCGCTCAAGAGGACACATGATTTCTAGTGTGGTTTCCCCCTCGCCGATGCCATTCTTCTCTTTTCCAAATTCGATTTCCTCTGTTGTTGCCCTTCGATACCGCTGGTGGTTTCATGAAGGCCAGCCGCCGGCCGGTGTCCGCCGGCTGATGCAAGCGGCCCGGAAAGAGAAAGAGGTTTTGGGAAGTAACTAGGCCTACGCCTAGCCGTGCCTGCGACTTGTTGCCAGGTCACACTGCGAGGAATGAGAAATATTCGGAAATATCGAAAGTTGTGGCCCTGGTCAAAATCACCCCTAGATTATATATATATATATATATATATATATATATATATATATATATATATATATATATATATATATATTATATATATATATATATATATATATATATATATATATATATATATACTGCACATATATATACTGCTGTGCAGTGAGCCTGAAGACCGGCGCAGGCGGCAAAAACCCTTGACGCGTGCGGAATTTTGACCACCGACTGACCGCCTCCATCACCGGTCCTCTGGTCCACTGTGTGCTCCGCACGCCGTGGGTGGGGCCAGTCGGCCCGCCAACAACGCCGAGCCACGCCAAGGATTCATTCATCAAAGCTAATCACTCCCCGGGGCGCACATCCTCATTGCCATCTCGCCTCGTTCCCCGCAGTGCGTTCCAACACGATTCTCATCGCGAGGCAAAATCTTTTTCATCCGTTTCTCCAGCGGCGCCGGCGGCCTCCGGACCAACTCTGATATGAGTCAGGAGTCCGGGTTCCTGTGCGGGCGGCGCGGCCTCGGGCGCGGCCTCAGGGCTAACAACTTCGAAAAATTTTGTACACCGTTATTTCAAATGGGCGAATCCCGTCCTGCGGAAGCAAGAAGGCGACGGGTGGCGGAGCGTAGCGGCGACCCAAAACAAAGCAGATGACGCATCCCCTCTGCAAGGCCACTGCTTGTGCTACTGGTCTTGAATGCGTTTTTTGGAGCAGTTTCTGTAGTTACCATCGAGTTTGAACGTGGTTTATGCTTCTCATAGTCATTTTCTACGCCAGAAACGGTGCTTTGTTTTGGGTCACCGCTACGCTTCGCCACCCGCCGCCATCTTGCTTCCGTAGGACGCGATTCGCTCATTCAAATTATTTCACATTATTTCATCGTTGTTTCATGTTACTTTACGTTATTTCAACGTTATCTCACGTTATCTTACGTTATTTCAACGTTATTTCAACGTTATTTCACGTTATTTTAAGGATAACGTCGTGGGGGACGCATAAAAGGAGCAGGGTCGGAGAAGTAGCAGGGTTGTCGGGTCTCAAAGTAGCAGGGTCCTGGTGCCTCAGAGTAGCAGGGTCGCCTGGCCCAGCGCGTGCAGCATAGCATAAGATCTGTCGCAAGTAGCGTAAGATCTGTCGCGTGTAGGGTAAGACCGTCGGGAGTAGGATAAGATCTGTCGCGACCCCGTTAGGTTAGGTTAGAATGGGACGGAACCATTTAGTAGTAGGAAAGAGCTGGTCAACAACATGTGCAGCTGGGCCAGGCGACCCTGCTACTTTGAGGCTCCATAACCCTGCGCCTTCACCTCCAGGCATACCCTGCTACTTCTCCGACCCTGCTCCTTTTACCGCGACTCACGTCGTGCACCAAAATTCAAGTTGTTTCCCCCTCGGGCGCGACCCACTGTGTGGCGTGGCCGGGGAGCCCCGGGCCAACTCCGATATGAGTCAGGAGTCGGGGTCCCCGCGCTGGCGGCTGCTCAAATCCAGATACGGGCCACTTACCCCCCGTGGGGCCCTGGACCCGGCACGCCACGCCCCCACGGCTGGCCGGTACGGTACATCCTGCCCTCAGCACCACTCCATGTGTCTTTCCAAGCATCTTGCCCCGCTCCGCCCGCCAGTGCGGCTGATTCCCAACACTCTATCGTCGCTCTGCGCCCAGAAAAATGATTTCGTGAATCCAGTAAAATATTTTTCTTAATAAAAAATACTTTTAAGCTAAAATAAGTGTCAGATCAATACTAATGGGCTTTGCATTCATTCAACTCTAACCATATCAAGAACATTTCTACTTCACTCAAAGCAGAATTTTACTTTGGCACATTAATGCAAAAAATTACTTGCATCAAGTAAATTTTACTTGATTCAAGGAACCATTTTTCTGGATGTGTCTGACTCCGTCGCACTCTTGGGGCGCTCCTTAAAGGTGCGAGAGAGACAGAGCGACGAGACGCCCTCTCGGCGTCGCCCAGCAGACGCCGCTCAATTTCCGTCGTCTATCGAATCGCTGCGCGGTGTCGGTATTATAAGCCGAGGACCGCGGCGAAGCCGCCTTTGTGTGCCGCTCTGTCTCTCTCGCACCCACGGGGCGTGCCGCGGGCCGCGTGCGGGTGCGAGAGAGACAGAGCGCCGCCGCGCCAACAGCTGCAGGCGTTCCTTCCTCACAGCCAATGAAACCGCGGTTTCCTCCTGAAAGGATACAGCATGAAACTGCGGGCTCGCCAGCTAGCGCACGGCGGCGACTTAGCGGTTTTTTTTCTTCTTCATTTTTGACTCGGTTCAGCCACCGGAGCGGAGCAGGCTCCGCCCGAGCGCGGCCACAGCAGCAGGCTTATCTCTGCTTCGGCTCAACAATTTCCAGGGGGCAGCGCGGGTGGCACGCACGGCGGCGGTGGCCAGGGGGAAGGGGTTGGTCCAGAGGCCAGTCAGTCCGCTGTCAGGTACACCGGGGAAGCTACTGTGGCAGAGCCAATCGGCTGGCCAGCTAAAAGCAGCGAAAGGAGGAGGGGATAAACCAATTTACTTCACCGGGGTGAGCAGCGGAATGCGCGCTCAGTCACACGGCACACCATGCAGCAGGCGCACAAACCAAAGCGCGGAGCGGTGGTGTGAGTGGGCGCGCAATGGTTTCTCCTTCTCTCTCTCTCCACACTAAAATCTTGTGGAGTTTTTAATGCATAATTATGCATGCACAGAAACGTACGTAAGGTGTGTATAATATTATGCATCACTGTGTACATTTTATGCAAGAAGATGCACAAAATGTGCACAATGATGCATAATATTATTCACACCTTACGTATGTATCTGTGCATGCATAACTATGCATAAAAAGTGCATAATTATGCATTTAAAAAGTCCACAAGAGTTTAGTGTCTCTCTCTCTCTCTCTCTCTCTCTCTCTCTGTCTGTCTGTCTCTCTCTCTCTCTCTCTCTCTCTCTCTCTCTCTCTCTCTCGCTCTCTCACTCTCTCTCTCTTTTTTTAGGCGGGGGGGGGGGGGGGGGGTTAAATCAGTGCTTGTGGCACGCAAGGGGTTTTCGGCTTCCCCACGGGGGCCGCGCCGACAGAGACAAGACGGGTATGCGCCGCGGCAGCCAGCCGCAGAGCCAAACCGTTGTTGTCCTGCCTGGCCTTCCTGGCCAATACGGTAAGTGGGTCGCGTCGCGGCGGCGCGCTCCGGAATCGGATGAAAAAAGCGCCCCGACGGGGAAATGCCCCGTCGTCATATTTTTACCTCCCTTTTGCCGGCGGCCTTGAGGGTGCATACTCCAACCCTTTTTTTCCCTCCCCTGTGGCTCCCCCCTTCCCCCTCCTCCTCTCACAACGCATCAGCCCCTCCTGTTTATTTTCGAATGGAGGGTGAACCCTGCACAAGAGCAGCGACCCACCAAGTCGTGCCGCGATGCGCAAACGTCAGAAACAGCAAAAAGAAAAAAGTTTAAAAAATAATAAATTAAGTTATGATTTCCGTTCCGTTGTGGCTGACACCCGGCAGATGCGCGGCTGTGGGCGGTGATGGCAATCTCAGCGCCGAATCAGATTCCTTCATTCATATATTCCACCGTAACGCAGCTCCGCTTCAGCCAATAATTCGACGGGTTCGAGGAACAAAAGGCTAACTCGGAGCGCATCCTGACTGTGCGCTATCTCGCTCTGCAGCACTATAGTACGCTATCTCGGCACCCCGCTCCACCTCGCGTTTTTGAAGCCTGATATTTTAGAGAATAATGTCTGTAAGGACGCAACGGCGTGTTTTTATTGAAATATAGGTTGGCATCCGTGCTTGGAACAAGTTTGAACCTTTTACTCTCAATAGTTTGGTATATATCGCGTGTCAAAGTAGATGCCCAAAATGGCGACTCGAGTTAGCGTATTATAGTGCTGCAGTGCGAGATAGCGCACAGTCAAGATGCGCTCCGAGTTAGCCTTTTGTTCCTCGAACCCGTCGAATTAATACTATCGGTTGTGCAACTATACACGCTAAATTACTACGTACTTTTTTGTGCATAACCTTTGCACAAAGTTCTGCATGCGTTTCAATATGCACGAATTTTATGCGCTACAACTCACACTTTCGTGCTTAGTTACGCACAAATTCGTGCATTTCAAAACGCATGCACAATTTTGTGCAAATCTTGCGCAAAAAAAAAGTACATACTAATTTAGTGTGTAGGGAAGCCGGTGGCTGTACGTGGCCGCTTTGTGGCGCACTGTGTGTCCCGAGCGAACATATTAACCGTCCCGCCATTTTTTTTTTTTTTTTTTAAAAACACTCTATGAGACGTGCAGCGCGCTTTTCCGGGTTATTGCGACCCTTTCCCGGCATTTTCCTCGTACGTCCCTCCTCCTTTCAATGACGCTGCGCTTCTTTCTCGCTCGGCTGATGATTTCCTGTCTGGCAGTGCTGCTAACAAGTTAGCGTCCGCCGTTATTGTCTCGTCCTCGCAGACTTCTAAAAGTTTGCCGCGGCCGAGTAGAGCGTCGCGCTCAGCGTCGCGCACAAAGACGGGTCCGCGGCGGCGGCGGCATCGGCACGGGCAGAGCCACCGCGCTGCTACGGCCTCCCAGGAAGGAACTTTACCGGATTCCTCACGGACACTGCGCTCACGGCCAAGACAGTTTCGGTTTTTAGCAGATGATACATTTATGTACAAAGTTATTCGTAAAAATAGAAACAAGAATTAAAATTATGAATGTATCATAATGCTTGTACTGTCGAACGGGGAGACCGAGCGATGGTCGGACTGGAATGTTTTTGGGCCGGAGTGCACTCGGCGTGCACCACCCGCGCCCGTGTTTGCCCCCTCCAGCTGGCAGACAGCCGCCCCACTCCCTTCTTGAGACGCCACACGCTGGCTGCCGCGCTACTCTTGCACTGGTAAAACAAAGGCATAAAAATTACGCCCTTTAGGGCATAAATACTCTTTTACGCCCTTTAGGGCATAAATACTCTTTTACGCCCTTGCAAGGGCATAATTCATTTTATGCCCTTGGAAAGGGCGTAAATCGAGGGGGAAACGACTTCGGTTATCCAGTGTACAGCAAACTGGTTATCCGTAATCCGGATAACCAGAAATTTCGAAGTAATCCGGGGTTATCCGGCGTAATCCAAGGGTAATCCTGGAAATTTTTCGATATTATCCGGAGGTAATCCGCGGGTTATCCGGGGTTATCCCTATCCGATGTACACAAAGTTTCTCTGTCGTTTCCCCCTCGGCGTAAATGGTATAGGAATTTCAAGCAAAATTTTAATGCCCTTCCCAAATGGATTAACGATTTATGCCCTTTAAGGGCGTAAATCGTTAACGCCCTTTAAGGGCATAATTTTAATGCCTTTGTTTCACCAGTGTGCTTGCTTATCTTGGAGTGTCGAGAGACGACCGGACGCTGCGCCGACGCTGGAGTGCCAAGTGGCGAGGCATCCTGGTACCCGAAACAACTTTTACGGGTATTGAGTATTCGTGAGATTGGTCATCATATTGAGCATCCTCGTGCTAAAACAAAGAGAATGATACCCAACACAAGTGGTATTGTGCATATCAGTGCACCGTCGACATTATGAACATGTTAACACAGAGTTATATTCAGATGGCTTAAAGTTTCTATATCAAAATAAACATTTTCGTGAATGACATTGCGCAAGAAATTTGTCACACAAAAAGTTCCAAGTTTTATTAGTATCATCTTCTTTCACGTTAGCGTTACCGTTTTCTTGTTCTTCTTTTTTTCTTTTCAGGTAGGCCGTAGGAAAGAAGACATAGGCGATTTCCCAAGGGGGCAACCACTTAGTATGTTAGGGGGCACAATATTTCTCAAGGGAAGAGATTTCGTGGGATTTCGCAAAATTTCGACCGATTTTACGCCCAAAATTTGCTTGTTTTGCTGTTTTGGGAGCAAAATTTCCGATTTTCAGAGATTTCAGGCGCTCAAAGGGACACATGATTTCTTGAGTGGTTGCCCCCTCGCGATTTCCAGAGAGTTCCTTGGAAAACCGGGCGCCATTTTTGCCGTACTCACTCCCGCCGGCCGGACAGCGCCTGGAGGTCCACTGTGCTCATGGTCTCATCGGCAACAAAGCACACTCTTCACGCCCCGGCACTGTGTCCTTGTCGCGCACAGAGGGCTGCACAAGGTCCACGACATGGAATGCGCCGGGCCACGCGATGCCGTTGTTAGCGTCCCCTCGACGGACGGCTCGGTGAGGAATGCCCGTGCCCCCAACACACACACACACACACACACACACACACACACACACACACACACACACACACACACACAAACACACAAACACACACACACACACACCACAACACTGGGCTTCAATTGACTCACCTCGGTGACCACGGTGTTGGAGTACTTGGTGTAGTCGAAGGCGTAGCCGTGCTCGCAGGGCAGTGTGCCGTCGTCGGCGTCCGGCTGCGCGGCCTGGGACTGGTTGGCCTCGGGCCAGACGGCCGGCCGGTCGCGCGCACCGCCGCCCGCGCCGCCAGTGCCGCCCCCCGGCACCAGGGCGGCCAGCGCCGCCTCCACGGCCAGCAAGTCGCCGGCCAGGGCCACCTCCACGGCGGCCGCCACGCGCGAGTAGTTGCGCCGGAACATGCGGCACTGCGAGAAGCCGCCGCGGTCCTCCACGGGCACACTGTAACCAAACAAAACAAAAAAAAAAGATGGAAATTGATAAATTCTTTTACGAGTACCTCGTCAGGAGACGCAGCGAGATCGAACGACTGCTCGGGATTGCGATGACCAACCGAAGGGGGAGAGAGAGAGAGAGAGAGAGAGAGAGAGAGAGAGAGAGAGAGAGAGAGAGAGAGAGAGAGAGAGAGAGAGAGAGAGAGAGAGAGAAAGAGAGAAAGAGAAAAGGGAGAGGGCCGATTCCAATTAGAGGCGGTGCCCGCGCCGATTTCATTTGATTCCCAGGGCCAGGCAGGAAAACGTGCTGAGGAAACCTCATTAGCCAAAAAATCTGCCAGGAAAATCTGTCGAGGAAAAATACCTTTGGTTTTTTTTCTGCATTTTAATTTTACCTTTGCTTTTCACCTTTGCTTTCCTCTTACAGCACAACGCCCACTCTCCCGGTCGGTTGCACGTTGCACGCGGTGGTTTTCACGGTCTTGAGAGTGTGTGCGTCCATTAGGCGGTGGGCCGCACTTACCCCCCGAAGGTAGACAAACTTTCCCTGTCATGATGTACAATGCGCTGGCGGTGCATACCCCTCCTCGCTGCGATGTCCGATAGGTCCAGGACGCGCCCCGCGTTACTCATCCTCGCCCGCTCCCCCAGGAACCACAGGACCCTAAGGCAGCGAGACCGAGCCTTCGGCTTCCGATACCGGCCCCTCCTCCCTGGCCAGCACTACTTCCGCAGATACTCGTGATTGATAGTCCGCGTCCACACACACACACACACACACACACACACACACACACACACACACACACACACACACCACCACCACCACCACCACCACCACCACCACCACCACCACCACCACTTAGTTTTCTTACAGGCTTTCTCTCTGTCTGGCCCTGCGCCCGGCGTCCCTCAACGAGAAACTAGTTTCAAATTTGGCGTGCAGGCTCGTTGTTGTTGTTGTTGTTGTTGTTGTTGTTGTTGTTGTTGTTGTTGTAGAGCATCCCGACTGCTGCAACTTCACCAACAACTGGCCTCTCTCTCGTAAGCGATGCATCAAACCACAGCCGCATCTGGGTCCTTTGAAAGCGGCCCGCTAAAGAGCGACTGTGCAGTCCGGTGCCGATCTGTTTATTACGGAAAAAATTCCTCAGTTGTGACAGCCAATGCATTAGCTGATCTCGGGCCAGCTAAGAATTAGCGGTCGTCCTAACTAAAAATTTTACCAGCAGTGTCGGCAATCATGCTTGGTCGCGACACCAAACACACTTGTTGTGGCGGCTAATTCCTCAGTTGCGAACGCTAATAATTTTTTACATGCAGACAAATACTGAGACGGGAGTAGAACCCGGGTCTCCTGACTGAGAATCTCGCTCGGAGGCACTGAGCCACGAAAGCACTTATCGTCGTGTGGCCTAGCCCAATGTCATTCCGCGCGGAGGGCCGAAAAAAATACTTAGCAACTTTGATCCCAATTGAAGTGAAGCTTCGGGGGGCTGCAAGATAAGTGCGCACAGCTAACCCATTCTTTGTCCCGGCTAAGATCCCCACGCTGGGCCAGCAAACGTTGGAGTCGCTGTCACGGAACACACCAGCTGCGGTGGCAAAACCATCATGGTTTTGACAGCTAACCTCCAACTGTCTGCATTAGCAAATTTTATGTTTGGGACCACAGCAATGAGGGTTATCAACTCCAACTAAACAAATGACTGTCACAGCTGAGAACATTAGATGCGCGCGTAATCAGCTAACACATTGGGTCTGACAACAAATGTTAAGCTGTATCAAGTAAGATATTTTTTTCGTGCAAGCTTGCCTACACTGTGAAAACTTCGGTTTTCACTTGATAGCAGGAACGTTCAGAATCGTCGTTCCCAGAAACGCGGCGCCCTACAGGCGGCCAATAGGAGGACAACTTTGTTCACCGAGACATTGAGTGCGCCGCGTCGGGTCGGGCGGCGCAGAGGATGGCGTCACACCCAAAGTTGTCCTCTAAGGTGTAACTTTTAATGAAACCTTTCCTTATCGTGGGGCCATAAGCCCGAGCTGCGCCTTACTTGGCCGACTAGGGCCGCCTAGGACCGCCCAGGACCGCCTAGGGCAGCCCGAGGGGTAGACAACTCCCCTTAGCTGCGTACGAGGGAGTATACGTATATTACCAGTAATATAGGTAATATTTGTGTAATATATAGTAATATAGGGGTAATATAGAGGCAAAATTGTGGTAATATGCATATATTACATGGTAATATACCGGTAATATACAGGTAATATAGCCACCGCGTACGAGGTAATATATGAGTTGTCGACCCCTTGGGGCAGCCTAGGGCAGCCTAGGGCAGCCTAGGGCAGCCTAGGGCAGCCTAGGGCAGCCTAAGGCAGCCTAGGACCGCCTAGGGCAGCCTAGTGCCGCCTAGGACCTCCCAGGACCGCCTAGGACGGCCTAGAACCCTCCTAAGGCCACCGAGGACTTCCTTGGGCCGCCTGTGAGCGACCCCGGAGGAGAAGAGAGCTTCCGGGAGCTTCCGATGTGAGTTTAAGAGGACCGTATTTCGGTTGCAGGTGCAGGTGCAGGTGTGCGCAGTGCCGCCGCGTGTTCACAGCTACTTTGGCGCTCCACTTTCCGCTGCGCCGGCATCCGCGACGGTCCTATTTTTCTTCTCCTTCTGTCTGTCTGTCCGTCTGTCTGTCTGTCTGTCTGTCTGTCTGTCTGTTTGTCTGTCGGTCTGCCCATGGAAACTCTTTGACTGACTTTGTGGCGTGCTTGGTATGCTAAATAGGGAGCGAGGCGCCGAGCCTTCATCTCCGCACCGCGCCATTGGCTGCGCTGCAGCCACTCGGCTCGGTCGGATACCCGCAGGAATGAAGGAAGAGAGAGAGAGAGAGAGAGAGAGAGAGAGAGAGAGAGAGAGAGAGAGAGAGAGAGAGAGAGAGAGAGAGAAAGGAGTGGGAGTGTGCGTGGGAGTGTGCTTCGCCTTTTGTGGCTGCATGCAGAATGGCTCGGCCAGCACAGGGAAGCCGTTAAGAAGCACGCCCTGGCCTCCCCAATGCAGCACTGCTTTCCTTTTTCCAATATACCCCCCCCCCCTTCTCCACGTTCGGATTTCACGGTCGTTGGCGCCTGGTGCGAGGCGCTCTACGCCCTCGCCCTGTTCGCCGTGAGTGTGAATAGAGAGGCTTCGAACCCACACAGCTCCGGATAGTGTCGCTACTAAAAAAAAATTCAATAAAACGAAGAAAAAACCCTTAAAATACGCATAAATCCTTCTTCACCACCTCAACGGTCATCTCCTCAGTGTCGTATCCTCACATTTTGCCGTTAAAATCTCGGTGCTCATAGGTTGTACGACCTTTTTTTCCGATTGTGTATGCCCACTAAATGTTATGAACAATTTTGTAACGTCTCGTACAAAATATTGTACTACAAAAACATTGATTGTGCGCTGATCGCTTCGCTGATTACTTTTCCCCTTCCAACGAAAGCGAATAGTGTTCTCTTTAACTATCACCGCCTTTCGCCTCTGCGTGTGCTCAGCCCGAGCCGAGCGCTCTGTCTCTCTCGCACCTGTGCGGGGCGCCCCATGAGTGCGAGACGGACAGAGCGACGGAAACGACTCTCGGAATCATTCTGCCGGAGCGGTGCGCAGCAGCGCCAAGAGCTAACAATGGCGGGGGGCGGCCAATTGAAATCTCGGAGTTATGTGATTGCTCGGAGGGGAGGGCGAAAACAGTCTTCACGAGTTATGCCCCTGCAAATCGAAACGTGTGCACCTTTCTTCGTCTCTGCCGTGACTTCTTTGACCGAGGGGGGCCGACAGCGGGACGCCCCACAGAGAGCCGGAAGACCGGCGCAGGCAGCCAAAACTCTAGACGCGTTTTGAGCTCCAGAGTCGCTAAACAGGACTCGAATCGAACATATGACGACACCAATGGATTCCTCGTTCGGAGAGCAATCGATAAAATGGTGGATTTTATTAAAAATTGATGACATTTTCATCGAAGCTCCTGTACGTACACTGCAAGAAAAAGTGTGGATACAACAAAAGAACAACAAAAACTGTACAATAAAAGTACAACAGGGATTGTAGAAAGTACAACGAGAATTGTACGAACCACAACGACGCCTGGACTGCACAGCACTCGTCATGCCGGTTCCATTGTACTTTGTATAACAATTGTACAACAATTGTTGTACTTTGAAACAACAATAAATTCCTGATAAAAAAAAATGGCCAGTAATTTGTGTACTTTTGTTGTGGTCTTTTCTTGCAGTGTATTGCACGGGCGTGACAACCATGTCATCAACACTGGCTCTGCTTGCAAGGAAAGTCTAGCTCGAGTGACCACCGCACCGGTCAGGAGGGTGCTCGCCGCCAAGTCGGTCAAGTCGTCGACCCCGCCACCTCTCCAAGCGCCTCGGATCTCCGGATCGAGGTCGTGGAACAAGACCTGCGAAAGAGGAGCCGAGCCGAGATGCCCCCGGAGACGCGGTATCGTGAAGGGCAAGCCGAAAGCAACACAGCTGTGCGCGCCGGCCTGCTCTGTTACAACGAGACCGCTTCAAAAAAATGTCGAAAAATTCCCGGGAAAAAGTGGCCTCTATTCTCCAGCTCCGGAAAACTACAAAAATCCCATATGCTTTCTTTGTGTATGAAAACTCATTTTTCATGAGTTAAAAGAACTTTTCTTTTAAATTTTATTTTTGAAAAAAGTAAAGTTTTTTGGAAATTCCTGATGGAGCGACAGATCGCACTACCCGGGATTTTCCTGATTTATCTGCGCGGGCGGCGCAGATCGAAAAACGACGGTGAGCTCTATCCCTCCCTCCATGTCTATGGTGCCCGCTCTGTGTCGGTCGACTTGGTTTCCTTTTCCTCGGTTTCCCTTTCAGCATCTGTTACCTGCTCGTCGGCCGGTAATGTCACCGGCCCGGCTCCTATTCCAGCGCCAACGCTCTCAAGCCAAGGGAGAGGGTGCGCAGTGGGCCAGAAGGCCGGTAAAGGCGGTCAAAGTTCTGGGAGGTTTTTTTTTTAACAGTGTGTGTTTACTCTCGTATTTACTACATCCCTTTCCGCGTCGCGACAACAATAGCCGAGCATAATCGCACTTGCCGCTGCAGTAAACACATGGGGCATAAATCCTGTCCGATAATGGATCACAACAAAGAAAGACAGAGGCGCGGAGAGTCATTCTTTTTTGTCAAACATTGAGTAACGAGTCAGGGAGGGGCGGCGGCGGTGGAGGGGACGCTGAGCGTGTCACGGTGCGAGCAGGCGGCCAGAGCGGCGAGGAGGTGGCTGGCCTCGCGCTGCGCGCCACCCACGTGCCGCCCCCCTCGCCGCCCCCCACGCCGCCCCCACGCCGCCCCCCGCGCCGCCCCCACGCCGCCCCCCACCCCCTGGCCGCTGCACGCCTTCCCCCTTTTCTGCGATGCGGAGCGGGAAAACGACACACAGCGGGGGAGAAATGCCGGTGCGACGACGCGGATCCGGCCAGCGATTCCGAAGAGGCGCGGGAGAGACTCTTCGGAAGCAGCCAGCTCGCGGGTGGGTGTGGGAGACTCAATGAGCGCGCCACCGAGTCAACTTGCATCAAACTTTCGGTTCGCGGCAAACTTGGAAAATGAGTGGGGCGGGTCGCGGGGCCAAAGGGACTGCCGTGAGCTCGTTTGGAAATAGCACCTAGGTGGGGTCGCCGAGCCCCTGCACCCCGGCCACCCCGGCCACCCCATCACCGCCCCTACTTGTCCTATGGAAACACTCGCCTCTCAAAGGCTGCCTGCCGTGCCGTGCAGCGGAGCACACAGTGGGCCAGAAGGCAGGCGCAGCCGGCCAAACTTTGGACTCGTTTTGAGCTCCAAAGTCGCTAAATGGACCTGGAATCGAACGTGTGACCTCATCTATGGATTGATCTCTGAACGAGCAATCTATTGGTGGGGTCACATGTTCAGTTTGAGTCCCATTCAGCGACTCTGGAGCTCAAAACGCGTCTAGAATTCTGGCCGCCTGCGCCCGTCTACTGGCCCACTGCGCGCCGTGTCGCGGAGACAATAAGCCGGAGAGCATGCCACCGCGGACAAGTCGGGGGCGCAGGTACGAGCCGCGTCAGTTCCGTTCGGGGAGAGCACCGCGGGCTGCTTCCGAGAGGGAGAGCGCCGCGGGCTGCTTCCGAGAGGGAGAGCGCCGCGGGCTGCTTCCGAGAGGGAGAGCGCCGCGGGCTGCTTCCGAGAGGGAGAGCGCCGCGGGCTGCTTCCGAGAGGGAGAGCGCCGCGGGCTGCTTCCGAGAGGGAGAGCGCCGCGGGCTGCTTCCGAGAGGGAGAGCGCCGCGGGCTGCTTCCGAGAGGGAGAGCGCCGCGGGCTGCTTCCGAGAGGGAGAGCGCCGCGGGCTGCTTCCGAGAGGGAGAGCGCCGCGGGCTGCTTCCGAGAGGGAGAGCGCCGCGGGCTGCTTCCGAGAGGGAGAGCGCCGCGGGCTGCTTCCGAGAGGGAGAGCGCCGCGGGCTGCTTCCGAGAGGGAGAGCGCCGCGGGCTGCTTCCGAGAGGGAGAGCGCCGCGGGCTGCTTCCGAGAGGGAGAGCGCCGCGGGCTGCTTCCGAGAGGGAGAGCGCCGCGGGCTGCTTCCGAGAGGGAGAGTCTCTGTCTCCCTCGCTATGCGGAACGCTGTGCGGGGGAGAGACTGCCAGTCAGCCTGAGAGCGCTGGCGCGGGGGCGGCGGCGACGCCCCCTACCGGGCAGGCCTCGCCCTCACCTTTCCTTCAGCGCCACGCGTATGATGGAGTGAAAAGGGAACGCGGGGTAATTACTTGGGGCACCTCAAGATAGATCAGTCAGGCCGGAGGAGAGCAGCAGGGCGAGCGCCCGGCGGGTAGGCCCTCCCGTGGGGCGCCCTGGCCGTGGGATGCCTACCCTTCGATCTGCAGGCGCTCTCACTAAGTTACTGTGTAAAAAATTTTCGTGAGAAGTTCCACCGGTCTTTTTACGCTTAAGACCTGACGAAGTATTTTGAGCATGCATAATACAAACTAATTTACTTTGTTACACGAAGAAATAGTTCGTAAATTACGAAGTATTTTCTTTGTAAGCTTATGTAGGCTAGAAATACGTTGTTCTAACAAGCTGCTTTTCTTTGTAAGGCCTAATATAGTTTGTGAGGGTTTCTCAGTGCTGGTCCACTTTGGGGCGGCTTGACTCACCTGAGGTTCCTGGCCCACTCCTGACTGATGTTGAGCGCGTCCAGCTCGGGCACGTAGCACCAGTGTGGTGGGCTGGCGGCCATGAAGAGCTGGTTGTAAGCGTGGAAGCCGCAGGGCAGCACGCCTGGCAGCAGCACGAACCACAGCAGCAGCTGCTGGTACGCGCCGAACTCGCCCACGTCCGGGAGGATGTCGTCCAGGTCCATGGTGAGGTTCAGCTTGTCCTCTTCCTCCTTGGACCGCGCAGGCCGCGCCTCCACGGCCGCCGACAGGGTCGCCAACTCATCCAGGTCGCCGTTCCGGCCGCGCGCCGTCGCCGGCACGCTGGACGCGGGTACGGGTAAAGGTTGGCAGCGCTGGCCACCGCGGACACCCTGCAATAAAATAGACAGTCCTCTGTAAGAAGTTATGAAATACTGATTACTGTTTCAGAAATTATGATAAATTTTTTGAAATTTTGATTTTTTTTTTTTTTTTGAAATTATGATACAAATTTTAAAATTTTGATGAAAATTTTGAAACATTTATCAAAATTTTGAGATTTTGATAGAAATTTTTGAAATTTTGATGAAAATTTTGAAAATTTGTGTCAGTCAGTTTGTTGATTTTGCGGGTCGTCCCTGGTTCGTATTGGCTGACGTATTTTTCGGGGTCCTCGTCGTCATTGCACTCCTCGTGGGGCCCAAGCCGCGGGACACCCAGCCGACGATATAATCGTGTTGACGCGAACACGTGGGCCCCACAAGGGTTCTCCCCCAGACTGGAGTCCGGCCGGACCGAGCGGTCGTCTGCCCTGTGCAAACAGATGCTGTTGTCGGAGTCAACGCGAGCCCGCCGCGTCTCAGCGCCGCCCCCAGGGGGGCTCACTGGAGCGCAGCGTCAGCATGGCCACTGGGACGCCGCCAGGGAGTGACCCGGTCGCAATCACCTAGACGCTCTTGGCTTCGTTTTGCACATTACTTTTACCACAGATGTTTGCGATCTCGCGTCTGGCAGTTCTAATCTATCGAAATGTGTTGCAGAGAGAGAGAGAGAGAGAGAGAGAGAGAGAGAGAGAGAGAGAGAGAGAGAGAGTGCACCAAATGGGCTGCCATCACTAATGGCTGAACACGTCGTTTGGCCCGGCTGGCCCGGCCGGTGTGGGCGTCACTGCCAATAACCAGGAACCCCGATATCGTGTGTGGTATTCTTAACCCCGCCCCCTCTCCCCGGGTAAAAGCTAAAATAAATGCGAATCCACGTATGTTTAAGGTTTTTGTTAAAAAAAACTTTGCGTGTAGTTCTTTTTTTAAACTGTAAGGCCTCGTCTAAGGATTGCACATATTCAGGGTGTGAACTTGTTTAATGAAATGACATACGAATATGATCTATGATAGGAGTTAAGGACGATTGATTTTTTTTTGTTTCCTTTTTTTCATTCGCTTCCCTGCAAGTACAAAGCATACCCCCCTATAGGGGGTTGAGAATCCACCGAACCGCGATCGCTTTTCATTACTTTGTCCGGCGAGCCGTGCTCTGATTGGCCAGCATGACACGCTGCCCACCGAGCGGCACGTTATCACTTTACACCTGTGCAACGACACGACCCGGGGGAGGAGGGGGGGGGGGGCGGACAGGGGTCGCCACCCTATTTAGTACAATCTAGCCCTACCGCGCGCGCCCATAACAACAGCGTGCGGTCCACCTCCGACATTCCCCCTGTGACCCCAAAAAAAGAGGGGGCCGGTCCCCTTCCTCCCCGGACGGTAAAAACGGTTCCTGGTTTTCCCAGGAACTCCCTGGAAATCCCTATGTCTTTTCTACAGGCTTCCTGGGAAAACCGGGAACCGTTTTTACCGTGCGAACGCGGGAGACACGGCAAAAACGGTTCCTGGTTTTCCCACGTAAAGATATGAAGCGATTTCCTGGGATAACTACACTCTACATGTCTTATGGTGAAAGGCTCACGCTGCAACCCTTACGCACTGGTAGAAAAAAGTACAGAAAAAGTACGGAACATGTCTGGTCAACAATTTGCCTGGACCGTCCGTACTTGCCAAGTACGGAACTTTCTGTACTTTTTTCCGTACCCGTTTGCATGAGCTTACATGGAACAGGGACGGACGTTCCGTACTTTCGTCCGTACTTCCGTACGAATTCTTCTGTACATTTTCCGTACAAAAGTACAGAAATTTTTACAGTGCGAAGTATTTTGAGCATACATAATACAAACTAATTTACTTTGTTATACGAAGAAATAGTTCGTACAGTACGAAGTATTTTCTTTTTAAGCTGATGTCGGCTCAAAAAGCATTGTTATGACAAGCTGCTTTTCTTTGTAAAGCCTAAAACAGTTTGTAAGGTTTTCTCAGTGCTGCACCAACATATTATGATGCAGATTTTCTCCACAATACAAGGAAAATTCCACAAAATAACTATAAGTTACAAAGAATTTTCAAAGGAATGCTACAAAGGCAGCTCCACCACCATATTTTACACAATTTTCTCCATAATATGGAGAATCTTCACCATAAGACATTTACGGTGCACGAACTTTTTTTGCCGTGGGAAGACCGACATGAAAATGGTTAAATTGACGCACCCACCTCAGTCCACCCGCTGGCTCCAGCCGTCGGCGCGACCGGGCATGGCGTGGGGGGGGGGGGTGATTACGTCGCAGGCGTTCGCTGACAGGTGCACCCAGCGCTGATAACGTCCACTCACTTCCTGTTCTGATTTTCTTCCCTCTCCAACAACTCGCCACACCCTGGGCCTTCAATCCGGATAGTCAGAACTAGAGTGAACAGATATTCAAACAGTTTCCTGCGTGTTTTTAATAATGCGAACACGGCGACACCGCGCGCGGCGGCGAGCGCGGCGACGTACTCGCGGACGGAGCGGAGCGCGGCGCGGCGCGGCACGGGGCGGGGCGGGGCGGCCGACCAGACGCGGGGAGCAGCACGACGACACTGAGGCCGTGGGGGAGCGGCGCGGCAGCAGCCGTCTGGTCCAGGCAGCGGCCCTCGCAGTGGCCCCGCGCACCAACCCCCGGCGCGCCGGCCGGCGAGGCGGGAGGGGGAGTGAGGGAGGAAGGGGTGCTGCTGACCACATGGACTGGAACACACTCCGCGGTTGGGTGTCGGTTACGTTTGGTTAGACAGTTGCCAGTTCCAGAGTGGCACTTTTTTTTTCGCTCCGCTTTTCCGCGCTTTTCCCACTTGATAATGCCCCTCTGCAGCCGGTCTTCTGGCCCACTGTGACAGCGGCGCGGCCACTCAGCGGCATCGCGGCTCCATGATTCTCCCCTCTTTCTCTCTCAGCCTGTCATACGATAAATCTCCCCTACAAATGAATGAAAAAAAATGCACATTTCAAGGTTGGGCATAAATTTTTATCCGACTTGCCGCCACACCTTGAAAGGCGTCACCACATAAATCATCGCCGTGCGGTGGCGGTTCAAATTGGCCTCCACGGCGTCTCGGTGACTCTCGACCGCTAAGGAGTAGGACGGCGGTGAAAAGACACACATGCACATGCGCATTAGCCTTTTAACATTTTCCAGCCCCGACCGAGCTGAATCATTCCCTCGTCGCTGTCAACCTGAAGGTTTGGCGAAACCAGTGTGAACTATTTGTGATGAAAGAGTAAAAACATTTACGGTGGGGTAAGTCTCCCTCCCCGAGCATCCCACCTTTCCCCCTTTCCCCGTGTTCGAAATCGGCGCCAGGTTTCGTTCCTGGAATTCCTCCTTTCACCTGCCATGCTCGGCAGCAAAAGCACTTTCGTTCCTCCCCTCTCCGCTTTTCCCGCAACACTTCCCCCGAAGGGAGCTTTGGGCATGAGTGAAGCGTGCCACGGGCACCCATTTGGGGAACGTGTAACCTGACAAACTGGTCTTGTAATGTCTTTCCATCCGTTCCACCGTTCCACAGTGGCGCAGGCAACCAAAACTCTAGACGCGTTTTGAGCTCCTGAGCACACTCTTAGACTCTTACTGATTTTTTGTTTCGTAACGTATTGACGTTTGTGCACATTAATGAGCTTATTAACATTTTTATTTGTAAAATTAACATTATTGTCAATTTTGTCTTGACAAATCTGTTAAGCTTCATAACACACAGGAAAAGTTTTTCAACACCACTGGAGTAACTGGCTTCGCTAATCGCTCAGCCTAAAAAGTCTATTGAAGGATGAGAGTACAGGATGAATTTAAGACAGGTCCTAGCGAGTAGCCGGTCCCTTGTCCGACCCTTCGCGTCCTGTGTGCCCCGCGGCCGCTCTTCCCCTCCCCGTTCCCCTGGCCGTGAACGAGGAACTCGAGATTAGCCTTTTGTAAAAGGCAGGATGAACTCATTTAGCGCTTTTGTTCCGCTAATGGGAAGAAGTTGTTTCGACGCCAATCCATGCCCCTCCCCCTCTCTTTATCTTGTCCCCACCACCGCGTCCACGCGCCGTGTGTTGTGTGGCCTCACGGCCTCACGGTCCGGCCGCCGGTGGGAGTCGAACTCGGGTCGCGCACAAAATGCGCACTTCGTAGCAGATTCCGCGGGATTCTGCAAGAGCACTCCCCAGGTGATGCGTTGCCGTGCCGTTGATGAAGACGAGTGGCGTCGGCGCGCCTCGCTTGGCGTTCCTCGCGTCGAAAGGCGTTGGCGCCGCCCGCTAGGCAGCCCCTCGTGCGAGCGCGCGTCGCGGGGCGCAGCCAGGCGCAGCCAGGCGCAGCATCGCCCGCGCGCTCGCACACGCTTGAAACCTTACGAAGTGCTTCGAGCATAGCATAATACGAACTAATTTACTTTGTTATTCAAAGAAATAGTTCGTAAATTACAAACCATTTCATTTGTAAGCTTACGTATGCTCAAAATACTTTGTTACATGAAGCGAGGTTTCTTCGTTTGTACTTTGTAAGGTTTTCAGAGGCCACAGAAGTAGAAGAAAATTCCGTCGATGCGCCAGTTGCCAACCTCAGCCCGCCTCAGCCAGCCAACTTAACTTCTCTTGACAGAACAGCCCACACTTCTGGACTCGCAGGCTGAGGTTATCGTCGGGATTTCTGCCCACTTGTGGCAACACTACACCCAACTCGCAAGGCACGCGTTGAGTTGGCCTCATTCACGGAGCAGAGTTCCGCGTCGGGTGGGCGAGACTCGCACCCTTACCCCACTGGTATTCCTCCCCCCCCCACCCCTCTCCCCACCCCTACCCCTCCACCGCTAGTGCTGCAGCTGACTGCTCCAGAGACCGTTTCGGGGAATAATTTGTCCTTGCCTTTATGAGCATATTTTTATTTTCGGCGGAATAAGTCAATTTTGGCCCTATTTTGAAAATTCCCGGGAACATTCTCGTTCTGGGGTCTCACTGCGCTTAAAAACGCACAGTGCACTGCTCCGCCTCCGCTGTGGCCGTCGCCGTATTTTCCGGCCACATGTCGGCCGCCGCTCTGCCCGGCCTTTGGGGTCGCGGCCTCGTCGCATCACCACCCATTGTCTTCCCGCCAGCACCTGGTGCTGCAGCCCTGGTGTTGACACGCCGCACCGCTGCTCACACAAACAAACTGCACGGCGCGCTTTCCGCCTCCGTGTCGTAAAGCGCTGCAAACATTGCCGAGGCTCAGCCTCGTTTGCCCAACCCGGAGCCGCCGGCGCCTGCTGCGCCTAACTGACTGATTGGCCCACAACGCGCACAACGGTCACAACCTAACCTAACCTAACCTAACCTAACCTAACCTGGAGCCGCCGGCGCCTGCTGCGCCTAACTGACTGATTGGCCCACAACGCGCACAACGGTCACAACCTAACCTAACCTAACCTAACCTGGAGCCGGCGGCGCCTGCTGCGCCTAACTGACTGATTGGCCCACAACGCGCACAACGGTCACAACCTAACCTAACCTAACCTAACCTAACCTGGAGCCGCCGGCGCCTGCTGCGCCTAACTGACTGATTGGCCCACAACGCGCACAACGGTCACAACCTAACCTAACCTAACCTAACCTAACCTGGAGCCGCCGGCGCCTGCTGCGCCTAACTGACTGATTGGCCCACAACGCGCACAACGGTCACAACCTAACCTAACCTAACCTAACCTAACCTGGAGCCGCCGGCGCCTGCTGCGCCTAACTGACTGATTGGCCCACAACGCGCACAACGGTCACAACCTAACCTAACCTAACCTAACCTAACCTGGAGCCGCCGGCGCCTGCTGCGCCTAACTGACTGATTGGCCCACAACGCGCACAACGGTCACAACCTAACCTAACCTCACCTAACCTAACCTTGGCCGCCCGCCTTCTGGCGGCTGAAGTTTCGCAAGAACCGCTATTATTCTCGACACTCTCCTTTACTTTCTTCACGCGCTCTTCGTTCTGTAGCATAGCGATTTCCATTCCAAACCCACAACACCTGCCATGGGGCGGTGAGGTGTCTTCAGGTTCCCGCGTTGACGACGGAACGCGCTGGTTGAAACCACACATTAAATGTTTTTGTACAAACTTTGTACCAGACACCACAGTGTTTTGTGTGGATGAACTTTTCGTACAATTTTGTACGAGATTTTGTGCAAAAGTGGGAAAGTTTGTGCAGATTTTCGTACTTTTGTACGTACACTCTCATCCTTCAAAAGACATATTATTAATAATCATTGACGTAAAGTTTGTGCACATTATTAGGATTTCGTTAAGAAGCTTAACAGATTTGTCAAGACTAAATTGATAATAATGTTACTGTTACAAATAAAAATGTTAATAGGGTCATTGTGCTCAAGCGTCAATACGTTATTAAACAAAAAATCAGTATGTGTCTGAGAGTGTACGAAAAGTTTATCTGCACAAAAAACTCCAGAGTCAGATGATGTCTCGTACCAAATTGTACAGAACATTTAGTGTGCACCGCGATAACCTTGTTAACAATGGCACCTGCTTATCTCCGCCCCTGACGCGGTCGCCAAAGCGGTCGCGTTTCTTACGTCGGCCCTTTGTTTACTCAGGCATGAGATACACGGGCCGGCTGCCGCGCCGCCGTGTGGGCCGTGCCGCCGTTTTGACAAACCGCCAGGGCTGCTGAGGGTTTCAATTGTGTTCTGATTCCAAGGGAAAGCGCAAAAAAGCCACGCGACCCGAATTTTTCAGCGCCGCGGATCTTGGTCAGCATTGCGTCGGCATGACACCGCACTGTTAAAAATCCAGCCGTTTCAGAATGGAAAATTAACGCAAAGTAAAATAATTTTCTCCGCCGTTCACAAACAGCCAATTACTGTTTCTGAACGGAAAAGTTAAATCCGGGAACGGAAAATGCATGTTCCAAAACAAAAAAACATCATTGCCTTAACGCCTTTTCTGTTATTACCTTAACAGAGGGCAAATTTTAAAAAAAATTGCGTGAATTTTTCCATTTGAAAATGGTCTGAAGACTTTTTATTTTAATTCGCGGATGTCACTTAATAAGTTACAGTAACAGATGCTATGACACTTGAAAATGGTCGTCCGGCCTTTTGTCGACCTTCACACTCCCATCCCAAAACATATCACATATTCCTTGTTTCGCGGCAAAAAAGCAACAGCGTTTTGACTGAACCGCCCCGTCTTAGAACGGAAATTTCTAACAGTGCGGTTGTTGGCAGACGCCGGGTTTCGCTCGGGTAGTCACCCCGCGACCTCGCCCGCCGCAGCAGCCCGCCGTCATTTACCTCCGAGTGCCACCCCCCAATCGACACGGTATTTCGTAAAGGGGCTTGCTGGGTGCTGCCACTCTCATTTTTTTTCTCTGCGCCATGGAGAGCCCCGGCGGGTGTTCAACCACGGGTGGTTATTACGCATTCCGTTTCAGTGAGCGTGCCCTTGTCAAGTAGTGCCGCGCGGGTCAAAGGCCCGGCGTGACCCCGGGGTGCAGGGCCAGGCCGACACCCCCATACAAGAGGCAGCTATCTGCACGTGGCTCTCGAAGAAGCCGCTATCTACACGCGTCAGAAACATAAGCCGCTATCTGCAGGAGCCTGAAACATAAGCCGCTAACTGCTTTTCCGTATAGGTTAGGGTTGACAATTGGATGGAAAGTAACCAAATAACCATTCAGACATGACTCATATGCAGAGCCAAACCTGCTCTGACAAACTTTTGTCACAAACGGGTGAAATTTTGAGGACGATACCTTTATCAGTACTGAAACTTTAAATGGTCAAAGTCGCGAGGTGGGAAAAGCAGATAGCGGCTTATTAAAGTGGCTCGTGTAGATAGCGGCTTACGTTTCGTGCGCTTGCAGATAGCGGCTTCTCCGAGAGCCGCGTGCAGATAGCTGCCTCTTGCACGGGGGTGTCGAGGCACAGTGGGCCAGGTCGGCCGGCTCCACGCACTGCTTTGCCTGTTCTTGCGCGCGGCTCCCCGGTGGCGCCCCGCGACTCGCCTCGCACACCGCGCCGCACGTCCTCAACTTCCCCCCAAGGCTGCACGGGGAGCGGAGTACCGAAGCGGCTCACGAGCCTTAACTCCTCCCTTGGAGTGGCTCCTTAATCTTGCAATTGGATTGGTTTGCATGTGTGGTGCTCGAGGGGGAAACGACTTCGGTTATCCGGTGTACAGCAAATTGGTAATCCGTAATCCGGATAACCAGAAATTTCGAAGTAATCCGGAGGTAATCCGGGGAAATTCTGAGGTAATCCGGGGTAATCCGGCGGATTCCAATGGTAATCCGGGAAATTTTTCGATGTTATCCGGAGGTAATTCGCGGGTTATCCGGGGTAATCCCTATCCGATGTACACAAAATTTCTCAGTCGTTTCCCCCTCGGTGGTGCTGCTGCCCTCACGGGTGGCGATGCCGCACATCAAGGCGAAGCGAAGCAAAAGCGAAGCAAGGTGGGCAATCCTTCCGACACACGTGGCGCCACACGCCGCTGCTGTCCGCTGCTAGCCTCGCCTAAAGGGGCCTGCAGGCCAGGATTCGCGGTGATTCGCGGAAAAGGCGTGGCGGCGGGGCTCGGCGACGAGGCGGCAGGAAGGGAGGGGATCAAAGGGGAACTTTAATTTGGTAAACGGTAAGTGCGCTGTTGGCGCCGCAGCCACGGGGGCGGGAGAGGGGGCGGGGCAGGGAGCAGGGGGCAGGGGGCAGGGGGCAGGGGGGAGTAGAGTTTATCTACCGAGATGTGGTGAGATATGAATGCCCGCGCGGCTCGGCTCCTCTTTTCCAGTGGCGCGCTTGGCCGGGCACGACGCGTGCAAGTTGGGGCCGTTGCCGTGGAAAATACGGATCGGTCGATGTAGGAGTGGTGACCCAACTTCTGGCGGCGTGCTTCTCTGTCTAGCGGGGACCCCATGTCGACCACCATGGCCGCCGTGACCGGCGCGTCCACCACCATGGCGGCCACCATGGCCAGCCAGGGGCCCGCAGAAAAGCCCGACGTGTTCGACATGGTGCTCTCGTTCAACTCGGCCGACTACGTCCTCTTCATCGTGATGATGCTCATGTCCGCCTTCATCGGCGTGTACTACGGCTGCATCAAGAAGCAGGACTCGGTGTCCGAGTACCTGCACGGCGGCAAGAACATGGCCATCTTCCCCATCGCCATGTCCCTCATATCCAGGTACGGCACCAACCTACCGGCAACAGTAGTGCTTATTGACTTGTTAACCGTCCTGAACTGCTTCGCGTGCAGCAACGTGTCCGGCATCACGATGCTGGCGGTGCCATCGGAGATGTATCTGTACGGCACCCAGTTCGCCCTGCTGGGCATCATGGTGTTCCCCGCCACCATCGTCGTCATGTATCTCTTCATCCCCATGTTCTACAACCTGCAATGCAACTCTTCCTTTGAGGTATTTCCGGATATCTTCCCTAGGTATCTCCAGATATTTCCATGTCGTTCCTTCAGTGCAGCCCCAATATATTTTTCCGCGACCCCAAGGCAGGGAACCGCTGTTTTAGGGTCTGCATTTACGAGTTGATACGACGCAAACTTTACTTTGCAGTATTTAGAGCTCCGCTTCAACAGAAGCGTGCGCAAGTTGGGCTCCTTCCTCTTCGCCATCGGCCAAGTGAGTCCCTCTCAGTCTCACGCCGCACAGTGGGCTAGACTCGCCGTGCATCCCAGACAGTCCGCTGACTCGAACCTCTCCGTTGCAGCTGCTGTACATGCCCGTGGTCATCTACGTGCCGTGCTTGGCCCTCAACCAAGGCAAGTCCACCGCCAGAGTCACAGATTACAAATCTGGAATCGGGATCAAAGAAATCGGAACTAATCCCTTTTGCCAATGTTGCAGTGAGCGGCGTCAGCGTCCACATCATCAGTCCGATCGCCTGCCTGGTCTGCATTTTCTACACCACGCTGGTAAAGGTCGCATCTGAAAGAAGCAAACAACTGCCGACGCAATTCACTGACGGCAAAAAAGACAACTGTGTGTTACTTTGTGCCCGAGTCGTCTTGGGAAGCCTCTGTTCGTCACTCTGAGCTCCTTGCTGCTGCGCGCACTGCACTTGACATTTTATTGCTGCAAATCCTGTTAAACTATAACGCGAAGCCCCGGCGCCAACCCGCTTTCTTCGGCCTTAAAACTCCAAGACTTTCCTTTTATTATTTTTTTTTTCGTCTATTTAAGTTTTTGTTCTGGGACTTTAATGTCGCTTTCGACGAGCGTCATTTTGCACATCAAAGACGGTAATATGCAAATGGATCGCTGAACTGGCCGACTCGGCCGGCGAGCCATAACCATGAGGAAGAGCTCCGAGTGCTGCGAACCTGCTCGGCAGTTTTTAAACTGAAATGGATGTGCCTCTCGAAAGAAAAACGAACTGTAGTCAGAATCGTCAGAAAATGCATGCGCAAAGACACGGAAAATGTGAATATTCCGTTTGGTGTTCCAGGGTGGTCTGAAGGCCGTGGTGTGGACGGACGCGCTGCAGCTGGCGCTGCTGGTGCTCGCCTCGATGGCCGTCATCGTGCTCGGTGTCCTCCGCGTCGGAGGCGCCGGCGTCGTCCTGGAGCGAGCCATGGAGGGCGGCCGCCTGGAGCTGTTCAAGTGCGTGGCCGCGCACAGTGGGCCAGAAAACCGGCGCCGGCATCCAAAACTCTAGACGTGACTGAGTTCAATACGCGTGTAGAGTTTTGGCCGCCAGCGCTGGTCCTCTGGCCCCGAGGGGTTTCTAATCGAGCCGGCGAGCGTACACTAACTTAAATTCCAAAGTGACTTTTTGACTTTTTTGATTTTTTGGGACTTTTTGATAATCTTTTTTGGCTTTTAGCGTCTATTTTGCCCTGGAATATTTTTTTTTACTTTTGACTTTTTAATGAATTTTTGACTTTCTATTGACTTTTAGACTTTTTTGACTTTTAAAATTACTTTTCCAGCAGCGTTCACTGGCTTTTAGGATTTTTAAAGGCTGTTTCGTGCCTTTTTTTTTGAGAATTTATGGTATGTTTTTGTGTTAATTTTTGACTTCTGCGAATTTTTGACTCTTTTGACTTTTAATGTCTTTTTTTGATTACTTTTTCCACCCGCGTACACCGTTTTTCGCCGGTTAGGTTAGGTAAGAAACCCCTCGCCTGGCCCCCACTGTGCGACACTGGTGCGTCGTGGGGGTCTTCGCCTCGCTCTGACACTAACTTGGAGTGCTGTGGGCTGCAGCATGGACCCCAGCCCCTACGCGCGGTGCACCTTCTGGAACATCGGGGTCGGCGCCTTCTTCATGCTCATCGTGAACCTGGGGACGTCGCCGTCGAGCGTGCAGCGCTACCTGAGCGTGCCCACCGAGGCGGCCGCCAGGAACACGTCCGCGCTAGTGGCGGTCGGCTACTCCCTCACCAAGCTCTTCAGCGTGCTCACGGGCATCATCATCTTCGCCAGCTACTTCTACTGCGACCCGCTGCACCCGGACGTGCAGGTGGTGCGCAAGGGCGACCAGCTGGTGCCGTACTTCGTCATGGACGTCGGCAGGGACTGGCCGGGGCTGTCGGGGCTCTTCGTGGCCGGCGTCTTCAGCGCGGCGCTCAGGTGAGGGGAGGGAGTGGGAGGGAGTGGGAGGGAGAGAGAGAGAGAGAGAGAGAGAGAGAGAGAGAGAGAGAGAGAGAGAGAGAGAGAGAGAGAGAGAGAGAGAGAGAGAAAGAAAGAAAGAGAGAAAGAGAGTGAGAGAGGGAGCAAAAATTCCCCAGATACACCAGTGTTGAAAGTGTTGGTAACCTCGGCCTGCCTATAAGGTTTCCTAAAGGCTTCGCTCTCTCGGATGGGAACTGGTGTACCCAGACGCTGTGGGACGGGGTGTAGAGTTCCATTCTTTAAATTTATTTTTAGTCAAACACGATCGCCAGCGCCTGGCGGCTACCGTCCAGGCTGAGGTTGACAACCAAAGTATTTTTCTCCTTGGCTGCCACAGCACCATGTCCGCCGTGCTCAACACGCTGTCTGGCACGCTGTACACGGACTTCATCGAGAAGCTGCTGCCCATGAAGGTGTCCGACGAGCGCGCCTCGACGCACATGAAGCTGGTGTCGCTGGCCATCGGCGCCTTCAGCATCGGCATGATCTTCGTGGTGGAACACCTTGGCGGCGTGCTGCAGATCGCCATCAGCTTCATGGGCATCACCGCCGGCGCCTCCTTCGGCCTATTCATCCTGGGCATGTTCTTACCGTGGGCTAACAGCATAGTAAGACCCTCTAACAAAATTTAAAAAAAAAAAAAAAAAAAAAAAGTATTTTTAAGAAGAAATTAATAGTAGAAAGAAAAAAAATTAGGCTCAACAGTAAAAGTATTTTGTCCCCCTCAGGGTGCGATCGTTGGCTCCCTCACCAGTCTCGTCTTCATGGCCTTCACGGTCGCCGGCAATGCCCACGCCATCGCCTCCAAGGAGCTGGTGTACGCCGCCCTGCCGACCCGGGTGGACGGCTGCTACGCCAAGTAAGGTCCCATTTAGAGTGCAGCGCCCTTCAACAATTTACTCGTTATTCTAAAACTAAGTTATGCCTCTCGCTGTCCAGTGCAACCCTTGACAGTGCGTTCCCAACGGTGGCCCCGCACGTCGACCCCAAGGACGCCGATGTTTTCCCGCTCTTCAAGGTGAGCATATCCGGCCATTTTTTTAAAATCTTTTTTTTTTTTTTTTTTTTTGCGTTGTTTCACTTTTTTTTTCTCTTTCTCAGGTGTCGTACTTGTTCTTCGGAATCCTGGGCATAGCGGTCACCATGGTGGTGGCCTTGATCGTGTCGTTCTTCACGGGCGCCAACAAGCTGGAGGACGCCGACCCGGACCTCTTCTCCCCGCTGGTGGCGCACTTCCTGCCCAAACGGCGGCAGAGCGCCAGGCTCGCTGCGGCCGCGGCCGCGGCCTCGCCGATGACACCCCTGGACGAGTACAAGGCCGTGCCCACCAGCGGGTAGCCCGCCTAAAGCACAGTGGGCCAGAGTCGCTCATTAGGACTCGAACCGAACGTGTGACCCCACCAATGGATTTCTCGTTGGAAGAACAATCCATTGGTGGGGTCACTCGATCGATTCAAGTCCCACTTAGCGACTGTGCCCAGAGGCAGCGAGGCCCCCTCACACGTCCGCATAGCGACCCGTGCATTAGGGCGCTGCCACTCTCCACCGTGGCAGCCCGTGTCATGTAGGGGCGGGGGAAGGACGCGCATTGGCCCAGACACCGAGAACGAAAAGGCAGCGTCTCGTGGCTGATGTCGTGCCTGACGGCGCACAGTGGGTCAGAAGACCGTTGAGGCGGCCAAAATCCCGGACACATTTTGAGCTCCAGAGTCGCTAAATGGGACTCGAATCGAACGTGCGACCCCACCAATGGATTGCTCTTCATACGAGGAATCCATTGGTAGGGTCACACGTTCGATTCGAGTCCCATTTAGCGACTCTGGAGCTCAAAACGCGTCTAGAATTTTGGCCGCCCCAAGGGTCTTCTGGCCCACTGTGCGGCGCATCCCCGGCGGCGGCTGAGAGTCCCGCCAGTTACAAGAAGCCTCTCGTTTGTGATGCGCGGCGCGCCACGAAGTCTGCAGAAGCGCAGGACGAATTGGCGCAAAAAGACGTTTCGGGCTCACTGGTATGGAACTACCTTCAAAAGACAGACAACGGATTAAGAAAAAAATCTGTGATATTCATCTTCCTGTAAAGTGCAACTCGTGTAAATAAATTTTTCGCCATCTTAAGGTGTCAATTTATTTTAATTTATTTTCAGTAAAGGAACATGGCGGCTTCATCACGGTCCGTAGTTAACACAGTTTGTTTAGTCCGCTCTTTCATGCACTCAACAATCTTAAACATTTACATCTTAACTAAGTTAGGTGTGGGTTAAGTAAAATTTACGTCCCTCCGGCGTCTAGCTCTTCTCCGCCACCATGAGGTCCGGCTGCTGCTGCTGCTGCCGAGGCCCGCGCCGCCGCCAGTGGAAGAGGAGGGCGGGGTCGACGTCGCGGCGGCGGGCGGTGAGCAGGGACGCCGCGGCGCCCACCAGGACGGTGAGCGCCGCGCCCAGCAGCACCAGCCACAAGTACGACAGCCGCAGCACGGCCAGCACCTCGGCGGCCGCGGGCTCGGTCTTGGGCTCGGCCACGGGCTCGGCCACCAGCGTAGGGGGCCTGCAGCAAACACGCACTGGTAAAACAAAGGCATAAAAATTACGCCCTTTAGGGCATAAATACTCTTTTACGCCCTTGCAAGGGCATAATTCATTTTATGCCCTTGGAAAGGGCGTAAATGGTATAGGAATTTCAAGCAAAATTTTAATGCCCTTCCCAAAGGCATTAAGGATTTATGCCCCTTAAGGACGTAAATCGTTAACGCCCTTTAAGGGCATAATTTTAATGCCTTTGTTTCACCAGTGCGTCAAGAGTTTCGTAAGCAAAGGGGGATATCTCTTATGGGTGCGCGTGGCCCGTCTGCGTACCGCACCGACAGCAGAGGTGCCAACATCTGAACCAAAAAAATGGGAGCCGACCCTGCGTGGTCTGCCAAAACGCTGTGCTGGACCGTTCTTATCCCATGCGATTGATAACGCAATAGATAGCATAGCTGTCAGTGACTCCAGAGATGCGGGATCGACACCCGCACGAGGCGATAACTTTTACAGCTGTTTCGGTTCTCTAAGTTGGTACCACTGACTTGGGGGCGCTGACGTCACGATTTGGAGGCCGTGTTTCATAGCATGGAGTTATGCCCCTTTGTTTGTAAGGTCTTATGAAAGATAGGTCGGAGCAACCGAGGTGCAACCGGCTCGGAGAGTCTCGAATAGTCCCGAAAGGCCTGCCCCGGGTGGGCTAGACACCCTCCCGTCAGAGATGCGCAGGCGAGCGCTTGGTAGTCCCGTGGAGGCAAAGGCACCCTGCTTCAGGCTAGCTGTATACCTGCTGAGCCGCACCAGACGCTGGCCTGTGTAGCCTCGCGCGGGGTGGATTTGGGAGGAAGCCCGCTCCGCATATGGGACTACCAGTCGTCTGCGATTGGCCGAGAGGGGCCCCCTCTGCGCATCGCTGACGGGAGGGTCTGTAGGGTGGGCCCGTGGTCCGGTCTCCCAGCATGCACCTCGGTTGCTCTGACCTACCTTTCCACATGACATGACCTTAGAGTTTTGGCCGCCTGCGCCGGTCCTGTGGCCGAGGGGGAAGCGACTTCGGCTATCCGGCGTACAACAAATAGGTAATCCGCAATCCGGATAACCAGAAATATCGAAGTAATCCGGTGGTAATCCGATGGTAATCCGGGGAAATTTTGAAGTGATCCGGGGTAATCCGGCGTAATCAAATGGTAATCCTGGAAATTTTTTCGATGGAATCCGGAGATAATCCGCGGGTTATTCCGGGGTAATCCCTATCCGATGTACACAAAATTTCTCAGTCGTTTCCCCCTCGCCTGTGGCTCACTGTGCCCGGGACTTACCCTCCGCACTGGTCGGCGCTGGTCGGCTTGGCGGGCCACTGGAGCATGCCGGCGGCGATGGCTGACTGCTGGCCAAACACCAGCAGCGCCGTGCCCAGCACGCTGACGCCCGCGCCCGCCAGCGCGCCCTGCCGGCCGAGCGGCGCGTGCATTAGTTAAGTATTCAGCGTTTGGCTCGATCTGGCGTCACGGGAGGCTGTACTCACCAGCGCGTTGGCCCTGGGAACCAGCATGCCCAGGGTGAAGAGCCCCAGCATGGTGCCGCTGGTCACGCTGCCCAGGCTCATCGCCACCTGCAGGCAGTGGATCGGAGTGGCCTCATGGGTGTGTGTACTTATAGTTAAGGAAGCATGCGTGCACGCATGCATGCATGGATCGAGGTGCGCAATGAAATGAGCCCGAAAAGATGCTGAAAGGCATCGTCTACGTTCGGCACGCTTTCCTAAGGCATACTGAGCCCCCGAAATGTCTTAGATACGGTTTAAACGCATTTTATCTTCGAGCACTGCGAATAAACTGGTGCGACCGTTATTCGCAGTCGCGCGACGTCCTCATAAAATAAAGATAAAATGCGCTCAAACCATATCTCAAACATTTCAGGAGCTCGGTATGCCTCACAACAGCGTGCCGAACGTTAACAATGCCTTTCAGCGTCTTTTCGGGCTAATTTCATTGAGCGCCCCGACCCATGCATGCATGCGCATGCACGCATGCTTTCTTAACTACACACACCCCGCATGCGCCGTTTCAGCGGGCCATGTACAAAACGTCGCGCCAAAATTTTAAAAAAATTATTTAAAAGTTTTTTTTTTTTTTGTTTTTTTTCTGAGCCACCGTGGTGGTTTGTTCCCGGCGTACCTGCACCAGGCCGCCGATGCGCTCCACGACGAACACGAGCAGCGTGGCCCAGACGCCGATGACGACGCCGAGGACCTTGACGACGACGCCGGACCGCTCCCTCCAGGCGGCCGGCAGCCAGCCGGACACCAGGTCGGCGTACAGTGTGCCGGAAAGCGTGTTGAGCGCCGCCGAGAGGTTGCTGCGGGAAGGAGCCGAGCTGTCAGCTTCACGACCGCACTGTGACGCGGGCTGAGAAGTGCAAGACACGCACCCAGCCCGCTCGGGTAGGGAACCGACTGGCAAGCCGCGGACGGCTCGGCAGTCGGTGTGGGGCTGCCAGCGGCACAGAACGAGCCGAGTGACGGGAGTCCGAGCAGACGTTAGAAAGGTAAACCGGACTCTTTCCTTGAGACACAACCCTCTAACCCAGTGTTTCTCAACCCCGGGGGTCGCGGGAAGCTGCCTGGGGTCGCCTAGGGTCGCGAGCTGACGTCTGGTTCAGCCGCAGCCAGTGCTCCGGGGCAGCGGCCGGTGCATTTCCTCATTTTTCAAGAACGCAATACAGATACACCCCCTACTTAAAGTCAGTCCAAAACAAAATTAAAAATTACCCCCTCTTAAAAACACGCAAAAACGCATTATTTTAAAAATTAATAATTAAAAATATTATTTTTTTAATTGATGGGAAAAAATGTGGGGTCGCTTGGGGTCGCGAAGCTTTGGTCCTGGGGTCGTGAAAAATGTTGGCAGCCATTTTGGGGTCGCGACCCGAAAAAGGTTGAGAACCGGTGCTCTAACCCAAGTAACCCCCTGACCATCAGAGAGCTACATCCCTGACAAGTGCTCTGGCCCACTAAATAGCACGAGGGGGCTATCACTAAGTATGTTTGGGGACACAAGATTTCTTATGGGAAGAGATTTCGTCGGATTTCGCAAGATTTCGACCGATTTGAAGCCCAACATTTGCTTGTTTTTTGCCCTTTTTTGGGGGGAAGATTTCTGATTTTCAGAGATTTCTGGCGCTCAAGGGGACACATGATTTCTTGAGTGGTTGCCCCCTCGAAATAGCCTGTTGGGTCCGGGACTACTTGTACAGCACCGTGCACCGGTCTAGGCTTGGAGTGCACAGTGGGCCTGAGGACCGCCTCCACCGTCCTGGCCCACTGTGGCTGACTTACCCCATGGCCGCGCTGAAGAGGCCGGCGAGGAAGAGCCCCGCCAGCCCGGGCACCCTGCCGCTGGTCTGCTCCACCATCAAGGCCACCAGCTGGTCAGGTCGCTGCACCGCCTGCAACTCATTGCACTTGTCACAATCATTGCTGTTCTTTGAGAGTACAATAAGAACTGTATAAAAAAAAATATTTGTTGTTTTTCTTTTTTTTCTTGCGGTGCAGCACACACTCCGAGGGGTCCACCACCCTGATAATCCTGTGTACACTTCGTCCAGTAATCTTCGGTAATTACATGCCAAAACTGGATATTTTTACCGTTTTTATCGGCCTTTGAGAGTTTTTCTTAAGAAAATAGGCAAAAAATGCACCTTGCTGGCTAAAATTATAGTTTTCTTGAGATTTTTTTAGTAGGTAATCACTGGTAATCGGTACTCTTGTGTACTCTCCTGAGCTGAGTGGTAGACCCCTCGACACACTCACAAGTACAACAACTACGTTTGCAGTGCATAGTCCGCACGCAGAACAAACAGTCACAAATTTTTATTCTCCAGAAAACAGCCAGCACCGCGCTTGCTTCCCCGCGAAGGCGGCCCGAGGACCAGATGCGGGGGCGTAGCATCAGATGTTAAGCAGAGCAATTCGCCCACTTTACGGGCCTCGCTGAAATTCTAATCAAAACGCAGTCTGCTTGTTCTTCGTTATTCGCCGTCGAAAAGGCGTCTGGTGGTTCTCTCAGTCGCGTTGCCCGCAGAACTAGAGCCGCAGAACGCAGCGGCCCGTGTCGGCCCCGTCGGCCCGTGGCGAGGGAGCTTCCCTTAAAGGGGCGCTGGCATAGCGCGGTGAGGCAACACACAAAATTCCCATCAATTATTTCCAAAAGTATAAGAAACCGCGTGCAATTTTACACCCCCCCTTCAAAAATAATGTAGGATTTTGTATCAATTTTGATACAAATTTCTGTAACGCGTCAACCGGATACAAAAAACTTATCAACGATTCTAAATTTTGTATCATGTCAAGAATGTTACGAATTTCAGTATCAGCGCTTTAGAATTGTATTACTAATACAAAATTCTATACTTTTTGCTGCAATATTCACAATCAGTGATATATTTTCTTGTAAAAATAAGATCTTAATGCTCATATCTGTAACTGATACAGAAAACTGTAACATAGCGGTAAAATGTTACATTCCATCAGACGCAAAATTTAATAACGTAAATTTGGGGTCAAATTACGCAGCCAGAGTTTGTAAAGGCCGCGACTCTGGTGACACTGTGCGCATACCCTGCGAGACAGACGCGCGTACAACTCGGAGGTGAAGATGTCTGGCGCAAAGGCCTAGCGGCACTTGGAGGGCCGCGGCGCCGCCCCATCTCTCTCGCACGCAGGGCGCGGAGCACGGTGCGGGTGCGAGAGAGACGGCCAGTGTTTCCGAAGGGGCCTCGCTGCGGTTCCGCGTTGCTCTCTCTAATGATCCCCAGACGGATGCTCTGGGTAATTATTTATACAGGCCTACTAGGCTGCGATGCGAGCCGGGGTGCGGAATGCAGAGCCCGAACGCCCCACAGTGGGCCAGAAGATCGGCAGAGGCGGTCACGACGGGTTTTGAGGAGTCGCTGAAATGGGACTCGAACCGTACGTGTGACCCCACCAATGCATTGCTCTTTGAACGAGGAATCCATTGATGGGGCCACACGTTCGGTTTGAGTCCCATTTACCGACTGTAAAGCTCAAAACGCGTCTGGAGTTTTGGCCGCCACTGTGCGAGTCCAACTTGGGGACTACCTTGGTGATGAGCGGGTCGCAGCCGTCGTACTTGGCGAAGACCACGGCGCCGAGGACGCAGGCGAGCGTCGTGGTGAGGACAAGTCCGCCGCACTGGAGGCCCGCCGTCCTGCAGTGCAGGTGACAACGACAATTAGGAAGACATGGGGCGCGCCGCTCAGGAGATGGGGCTCTCTCGCACACTAACGGCAAGCCCCACACAGTGGGCCAGAAGACCGGTGGAGGCGTCCCGTCCGGGATTTCAGCCGCCTGCACCGGTCTTCTGGCCCACTGTAGACTGACCTCCTGGCCGCGGCGAGCGTGGGCACGGCGAGGTAGCGCTGCACGGAGTTGGGCTGAACCGCCAGCATCTGCAGCCAGAAAAATGTGCCGCCCAGCGTGGCCGACCAGAAGGTGGTGCGGGTCAGCGGGTTGGGGTCCATGCTGCGACAGGAACACCGATCGGAAAAATATTGCGAATTGGAAAAAAAAAATTACCAAGTGCAAAGTGGAAACAAATTCTAGAAAAAAAAAATACATTTTTTTTATCCCTGTCCACTCACTTAAAAAACTCGAGGCGCCCCGACGCCTCCATGCGACGCCACACGACGCCGAGGCCGCCCACGTCGTGCAGCCCGGCGGCGAGGAGGGCGACGGTGGCCGCCAGCATCACCACCAGCTGCAGGGACCCCGTCAGCGCCACGGCGCGCAGGCCACCCTGCACAGTGCAGTGCAGATAAAATAAAGGGCTCCTAATTTTCAGAAGTATAAAAATGTTTATTGGGAACCGCTGGGCACTGATCTTTTCCTCCTTGTGCCCTGGGTTCGAGGGGCCCACCACCCCGAATATCCTGTGTTCAAATTGATTAGTCATCTCCGGTAATACATGCCGTAATCACGTGATCCTTGATAAAATTTTGCCCTTTTTTAACGTTTTTGAACCTATTTTCCAAAATGTTACGCGAAATCCCTACTTAAATTCCCACAATCCCGTAATCTTGTGTACACCTGAAATGAGAGTGGCGGCCCCCTCGCCTGGGTGGGAGTTGAACTTAAGCCCGTAGATCGTGAACTAGCTGCCCCTCGGCCACGGTGACGCCAGAAGCTTCACACCGGACCCTCTCGCTCTGCCTCTGACGTCGCGAAGAACAATGGTCCACGCAAATGGCGGGAACAGCTAATCGCCGAATAGCTGGGCGTGTAACACGTGCGTGGGCGTGGCAGCGTGAGCCGGGGGTGGGGAAGGGGAGGGCAGGGAGGTGGAAAGGGGGTGGGTGTACCTGGCGCACGGTGGGCCAGAAGGCCGGCGCAGGCAGCCGAAACTCTAGACGCGTTTTGACCGCTTCCAGCGGTCTTCTGTCCCACTGTGCGGCGCTCGGCAGGCGCCGCTGCTGCCGCCCTCGTCGGCACAAGCAGCCTCCCTCTGATCCACGCAGCGTCGCTACGCCCGGCGCTAGGCCCGGCGCTAGGCCCGGCGCTAGGCCCGCCGCTAGGCCCGTCGCTACGCCCGGCGCTAGGCCCGCCGCTAGGCCCGGCGCTAGGCCCGCCGCTAGGCCCGCCGCTAGGCCCGCCGCTAGGCCCTGCCCACCCGCAGAGACAGATTATTGTAATTCTGTCCGCAGGGCCTGACTTTGCTATTCCTTTGCCGCGCGGCTCTGCCCGCCCTCCGGCCGCACCGCACCGCGCCATGGCTGCCCCAATGAACGGCTTTGTGATCACTCAACCGCACAGTGGGTCAGAGGACCGTTGAGGCGGCCAAAAGTCTAGACGAGTTTTGAGCTCCTGAGTCGCTAAATGGGACTCGAATCGAACGTGTGACCCCCACCAATCGATTACTCTCCACACGAGGAATCCATTGGTGGGGTCAGAAGTTCGATTCGGGCCCCATCTGGCGACTCTGGATCTCAAAACGCGTGAAGAATTTCCGCCGCCCCAACGGTCTTCTGTCCCACTGTGAACCGGTTCGGCTTCGCGGCGGAGAGAGAGAGAGAGAGAGAGAGAGAGAGAGAGAGAGAGAGAGAGAGAGAGAGAGAGAGAGAGAGACCGGCCCGCTGCACCGGGACGACAGGAAACGACAGGAACGCGGAGTTGCCGCTCGCGCTGTTAATGAAAAATAAAGCGGGAAATCTCGGGAATCGCTTTACCGCGAGGAACGGCGGGAATGACCTCCAGTCGAGTGAAAGGGAATCCATGTGCTGCCATTAATTCATGGCTGCCCTCGTTGGCAGCAGGAGAGCGCCTGAGATGCTCTGCAGACCCGCCGCACAGGAGTGCAAGGCGGTTGCCTGCCCGCTAGGCGAGGGTTTAGGCCGCCAGGGGTCTGATTCAGCAAATCGGTTAGCGACGGCTAGCTGCCTCTCAGCGATGGCTAGCCACCTCTCTTCTGGCCTTTACTGCCACTCAGGAGGCAGGCGAGAGGCTGCTAGCCATCGCTGAGAGGCAGCTGGCCGTCGCTAACCGATTTGCTGAATCAGGCCCCTGCGCATCTGGCCCACTGTGCGTTCCTGGCCGGACTCACCGCCGTGGTGTAGAGCACGCACACGGCGCTGATGGCGGGCGCCACCACGTGGATGCTGATCCCCGTCACTGTAAACAGAAATAAAGAAGTTAAAAAAAAAATGGCCTGGCTAGCGGAGCAACGCGCAGACATGGAGACATAACATGGGTTGATGTAAAATTTGGGGGAAGCCGAAAAAGACAATAATGAGTATGTACCACACCTTGAGTGAAGGCCAGGGCCGGCACGTAGATCACCAGCGGCAGCAGCAGCAGCTGTTGGAAAAGAGTCGTATAAACCACTCAGGAAAGCCACGTGGCTCATATCCTGAAGGTGTCGTTCCGTTACGGACGAATGGCCACTCAGCTGGTTCGATACCCTATGACGTGTACTTAGTGGTAAATGGATGGCGAGTAGCCTAAAAACGGCTGATTTAGCGACTACACAGATACGAAGAAATGTTGAGCAGTGGCAGCACTGATATTTCTAATGTGATAAGTTTCATACAATTGGCTGCGATAAAAAGACTAATTTGATTCCTTTAAATTATCGCATCTGTGGCTGCAATAAAAAATTATCACACTAAACATGCAATAAGTTTCTCACGTTTAAGCCGGTTTTGGTCTAGATTATCACATTTATTTGTGATAAAGTGATATTATACGTGAATGCAATATAACATTTATTGCACTTATAATGCAATAACTTTTTTATGGCGCCAATAATGCAATAAAAATTGCATTGCCTTTAAAATTAGATCATTATCACACAAGAAATAACAGTGAGCTCTCTAACTTACCAGCCGAACAGTGTACATGACGGAAGTCAACTTGCGCAACCGGGTGTCGAATCTCAGTTCCAAGTACTGCACAGACAAGCAGAGGCCGTTTTAGAGGGAGAGGGTTGACTTTAGTGACGTTTAGCGCACAGTGGTCCAGAAGACCGGCACAGGCGGCCGAAACTCTAGACGCGTTTTGAGCCGCCTGCGCCGGTCCTCTGGCCCACTTTGCGACGATTAGCGATTGCCTTCACCTCGAGCTGCTTACTTCGTAGGTTGAGCCGAGCTTGAGGGCGTGCAGCACGGGCAGGAACGTGACGCACAGCACGGCCGTGGCGATCACGGACCCCGCGGCCACCATCCAGAACTGGGAGCCATAGCGGTACACCTCGGCGGGGTAGCCCAGCAGCGTGATGCCCGACAGGTTGCTGGAAATAAGGGTTCACGCAACACTGCACTGCCAAGCCGGTGCACAGTAGGCCGGAAGCCCGGTGGAGGCGGTCCAAATCCCGGACGGGTTCTGGTTTCCGGCGTTCTCCGCCTCTTTCCGCCTCGAGCGGCCTTCCCTCTCGTGTCAAATAATCCTCTATTCCTCGCGACTGTGACCGTGAGAGAGCCAGGCAGACAGGCGGCGACTGGTCCAGAGCCGCTTGATTAAACGAGACAGAAAAAGTTCAGCCAAGGCAAGCTTAGCCAAGGGGTCTTTGCGCGCGTCTGCTGTGCCGGGGCGGCGGAGTGGAGGGGGAGGGGGGGATGGGCCGGCAGGCTAGGAGCGGCGGCGGCACGACGTGGCGACGACGACGAACGACCACCCGACAACGGCCATGCAGGCCCCTGTGAGCGGAGCGCATAGAATGGATTGGTGGGTTTGGACGGGTTTGGACGGGTTGGGGTGGAGCGTGGAGGCGGGGCACGGATGAAGGATTGAGTGGGGCAAGGATGAGGGGTCGGATGGAAAAGTAGAAGCGGTAGCAAAGACAGCTTCAAATAGCAAGGGGCTACTGGACCACTGAATGGCAGTCGTCGCTTCGAACAGGACAGCCACTGACCTAGCGAGTAGCGACAGCCCCACCGTGAGGACCCCCATGGGCTTGGCGGCGGCCTTGGGCCCCGCGGCCTTGACACCATCCTCGTCGTCCTGGAGGTCCTGCAGGTCCTGGAGGTCCTGGAGGTCCTGGAGGTCCTGGGGGCTCAGTGGGCCGGGCGCACGCCGGCGTCGGCGCCACGCCCTCCAGGTGCCGAACAGGGACGGGCCGAGCAGCAGCATCAGCAGCGCTACCCAGTCCAGCGGCGACATCTGGAACTGGCGGCGAACAACGCACAGTGGGTCGCGAGGGGTCCACCACTCTAGTAATCCTGTGTACACATCGTCCAGTAATCATTGGAAATCTCATGCCAAAACTGGATATTTTCGCTGTTTTTATCGGCTTTTGCGGGTGTTTCGTATGAAAATAGGCTAAAAATGCTCTCAGCTGGCTAAAATTAGATATTTTTTTGAGATCTGAAGAAGGTAATGACTGGTACCACCCTGAGCTGAGTGATAGACCCCTCGGTGGGTCGTCTGGCCCTGATGCACGGAACGAGGATTTGAGGTGATAGATTAAAGCGTAGGCCGGGTTTGGATCGACTGGACTATATTATACGGATAACCGGTTGACAAGGTGTTGGACACACACCTTTCCTAATTCGAACAGAATTAGAACACAAAAGTTAACATAATGGTAGTGGCGTGTGTGCAGCACACAGCTTTAAAAAATGAACTTTTTACAACCTCCTGTGCTCTTTAAGGTATTAAACGGGGAAAAAAATTGGAAAAAAAGGAAGAATTTAAAGTTTCTGTATGCGTTCAGCGAAAAGAATCTCCCCGGGATGTGAAAGTGCAACACACTGCAGCCAATTTACAGCAAAGGAAAATTAAACCGGAGTTTCCATTTATCCTGTGATCTGAAAAGAAATTGATTGGAAGTAAAAACAAAAGGAGACATCAACAACCACTATAGAAAACGAAACACAACCAGTACACTAACTCAGTGGAAAACTCTCGTACGTTTGGTAGAATTTTTACCATGTTGCCATATTTTACTGTTTAAGTGGATTCGAAATCAACTCTTGAGGAACGGAAAACTTGAGGCACCTACGATTCCAAATAGCCCACCAATTTTATTTTTTTAAAAATTTTATTTTTTCAAACCACATTTCAACGTACGTATTTGTTTTCTATTATTCGTAAAACTCGCGTGCCTTCCGATGTCAGTTGCATTCTGTGGTAGAATCTATAGTTGCAACAAACCTGGACGTTCTTTTACGGCCCAAAGACACATCACGTGATCTCTCATGTTATTAGTTAAATGCTTTCTTTAACCTCCCTTCTCTGCAAAATCGTTACCCGTTCCTGAACTGTTTCTTATTAATTTACGCCTGTCCTTGTTTGAAATCTCTTACATTCTATTATCTTATGTCAGTTAACTATTTCAATCGTACTCGTTATTGATTTTATCACTCATTTCATGCCTGTTTTCGCATTTGTAACACTTCTCGGTTTTAGTCTGTCCAAGCCTATCGTCACCCACAGATACTAACCGAAAGCGGACATGGTCTTCCTGTTATACATTACTTTTACTCATTGTTTTGTTTTTTATGTTTTAATTTATTTAAGGTTAATTGCTTTAAAAATAACTGAATCCCTTGAGCGCTGACTCCTGATTCACCCCATGCGTCACCCCTCATGTGCGACACGGCGCGACACGGCACGACTCGGTGCGACACGGCGCGACACGACGGGACGTGGGAATGTCGAATGAAATCAGATCACCCGTCCGGGGCCCATCTGCGTCGCGCTGCGAAGTACACTGCCCCGGACCCACGCCGCGACACGAGGCCGCGCTGTTCAACCCCGCGTTCCAACTGCTGCACCACATGAATTATTTGTAACTGACCCAACACATGTGTCGGTCTACACAGCACTGACCCTTAACTTAGCCTTTCTTTACCCGACCCGCTACACGGCGATTGCACTGTGGCTTTACAAAAATTTACCGACGTAATAGACATTTCACCTAATTTTTCCTGCTCCCCAGACTCACATACTTGACCACATCGTACCGTTCAATACGCGTGCCGTAAATCTGACGCCCAAGGTCTAGCGCAAACTTTATTTATTTATGTTTTTTTTAAGCAGATGATACCTTTGCTAAAGCTAAGCAAGCTAAGCTGCAAATGCTCTGAAGGTGTGAGCTTGCTTTTACTGCAGTAGGGGCGGACCGTGCGTGAGTGCGTGCGTGAGTGGCTGTCCTCGCGCGCAGCGTCCGCGCGGAACAATGACACTTGCTCCCCGCGCACAGCACGAGCGGCACCGGCCCCGCAGGCGCTGTCCAACAGCGACAATCGCTCCTCCCGCACGCACAGCCCACCACGTGGAACCCCCCCCCCCCCCACCTCTCCCCCCCCAGTGCAACGGGCGCGGCGGGGCTCGGGTGGCGCGGCACGGCGCGCTCAAAGACGCTAAGACACAGGACACGCCAGTTTGTTTATTTACCATACGCAATCACTGAAATAAGAGCATACTACTGCCATAACTACTCCATAAGACTGCACCAGACGTATCATCTGCTTCCATAAACGTTCCTTGAATGGAGATTTTTTTTAATTTTTATTTTTTTGAGAAAGTTGGAAGATTTTAACGATTGACATTTCTAAACTGTTTACTTGACCTCTTGACCCGACAAGTCATTTCCAGAGTTGTATACGTTTGACTATTTCTCACAAAGGGTCACCTGGAAATTTAAAATGACAAACTCTGAATTCTGCTCTTAAAATTTTTGAATCCAAATTGAACACTGTGCGTCCGTTGCTTTAGAAAACTTATGAAAATTTTGTGGCTCAAGAATTGACATTGTACCCTCAAGTCCAAAATATCTCTTTTCAATTTTCAAACATTCCAATTACCTTTGAATTTCTCAAGTTTGCAGTTTTCCATTTCTGAGTCAATGCACTAACCTGGGTTTCATGATATTCCAAAATGTTGGTCGCTGGCCGCGCGCTGAACGCAAGTCACAGAGAGTTGAAACTTTTCCTTGCACTTGCTCTTTGCACAAAAATTTACACTGCACTTTGGCTTTTCAATCCCAATTTTCACTGTTCACTTCACCAAACAAGAAAATTACACTGCGCCGCAAAACCAGAGTCGCCGAGGGTTTGCGCACGGTCTAAAAACGCGTGGTAGAGCAATTTTGAACTTAAAATTTTTGGTTGAGAAAAAAATCTGATTGATTTCCCGGGCGGTGCACCAATGTTCCGTATGTACGAAACGAAAGATTGAGGTGATCGCGATTAAAGAGTAGGCCGGGTTTGGATCGACTGGACTATAATATAAAGATAACCGGTTTACAATGTGTTGGACACACACCTTTGCTAACTTGGGTTCTCCGGGCGACTGCCCCGATCCTTTGCCCCGCGGCGGGCTCCAGGGCACCCTCGCGGAGGAGCGAAGGGCCCGCCGCCGGGCGCTACTGCCGCCGCTGCTACTGCTTCATCGCCGCGCCGAGTCGCGTCGCTCTTGATGGCCGTGATTGACACGAGACGACTCAGACGCGGTTCATTTGAATTGGTTCCCGCACGGAAAAGAATAATTAGTTAATCCAACCGATGTGTCGGTTAGTTTTCGCCTAATCAAAGGTCTTTCGTTCTGGCAACGAAAATTTCGTTTGAGGGGAGGAAAATTTCGCTGCTGCAACAAATTTATCGCTGTGTTAGCGGATTCGACGGTTGCCTCAGCGGACCTGTACCCCTTGTATCGTGCCGCGTAACACGGCGAGCAGCGGACAGTGGGTCGTCTGGCCCACTGTGAGACGCCGGTGCGTAATTGCTATTTCTGAACCTCTTCTGCTTTCTTCCTGACACGTGTCGCGCTGTCTGAGGAGGGATGGCTTATCACTCGCAAACACGGTAGTTTTTCGTCAGACTCCGTCGCGGCGGACACGGCAAACTCTTGCAAACTCGGCGCGGAAGTTGCAAGGCACGTTGGTGTTTCAGGGGGTGCGGACGAAGCACGCCATTCGGCCGCCAACAGTGCGCGGTGAGGTCAGACGCGTTGAAAAATCAAGTGTAAACGTGGTTCGCCACGCGGCAATGTCAGTCGCTGGAGCGCTGCCCCCCCCCCTGGGGAGGGGGGGGTAAGGGGGCTCCCCCCCCCCCCCGGAACACTCTGTGTGATACTATGGAAGGCGCTGCCTGCTCACCTCCGTCAACGTCCTCGTCTTGCTGGTGTCGCCGGCAAATTGCCTCACGCGCTGACGGAAGAGGGGGGGAGGGGGGGGGCGAGGGGGCGAGGGGGCGAGGGGGAAGGGTGGATGCTGCGCCGCCCGCGATAGCCTCCTCGGCTCCCTCTTCCCCTATTCACCCTCGGAGTGATCCCGCCCGCGTCGCATGCCTTATGAATGGCCCACCGCTCCGAGAGGACGGGGATCACGAGCAACGCGCGCGCGCCACCGGGGGGAGAGAGAGAGAGAGAGAGAGAGAGAGAGAGAGAGAGAGAGAGAGAGAGAGAGAGAGAGAGAGAGAGAGAGAGAGAGAGAGAGAGAGAGAGAGAGAGAGAGACCAGGACACACTAGAAGTGCTTATCGGTCAGCTGGCTGCCGGGCTCGGACGGTCGGTCTCAGACTGTCAACAACGTTCCAGTCGCGCCCACCGTGCCCGCGCTGCCGCGCTGCCGCGCTGCCGCGCTAGGCTCGGGGCCGCCACCGCCGCTCTGCGTCCCGCGGTCATTCTCATACTCGCGACGCAGACGGATGACGGCCGGGGAAGTCCAATTCCGAGACGCCGAGAGAGGGAGGAAAAATGGCGGGGGTTGCGGAGCGGCGCGCGGGGCGGGGTCCGCCGGGAGTTGAGCCCCGTCCGCGCGCCATGGCGGGGTAAACAAAGTAGCGGGTTGTTCGTTGTAGTACCTTAGTGCAGCCTGGCGCGCGGCCAGGACTACGCTCCGCGAGGGCCAGCTTCACTTGGCGAGAGTGAGTCGCATGCAAGGCACGCGAAAGTTTGCAAGCCTGACCGTGCGGGCGATTCGCACAAAGACGATTCTCTCTCACTTGCACAGTGGACTGCACGCGCCAGAACCTTCTCTCCCTCTCCCTATCTCTCTCTCTCTCTCTCTCTCTCTCCCTCTCTCTCTCCCTCTCCCTATCTCTCTCTCTCTCTCTCTCTCTCTCTCTCTCTCTCTCTCCCTATCTCTCTCTCTCTCTCTCTCTCTCTCTCTCTCTCTCTCTCTCTCCATCTCACTCACCTTTGCGCGCTGGAGGCTCCCCGACTGGCTGCGCGCGGGCGGCGTGGGCCCAGCAGGGGCTAGCCAGGGCTAGCGCACGGCGGCGAGGCGGCGGTCCTGACGCGGCCCGGTGACGTCCCTTATCATCCTAATCAAATAAGGCGACGAAAGCAGCAGCCTCGGTCAGGGAGCGAGCGGCGTGTCGGCGTGTCGGCGTGGAGGGGACCTCATCCATCTGGCTGGCCGTGAGTCTCTGCAGAAGACCGTCACCAGGAGCACGCCGTCGACGCACTGCCTCGACGCTCATGTCGCGTTGGGTGGCGTAGCGCAGCGGACGCGACAAAAAAAACTCCTAGAATCATTCGCCAAACACAAGAATCTAGGAGGTTTTTGTCGCGTCCGCTACGCTGCGCTACGCCACCCAACGCGGCATGAGCGTGAACGCACCATTATCTACCGCGGAGGGGCCGCCGCGCCACCGTGCACAGTGGTTGGACGGCCCACTGTGCCTTCGTCGCGCGGAAATAACCAGTCGCAAAGGGTACGAATAAAAAATGCGGCTTCGTATGATAAAGAAACAATAACATATATTTACAGAACTTGTTGTTTTCCTCCGTTTTCTTCTCTCTTTTTTTTGTACATGAATAGGTACTTTAGTTCTCAAAAATAACAACAACTCAGTTTCGTAACACGTCTCCTTATTATCTAAAGTAAGCACTGCCCGAGTGGTGTCCGTGGCGGGCACGGCACTGGCCGGAGCACGCCCAACGTGCGTGTTGCTCCGGCCAGCGCTGCGCCCGCCTCAGAGCTGGAAACACTGGAAGGTCTCGCAGGGGGGTCCGGCCGGTGTCCGGGGGGTCGGGGGGGGGGGGGTGTCTAGGCGTCCCTAGGGCCGCAGGGCCATCTTGATGTGCTCCGGCTGCTTGGAGCGCTCGGGGAGAAAGCCGTGGATGGCCGGTGACAGGAGGTCTCTGTTGATGGTCTTGGGGTCCTGGGGTCCGGTGAGGACGCTGACGACGACGCCGACCACCACGACGATGAGCGCGCCGATCAGGGTGTAGTAGTAGTACGACAGCCGGTACAGCATGAAGGTGTCCGCCGGGTTGGTGGCGTTCGCCAGGATCGAGTTCCTGCAACGACCGCCGCCGCGCCCTCGCGGTTAGCTCCATTCGTCTTCGGGCCCACTGTGCATGGCGCCGCGTCGTGTACTCACGTCCAGGTCATGTCCGTGTCGTTCAGGATGTCGGTGACGTTGCCGGCGCAGCCGTCCACCCGGGTGGGCAGCCAGGGGTACACCAGCTGCTTGGTGGCGACGGCGACCTGGGAGCCCACCACCACCCATGCCATGAGCAGCAGGCCGGACAGCCCGCCCGCCATAGCGCCCTGGTGCACAACAAGCAGGACGTCAGGTGGACGCCTCCTCCGCGCGTGCGTGGAGTACCGCCGCCGCCGCCGGCCGGGTGAGGGGTATCGGCGCGTCGGCGCGTCGGGCGACAGCCGGGAGGGAAGGCCGTCCCGCAACACAGCCGAGCGCCGCGGCGGCCGGCGGCGGCCCACCTCCCAGGCGTCTGGCCCACAGTGGAGGGGAGCGCTCACCATGGCGTTGGCCCAGGGCACGAACAGCCCCAGGACGAACAGGCCGAGCTGCGCGCCGCCGGTAATGCCGCTGAGCGTATAGGTGATCTGGAGCACGCTGCCCATCTTCTCCACTACGAACATGAGCACCATGCAGATCACACCCACCAGCAGCGCGAGGCCCTGGGGACAGGCGGAAGGAGTCAAAATACGCCGGTCGGCTGGCCCACCGTGCGGTGCAGTGTTCGTACCTTCACGATGAAGGAGGCCTGCCGGTCGGTCGGGGAGCGTCCCGACTTGGATAGGATGCGCACCAAGAAGTCCTCGTACAGGGTGCCGGCCAAGGTGTTGAGCCCCGAGGACATAGTGCTGCAGCACGGACGGTTATTACAGCAGGCTGGCACACGGACGGACGGACGGACAGGACAGACAGACAGACCTCAGAGCAGCGCTGAACACTCCGGCGACGAACAGGCCCGGTAGTCCGGGAACCACCCTGGCGACATCCATGACGAAGTACGGCACCAACTGGTCGGGTTTCTTGATGGCCTGGAGAGAAAACAAAAGTGAAGGCCTAATGGGACTCGAACCGCAAACGGGTGACTTTTGGCCGCCTGCGCCGGTCTTGTGGCCCACTAGTGCTGTACCCGTGTCTTGAGCGGGTCGCAGGAGTGGTAGGTGGCGTACACGAGGATGCCCGTGATGCAGCTCAGGGCCTTGGTGGCGATGTAGCCGATGCAGAGGAAGACGCAGAGCAAGCGCGCGTCGCGGAGCGTGGGCACGCTCAGGAAGCGCTGCACGGACGTGGGGGACACGGCGTGGGTGCACAGGATGTCCGGCACGGAGCCCACGAACACCGTCCAGAACGTGGTGCGCACCAGGGGGTTGGGGTCCATGCTGCAGAATTAAAATAATAATAATAATAATAATAATAATAATAATAATAATAATAATAATAATAATAATAATTATTATTATTATTATTATTATTATTATTATTATTATTATTATTATTATTATTATTATTATTATTATTATTATTATTATTATTATTATTATTATTATTATTATTATTATTATTATTATTATTATTATTAAAATCACTGAAAATGTCTAAACCTGAGTGAGGCGTCTTACTTGAACAGCTCCAGCCTGCCGCCTAGGTTGGCCCTAGCCAGCAGCTCACCCGGTCCACCAATCATGAAGACCCCCAGGGTGATGACCACAATGGAGGCCGCCACCAGCACGACCAGCTGCAGGGCGTCCGTCCACACGACCGCCTTGAGGCCGCCCTGCAGGCCGCCAACCACTCCAGATAATGCTAACTTAACCTAACCTGAACTAACCTACACTCCAAAGTTAACCTGAAGAATAAGGGACTCACCACAGTCGTGTAGAAAATGCAAATCGACATGACGAGAGGAGCAATGATGTGAAGATCGATGCCACTGACTGGAAAGTGGAAGGATCAATCATTCAAAAAAATTAAATTTTTTGTTTGTAAACTAAAACACAATTGTTTTATTTTACCTTGGTTTAATGCTAAGCAAGGCACGTATATGACCACCGGCAAGTACAAAAGCTGCAACGAAAATGGACTTTGTCAGGATGTGCTTGAAACACGGTGGGTTTTGTTGGTTTTGTGGGAATGTCTACACTCACCAGGCCGAGGCCAAACAGGAAGGACGCTATTTGTCGTATTGTTCTGTTGAACCGATGCTCAAGGTACTGGATCAAAGCAGAAACAGTTCCATAAGGCCAAAAAATTATGAAAACAAAAATGCCTTTAAAATTTATTACCTCGTAGGATGAAGTGAACTGCAGAGTGAAGAAGACGGGGACGAACCACCGCACCGTGACCACGCACACCAACACGGCGGAGAAGTTGAGGGCGAAATACTGGGAGCCGTAGGTGTACATCTCGGCGGGCACGCCCAGCATCGTGATGCCGGACACGTTGCTGTGCAAAGTCCGAGGTTCGAATCCCGCCTTTCCTCATATTTTACACCTGCATGTGCGACTGCGTATCACACTTCTGGCCCGCTGTTCGGTAGTAAACTGTCGCCAGAGGGTCATACCCGTCGTACCTGGCAATGAGCGACATGGCCACGGGGAAGATGTTCATGGCCTTGCCGCCGAGCAGGTAGTCCTGCACGGTGTCCTGCTTCTTGTAGCAGCCGTAGTACACGCCGACCAGAGCCGACACCCCCATCATCACCCCGAACATGGCGTAGTCGGCCGGCTCGAACAGCGGGTGCGCGGCCGCCCCGGCCGAGGCCGACGCCGGCGACGCGGTGTCCATCTCGGTCCTGCTGGCGGCCCTGTCGGCGCTGCACTCCGCGGCCGGCGCGCCGCCAGCGACGCTCCCTCCTGCGTCGGAGGCTTCTTCGGCGCAGCGCGGCCCTGAGGCGGCGCGCCGTCACCCACACCGTCACGCCCGCGGCCCTGGCGGCGACCCTGGCCGCCGTGCCCGCCGCCCCCGCCGCCCCCACCGCGGCCCCCACCGCCCTGCTCGCGGCGCGGCGCCCAGAGGCGAGGGCGCGGCCGGCGCGGACCACGGCGGACGCGATGAGGACGGTCAGGGGCGGCAGCGGCCACCAGCGGCCCCGCTGCGCCTCCGACCCCGCTCCCGCCCCCGCCACGGCCCGAGCCTGGCCGGCCCCGTCGCCGCCAAGGCCACCCAGCGTTTACTTGCACACCAGGTACAGGACGACCACGGCGACGCCCTGCACCACCACCAGGCCGAGCGGGGCCTCCTGGGCGCAGGCTGACATGGCGCCGGTGGGAAGCACGGCACACGTGAACCCGCCTACACACACACACACACACTCGCTCACACACACGGCGGACACTCTTGAGACAGCGCGCAAGCACACGCCTCGCTTCACGAAGCGACGCGGCGTCGGCCTGGATTATGACGGGCAGCAAGCCAGTGAAGCTACTGAAGGGGCTCATCTCTCGGCGGCAGCACATCGCCACGACCGGGGCACGGCGGCGGCACAGCGGCGGCCCGGCCTCGGCTCGGCCGGTTGGAGCTCGAGAAAGCCATCAAGAAGAAGCAGCCGCCGGCGCGCCGCAGGGAGGGGGCAAATTGTGCGCCTGCCAGGCTGACATGTTCGCCGCCGCGGTGGTTTAGCCAATCCTGTTACGCTCGCCGCAGGAAATCTCGCCGAGTTTTATCATTTCCGACTTGGTTTATCATTGTTTCAATTTTGTGCTACCCTATGCCTACATTGGGTTTCGGGTGGAATCTAGGTGGCTCACTGTGGTGCCCCCGTCGACGCCGAGGCCTCGCCCCGCCGCCATTCAGCCTCTATTCAGCAGCTCGGGCTGAGGGACGGTCTGTCAAAGTGGTCAAACTACCCCGCAAACGCCCAATCGACGAGCCCACTGTGGCCTGCAGCCGACACCATCCATTCGTGTGTCGTTCCATCGCGTTTCAGACTTTATGTTTGGGCCACGGCGCGTGCTCTCGTCGAACTGGCTGGGTTATTAAATTTGTTTCCTCTATCAGGCGCGGATCCAGGGAAGGGTAATGGGGGCAATTACCCCCACCTTGTGCACTAGCAAGGCCGCTTGGGAGGTTGCCAATGAATACTACTTTGCCCCTCTAAGTGGGCAAAAGGCGCTCGGTGCTTCACCCCCGCCGTATGAAAATCCTGGATCCGCGCCTGTCGTTTACCCTCCTTGTTTGGCTAAAATAAATGATTGCCGTTTCGGCTGGCATGGAGGCTGGCGGCGGGAGGCCTCGCGAGTCTGGACGCAATCCAGGGCCTCGTCGTCAACGGGGACGGTTAACCTTGACAGCAATATATCACTAATAGGCCTCGGCTCTGCGGGCCCGCCGCCCAACTGCAGGGCCGCCCCGTCGCTAGCGCCCCGCAGCTACGCCGAGTTGCGGGGTCCTAGGTGTGCTGCCCGGCTCACAGTGGGCCGGAAGACCGGCTCAGGTGACCAAAACTCTACAAGCGTTTTAAGCTCCTGAGTCACTTCATGGGGGTCGAACCAAACGTGTGACCCCATGAATGGACTCTTCGTTCGGATATCACGTTTTCGGGGTCCTGTTTAGCGACTGTAGAGCTCAAAACGCGTGAAGGAAAGGGGTTGGTTTTCTTTTATGCCAACGCCAAAAAACTATTTTTCTCATAATTACCTTCCCATGCTGCCGTTGTTGGTGGCGATCCTGGCGCTAAACTTTTGCAATCTTGATGCCCTCTCCTCTGGCAAGCGCGGAGCGTGGCCGTCGGGACGAGAAGATTGGGCCGAGTCTGAAGCCACCCCGACCTGTCAAAATTCAATCATTTGAGGTAGCACTGTAGTGACCTCTCCTGCGTGGTCCCTTGGGTCCAGCCTGCAGTGTTTAGGTCTATTTATGAACCTGTTTCCCTTCCCCCTCCTCCCTCTCTCCCTCCCTCTGTGTCCCTCCCTCTCCCCCTTCGCGATCAGCCGGACAAAAGGGCCGCGCGGGCTGTACACTGCACGAGGTCGAGGGACTTCATTGTAAACTTCCGGCCCCGTAGAGTCGCGCGGCGTCCCGCTGACCGCTCATCATGCACTACTGTCCGAGTCATGGATCAGCATTGCTCTGGGACAGGCGCGGTTACTCCCCCCCCCCCCCACACACACACACACTCACTAACACACACTGTGGGCAAATCAGAACCGAAGTTCATCGCAGCACCCTTGGCATGTTCAAGTTTTCTCTGCTTATTTCATGCTGTTTAGGGTCTCGGAAACGAAATGTGTTTCTTCGAACTATGGAATGAAAACAAGAGAATTCCAACTTGAAACACAAGTACAATCCTGTTGGAAAAAATCAAAAGAAGTACGAGGGAAAGCCACGATTCCCGCGTTGAGTTGAATTGGCCGTGATGTGTTTCTCATACGCCCTGAAGTATGAAAAATTAGGTTTGTTATTGTTTCGGTCGTGCTTGTGCTTCAGGAGCTCAAGAACATCTTGAGGAGTTTGAAAATGTCAGTTTCCATTGAGGACAGGGAGAAATATCTTGAGGATCTTGAGGAATACATCGCTAAATCAAAACAACAACTTTCTTCTATTTTGGACTCCTTGAACTGGTCCCATGGTTCTCTCCAAAAAGAGGTATGATTGGACGGACGCATCTTGCTAACCTGTCTCTCCACCGGATTGCATTACTTTCGTAATTCGCTCTCCGTTCTTTACATCTGATTTAGGAACCTAAAATGGTGTCTTGCCCACTGAACCCTGAGCATCGTATGCCTCAACGGAGTCTGGATAGGCACTTGAAAAAGTGCTCTCTTCGTCTAGAAGGCTATCAATCTGATGAAGAATTTCTATCAGCGTCAGAATTTCCTTCATCCAGCTCAGTACTCGGTAAGTATGCTTCATTACTTCCACATCAGAAAGCCCAGTGGCTATTCGATTTCATTTTTGATTTGGATTTTGTCTGTAGGCCCAGATAAATTTCAAGAGGCGATGCTGAAAGCTACATCCAGTCATGTTGACATTCTAGGTGTGTGTCATGTTTGTTCTCAAGTGAATCGGTGGGAAGTCTAACATTCTAAGTACATGGTCTTTGTTCAAGTCTGTTATAATATATGATAAATCTCCTTCTGCAGCTCCAGGATCAACTGAGCCCCGACCTCCACCGAGGACCTCAGCTCGTCTGCTAACTGACTTCAGTCCAGCTGAGCGTAATGCTTTGCATGAAGATGTGATATCAAGGACATCAAGGCAGTTGATTACAGCAGAAGAACTTCAGTTGCCGTAAGAAATGACTTCACATTTTGATTTTGATTGACTTTCAATATTTTACAAGTTACCCGTCCTATTATGTTTTCTGAACAGCAATCTAACATTTATTTGCCTGTTATATATTTTTTAGGTCTTATAATGACAACAAGCAGTCCCGGCCGAAGTCCAAGATAGAGCTACTAGCGGAACAGAGGGATGCAAAGCGCCGACGCGTGACCCACAAAAAAGTTCACACATCACGCAAGACCCACACAGAGGTACGATAGCGATAACATTTTTATTTTTGCCCCAGAGGATAAGGGGAGTTTAACATAGCTTCCCATACATACATAATTTTGGATTACTGTTGGTTCCAGATTTTAAGAGAGGTTATCCGTAATCAAATGGAATATCTCCAGTCTCATGATACTGAGATGAAATAAGGACCCTCAACTGAATGAAGTTTTGAATGTGATATTTTTCTTTCTCAGGTTGTAATAATCCAAGGGTTGAAGAACAAAAATTCACATAAAACAAAGTTTGTTTTTTTTGTAAAATTTTTAACATCCTCACACATTTATAAAAAACAGGAAAAAGAAGATGCTGCCCATGCAGCACAATTTAACCAAATGAAAGAGAAGGCACTATAAAATTATTAATTCATGGTGAGTAATCAATAGGAGCAACACACACCGCCACAAATGGTTCAAAAAACATAAATGCAATAGAAGACGGCAAGACATGAAGAGCAGGCAAGATCACAATGAAAGACGGAAGAAAAGAAGCAACAAACGATTGAGAACAATTGTTTGAAAGTTAGGTTGAATATACAAGAATTCTTAAAGTTAAAAACCTTCAAAACCTTCAAGTGAAGTTTTTCCTCTCATTTTAGTACCATTGACCTTCGCACGACCAGCCAGACTTCCCATTTGTACTGAGCTAGTTTAAAACAAAACATTTCATAAATATCATTTGACTTTCAATCATGTTGTTACAAGCCTCTAAAGAAGTTTGAAGTCATTTAAAGATAAATCAACAGTCATCAGAAGCAACAGTAATGAATACTCTTTGGTCAACCACAGAAAATGACCAGAACTGGGTGAGTCACTCACCCATTTACAACAATCAGGTTTCTTTACCAACATTGACTGCAAGACAGGAAGGAAACAATCAAGGGTGGCATACAATGAATCTCAAGTTCATGCCAATGACTTAAAAATGGAAGCAAATAATGGAAGAATAGTTTTCTGTTTTCTTTAATGACTTTATCTATAGAAAAAAACAGTAATTTTGAAACTTGGTGAGAAATGTCAAGTTGTTTTTTTTTTTGTTTTTTCTTTTTAAAGGAACACACAGACATACTATTTTACATGATATTCAAGATTTCATACAAATTGAAAGACTAAGATCATGTGGTGTGACCAACAGTCTAGTAATGCATACATAAATAAGGATCGAGATTCCTATCTTACATAAACACTAGACAAAACTAACTATGAACATCCCGTATCAGTTCCCCTAATCTGCTTTAAGTAACTGGAATGACACTACAGTAACAATCATATATATATTTACACACACTAACACACAATCTTCAAAGTTAATATCTTTATGGATCACACTGCAAATGGCTGACAAGAATGACAATAATAAATAAATTTCAAGATAAGGGGTGTAAATTAGGAATACTTTAACAAAATCAAATACTGCATTGATCAAAATTATAATACCAAGGAACGAGTTTATGCTGCAACCTGCACAGCAGACTTTCAAGTCACAAACACAGAGAAAGAGTGCCCTCTCAAATATTGCCACAGAAAATACAAATTTAACAATACTGAGATTACATAAACTTGAAACTTGTTGCAAAGTTGAAACCTAGGGAACTAATTGGTACTTTGCTGTACAAACACAATACAAAAATATCAACTCTGATCAAAGTTAAGAATACAAAGAACAGGAAAATACATTCTGACTCAAAACATTCGCAATACTGTTGTAACATAGTAACTGTGTTAATCATGACATGACATCCTCACAATAGATGCCTCAACAAACCAAAGGCTTTTGTAAAATATTTACAGTTTTGATTGGGGCTTGGCTGCTACCTCCCGCCACCAAGCAGGCCGTTCCATGTGTCCTTGTTGAGACATGTAAGCATCATAAAGGTGGTCATAAATCTGCAAGGAAGGAGTAACACATCAAAGGAGGGGAAATTAAAATGATATTGGTTGGTCAATTTGATGGCACTTGGTCTTACCCTTCCATCTGATCGTCCTAATATAGATTTAACAACTGCATCTGGATGAGCAATCGCATCAATGATGGCAATAATATCAGGTTTAAGTTGGTTGCAAACTGCCTGACAAGCCTCTTGAGCCAAATCAGCCATTTGAGAACCAGATGCATAGCCTCCTATGATAGAAGACAAAAGAAAAAAAATTGGAGACGCCATATAAAAGAAATTATATGTGAAAATAAAAAAAAGTTGGTATGGCTTACCTCTGTAAAAAATAACAAAGTGTCTTTGGATACCCCACAGACCATAAAGCACAAGGAGTCGTTCAAGTACACATTTAATTTCGCTGGGAATTCCTGGTGTCTGAATTTTTTCCCAGAAATAACACAATATATTATTCTGTAAAACACAAGATCTATTACACAAGGCACGTAGGATTTACAGAAGTGGATATTTCACCTCCCTTGAGATAAGATAAGAAATCTCTGGAAAAATCTATTTTACCTCGCCGTATGCTAAAGCCAGTGGTTTAGCATAGAAGGCCTGAACTTCTGCGCGGGCAGTAAACCGATCAACGCCCGCACTTTTCAGCCTCTGAAGTTGATTGTCAAGCGCTTGGGTCAGCCAACATAACAACCATTCATAGGCAGCCATCACAACTGAAACAATAGAGTGTAAATAATTTGCAAATTAAGTAGAGAGAAAATCAAAACCTTACAAGACAGACACATAGTATTGTACCACTCACAGTGCGCATTCATCACATCAGTTTTGGATGTTCCCGGTAAAATGTTGTTTCAGTTTATCCTCAGCATTTAAGAGAAAGTTTAATGTGCCAAGTGGGGATGCATCCAGGAGAGCAGCAGAGTTGCCCTCCTTGGCAAAACTCCAGTGTCTAACAACCCAATTGCTAGCTTGTTGAGATAACACGTTGTTGTCGCCCTCATAAGTAACAGTAGCATCATGATCAGCTCGCATAGTGCCAAGAATCGCAGCTAAGCAAAACAGAGAAAATGTTTTCAGAAAAATTGTAAATGCAACACAAACAAAATACACATAAAAGAGGTCCTATTTACCTTTAAGATAACCATGGCCTCCGCAGGCCTCTCTACTTTCTTGGAGCGCCGAGGCACATGTCCATGTTATTAAGGGCTTCATGGCAGAGACAATAGCATGAACTTCTGCAGCCATAGCAGTCTGAAATAAACAAAATACACTGATAGAAGAAATATATCATTCATGATCAAAATACACGTTCTAAGGCTAATTTTAAGGATTACGCACAATATCTTTCATTTCAGCGGCACCCTTGTAAGACTGTTCAACAATCTCTAAATACTGATCTGTAAAGAGATCCATGAATACTTTGAAAGAACAGGCAGCAGCCACATAAGGAAATAGACGCCATTGCTGCAAAGAGATTCAGGAAAAGATGAGTTGAAATGCATGAAACCTACTACTATTACAACTCCAAGGGCAGTAAAAGTAACTTACATGAAGAGGGTATTCTAAGATTGACAATTCCTCTTTAGAGTTACGAGGACTTCCTTGCTTCCTGACAGCAGCATAACGTACAGAGATGGTTACAGCTGCACACAGGTCATGAGTGCTTTCTTGAGATATGGCAACACGACCAGCTAATAAATTTTCCAAAGCAGCTCCTGTAAAAATGGAACAAACAATAAGAGAACAGTTTCAGAGATATTGAATGAGAAAAGAGAATCAAACAAAGATACAATACAGAAAGAAAAAAAATCTCAGAACTACTAAGCTGCTTCTAAAAACTTAAAAAGCTGATATTTATTTATTTTTTAGTTGGTTAGCGCTCAGTATAATCTACAATGGAGAAAAAAACTTCTCAAAAATATCTAGAACTTAGCGCCACACCTCTCATGACATCAGCTGGGGAATTCGAAGGCTGGAAGGATGGGTTGGGTAGGATACAGGATACATTAATTTTTCTTGAAGAATACCTGAAGAACTTAGAAGAAATCATTTGATAGCTGATATTCTTTTTCTTCTGTGAGGATTACATTAGTGAAAGGAAGCATCAATGCAGTGGACTCACCTAGGATCTGCTCTGGGTTTTGGAAGCATGACTCATATTCACCCTCTGGAGTCACATCACCAGTGCGGTTCAGAAGATTTTCTCTTGGGATGCGGAAATTATCAAACATAGCAAACCTGCAAGAATATTTTGAGTATTGAGGGACAGCAGTATTTAAAAAGAAAACAAACCTACGCGAGGCAACAAAAAAATAAACTAAATAGCTTACCCATTGTCAATCCCATTTAAACCTGCCTTCTCTCCAATATCACCTACTTTAACTCCAGGATATGGAGTAAGTGTTTCTGGATCACGAATGGGCACGAGGAATGCATGAAGCCCATGACAAGAATCAGCTGTGTACAACTGAGCGAAAAGCATTGCATGGGTGCAAGTTTTACCTGGCCAAACAAAGTATTGTAAGTATTTTGTCTTACATTATTATTCGAAGAACTAGGATAACATTTGAATGCACATCAAACATTTATCGGCACATAAACCATCAGTGAGAGCAATACAATCATACCTAGGTTACCAGCCCAACACTTGGCAGCCTCAAAGTCGGGTGTGTTTATAACGAACTCTTGAGTTTTGGGGTCATATGTTGCTGTTGTGCGAACACTTTTTGTGTTGCTTCCATGGCCAACCTCTGTCATTCCCAAACAAAATAGGAACTAGACAGAACAAAACCAAGATGGGAGTTACTTAAACATTTAAAATTAAACATTTAAAATTAAACACAAAGAAATCTTACATAACTCTGAACTATTTACCTTGTTGTCCCACACAGCTTCATAGAAAGGCAAATGCCTTTCAGTCCCAAGACTGAGAAGGGCATTCGTGAATAATGAAACACCCAAGCCAAATTTCACAGACAAATTTTTGTTCCACGATGCAGTTGCTGCATTCACTGCCATCATAAACTTAGTCTGAAATCATGACAGATAAGTGTTAAAATCCAAGCCAACAACAAAATCCAGCACAAATCCTTCACAGTTCATCAACCTTATTTTTGTAGCCCCAGGAGTGAACCTCCCGTGGAATTAAATTTATCTCAACAAATCGTTTTAACTGAACCGCCACATCCCGCTTCTGCTCTTCTATGGAAGGTGTCGTTTTTGGGTGAGCAAACACAGGGTCTGCTTCCAGTTTCCTCCACAAGTTCATCTAAAACAAAATTTTAACATGTTTTAAAAATTAAAAATAAAAAAATTTAAAAAAAAAAAAAAAAACAGGAAAAAATATACAGAGAGAGACAGACAGGAAAAAAAAAGTGTTAAATACGTACGGTGCTGAGGGTTTACGTCAAACAAAGCGAGCCAAGCGGCAACCCACCTTGACTCTGAGGGTCTCCGGGTCCTCCAGAACGACGCGCAGCTGCTTCCAGTTGAACGAGGCCATCTGGCGGTACTCCGTGAGGGGCCCCGGCAGCACGGGGAGGTCCGGGGCCACCTCGTGCAGGGCCTGCACGTCGTGGTGCCAGGCGCGCCGCCGCTCGCCATCGTCCCCGAGAGGCTGGCGGACGTCCACCACGCCCATCTGCAGGCATAGCAAGAGCATGTGAGACACAGCCCTGTGAGTCAAAACGTTTTGAAAAAGTCACGGCAATTTTTGGCGATGCTGACTCAAAATTTTATGGGGAATCCGAATCTGACCACCTCAAGGTTCCGGTCGGGTCCGGACTTTTTAATATACGCCCTTTTAGCTGTTTGGGAGCGTTTCCAACTATTAAAATGGACCAAAATACGGTGGATTTTCATAAGTCACGGCGATTTTTAACGATTCTTACTCAAAATTTCATGGAGAATCCGAATCTGGCCACCTCAGGTCGGATCCGGACTTTTGCGCGCGCATATATTTCTTTCCCGATTTTGGCCGTCTTGACCCACTGTGCACACAGGAACGCACGGCCCAGCACTTTGGTTTTCGAAAAAAAGGAAAAAAAAATTGTGTTCAATTTTTCAAATAAATATTTAAAAAAAATCATAGACTTTGAAAAACGTACATCCTGTCAATTTTGCACAAATTGCCGCTCGTGCCGACAGACCAGCTGCACAAATCGCCTCGTGCCAGGCTTCGCCTACTTCGCTCGCTTCGCCATGCAGGCGTGTCGGTCACCCATCGCCATCGTGATAGTTTTGGCCGTTTTGGCCCAGTGACTCGACAGCCGGCGTCCGGCTGATGTCCGTCGCAAGATAGAGAAAGAAAAGAAGAGGAAGGAGGTGTGACATCACTTACAAAACGCAAGACACACACCCCAAAAAAAAATAAAAAAAAAAAAAAAAAAAAAAAAAAATCCTCTCTAGCGTAAACGCAGGCCGGCTTATCTTATCTAATGACGGGCTGGTCGCGTCACCTCGCCAGGTGGCCTCGTCCCGTGTACACCCAATTCACAAGTGGGGTCTGACCGGTCTGCCGGTCTAGCCGAGTGACTCAGTGCCGGTCAGTACCTAACGCACATTGGGCCAGAAGACCGGCGCAGGCGGCCTGTGGCCATGGCCGTGGGCAAGGACGATATAAAAGTTACGCACGAACGGGAACCTTGCCAACCGCTCAAACCAGCAGCCCAGGCAAAGCCCAGGCGTGCCCGGACTTGGAGGGCAGCCTGGTGGGCCAGTGCGGAACGCTGGCATTTTGATTACCGGTATCCAGCATATACCGTTGTTATATATCGGCTGAACGGGTACCGCCTGGGGCATAACAGAGGCCTGACAGCGAGGCACCACGCGCGTCTCTCCTCTTGAGTTCAGTTTATTTATCACCCATGTATTTACAAGTCTGGTATACAGGCACCCGGTAATCGTACATGGATCTCACCCAAATCCTTCCACTTTCAAAAGTAAACTGAATGAAACTCGACGCAGACTGCTGTCCAAACAAGAACAAAAACTTGGTTTTACATACTATAAGCGTAGTACAGCGTAGAACAGCGTAAATTCTGACACGGATAATCAGACCCCAACAATTCCCGGGGCATTTTTCGTGCTTCCAGAACTTGGCAGAACATTTTTTCCAGTGTCTATGATTCAATTTTTTTGTGACACCATGACGCACGTGCGGGGGGGGGGGGCACTCATTGCCAGGTTGCATGAATGTGGAAGTCATTAGCCATCAGCGTAGCGCCATCAGATTTTGGATTGACGGAATCTGGGCTAAGCACACCCGCGAAAAAAAAAGGGAGAAATTTTGCGAAAAAGCGCGGGAGACCGCACCCCTCCAAAAATATTACCATCTCCAACAAGCTCGATGGGCAATCCGCAAAACGTGGGTACCCCCCCCCCCCTTTTACCCCAACAAAGCAAAGGATACGCCCCGGCTCCGCGGAGCAGCACTCTAATGAGATGTACTCGAGAATCACTTGAGTCTCCACGTGGTGAATCACGAGTACACAGGGAGAGATGAATAAGCCAAACAATTTCCTGATTGCCACAGGTATAAACCGATGTTAAGTTGATTTTTTTTCGCTCGGGCATGGAGCAGGAGCATCTCCTATTTTAATTACTTTTTTTTTTCGCGCGTGACTGTACAGATACTGGGCGGACTCTGGGGCGAATCGCGCCGCCTCAATCGTGACGGCGAAAGCACGGCCCAGCCTCCTGCAGAGCCAGGATTGTTTCGACGCTCTGTCTCTCTCGCCAGCATGGGGCATCCCTTAACGGCGCGAGAGCTAGGACAGTGGTGCACAGGCGCAGGCGGCCGAAACTCAAGACGCGTTTCGACCTCCAGAGTCGCTAAAAATGGGACTCGAACGTGTGACCCCACCCATGGATTCTTCTTTCGGAGAGCAATCCATGGGTGGGGTCACACGTTCGGTTTGAGTCCCATTTAGCGACTCTGGAGCTCAAAACGCGTCAAGAGTTTCGGCCGCCGGCGCCCGTCTGGCCCACTGTGGGGCGTGCGCGTCCTCACCCTGTGCGGCGCGAGACGCTCTCGGCGAAGGCGCGGCGCTCCACGTGTATCCACGCCGTTCCGGCTGGGCTGGCGGGCTGGGCTGGCGGGCTGGGCGCTGCCTTGCTCGCGGTCGAGGACGGACCTAACTCTCACACTGCGCGGCTGGTGCGGCTAGCACGGCGCGGCTGGGCGATGGGCCGACACGCCGGGCCTCTGGGCTGAGCTCGCGGTTCCCGGCGTTCGCACTGGCGGCCTGCGGCCTGCTGCTGACTGTCGCGGTCCTGGCCTCGCGCTCTCTCTCTCTCTCTCTCTCTCTCTCTCTCTCTCTCTCTCTCTCTCTCTCTCTCTCTCTCTCTCTCTCTCGCCGGCGCCGGTCTTCTGGCCCATTCTGCGGTCGGCCCATCGCGGAGCGGCCCGCCGCCAGTACGACACGCGCCCCCCCTCCCCTCTCTCTCCCTGGGCCGCCTCCGCCCGCATCACCCGCACACGTGTGAGTCCCTCGCTAGGCCCAGTAGCGCACGAAATTAAACATGCGCTTCGAAACGCACGAATTTGTTCGCAAGAAAACACGATTTTGTGCGCGGGTATGCGGAATATCGTGCGTTGTTGCGCACAATTTTAGGCGCAGCGTAGTGCATGTTTAATTTCGTACGTTGTTACGTATGCATAAAAACCTACATAGTGGTTTAGTGTGCCCGGCTAGGCCCGGCCAGCAGACTGAGTCAGATAGTCGTTTCCGGCGCTGTCTCTGTCGCGCTCATGGGGCGTCGGGTGCCCCCGAAGGCGTGCGAGGGAGACAGCGCGATGGCGCGATCAAACGATCCCTCGGGATCGGGCGGCAGGATTACCCTTTTTACAAGCGGCTAAGGCCCTGGGACCTTGGCGCCGGACTTCCCCACCGCGATGCGCACAGTGGGACACACGACACACACATTGGGATTGTGGGCCCGCGGGCTCAAAGGCGGCACTCACTATCTGGTCCGGGAAACTAGACGACAAGAAACCGCACTCAGTCGCCTCCCCCTCCCCTCCCCGTTTTCCACCTTCAGATCCCAGGTCGCCGAGCTCATATCGTTGCGAACAGGGGGTATGCACGAATCAAGTGCTAAAAGGAATGTCCTACGAGCGGGGAAAAGGTGATAATAAAAAATTGCAATGCAAAGGAGGCCAGAGTCCCGCACTCGTGAGGTGTGATGCTGACATGCCATAGAAAGGGAGGAGAATTACTTTAAAAACAAGACATGGCAATCATGAAAACAAATACTGAAGCCATCATTTCATACAAAAGAGGCAAGACCAATGCAGAAGTTGCAGTAAACTCTGATTGTGGGCATAAGGTTTCCAAAAAAAGGAAAATTCCGACCATTTTTTTTTTTGAAGGGTATTTTTATACTCCAAGGTCAGTGAATGTTTAGGGTAAATGGAACAAATTTAACATCTGACCAGAAAATAACTAAGATTTGCTGTAGCAGCATGCCAGAGCATGCATCATAACATTATATAATTCAGTTATGATTCTCTAAAAACATTACATAACCTAAAGTGGAGCAACACAAATCTGTCGAGCCCAACGAAGAACCACACCCTCAGCCCTTCAAGCAAAGCCCTTTAACCCGATATGTGAAAAAGGGCCAGCCCTCCAAAACCTTAAAAAACAAAAATTAAAAATAATATGGGCAGTATCGAGAAACTTGGAAGGAAAGAAGCCAACATGTGAGGCCCTTAAAAGCCACACCCTTTGTCCTTTGAGGCTATGGCCGCCCTTCCAATTACCTCCAGCCGAACAGTGACGTGTTCACTGAAAACCTCCCGCCGCACCGCAAGTACACGTCAGGCGCGATGGAGGCTGGACCAAAACACGCCAACAGATGGCGAGCGACAACTCACGACGGCTGGAAAAACGACAAGCGTCGATAATCAAGCTGACGTACCTTGGTCATTTCAACAGCTACTGCGGGCGGCGAGCGAAGGGAGCCGACGCGTCGAGCGTGAATGAAAACGGCGCACTGGGCAATGAAACAACAGCGGCACGAGCACCTGTTACATCACACCTGCCTCGCGGTACGATTCAAGAGCCACCACCAATGGAAGTTTTTGGCATTCAAATTTGAAGTTGACCTAGGACTTAAGTTGTCAGAGCAACGCCGGTAAAATAAGAAAAAAAACCTGCACCCTTCTGCTGCTGGCGCTGTACAAATTTATCGTGAATACGAAAGACTTTAAAAAACAATGCTGGACGATGATAAGTATGTTTGCCATTCACCGTTAATGTTTCTCAGACAGGAGAATTACCCGAATCAAGATGACAGATCGTTTTTGTCATGTGACAGTTCAAAAACACGAGTGTGTTTTGTAGTTCAGGTTGGTAGCAGGAAAGGAAACCGTGGAGGCGACCCGAACGCCCGCAAGCCAGCAACTACACTGACAAGGCGGTGCCTCGATAGTTGTTCGAGAGTATCGAGTTTGTTTATACTTTTGTACTCTTACTAAAGAACTTAATAAATGTGACTCCAAGTAAGAACGTGAACGTGTTCGGACGTATCTGATCTAAACCTAAACCATCCCGAGCAACCTGCTGCCATCGCTGAGTACAACAATTCCACAAGAATCCAGAACAACTAAGAAACACTATACAACAGAAACAGATTCGGTTCCCCCCACCTTGGACTAGTCCAAGCCCCCACCCTCACAGGCCGGGAGGGGAGGGTGGATGCATGATGGTGGAAGCATAGTGCGCTTGCTGTGCAGTGGTCTGAGGGCAGCAGCCCAAAGCCGGCGTCAGCAGACGACAGAGACGAGATTTCTGGCAGACCAGACAAAAACATCCCTTCAAGCGTGGCAAAACGGAGAAAACTCGACCAGCAGCAGTAAAACGGATCAACTTTGAGGAATTTACGGAATTGTATCAAATTTTTTCGCAAGAACAAAACTTGAACTAATGTAGAAACCATTAAATGTAAAGTCCGCAAGTCTCACCCAGTAGCCAGTGCAGTGGTAGTAAAAGAAATTCATGTTAAATATCCAACGTAAATGTCTTTTTAAAATATCTGCTTCACATTATTATGTCTCTATAAAATGTCTGCTTCAAATTTATCAACTAAGGCAGTCAACCAAATTTTAAGTTGATGATGTAATAATTAACACATAACCACCACAGTGAAATGCGACTTATGTGAATTAGTGATGTTGATTTCAATATCCAAACAGGATAAATCAGTTGAGAGCTGGTTACACTGAACAACTGAGATAAGAAAGAGTATTGAACCAATGGAAGACGATCCATTCTTATCTCATAGAGACTTATGACACCAGCCGCAAGAATGTATTACTCATCATAAAAAATTAAATAAAGCAATACATTTTTCCAAACTGGCTGTGCATCATACATCACATACCACCTTCAAAATTGGGTACATGAGTCGTTTTGAGTCACCCACAGGGTTAACAAACATCTTCCCCATTGGATTTCATGCATCTCAGTGTACTACAGGTTTCTACATTAGTTCAAGTTTTGTTCCTGCGAAAAAATTTGATACAATTCCGTAAATTCCTCAAAGTTGATCCGTTTTACTGCTGCTGGTCGAGTTTTCTCCGTTTTGCCACGCTTGAAGGGATGTTTTTGTCTGGTCTGCCAGAAATCTCGTCTCTGTCGTCTGCTGACGCCGGCTTTGGGCTGCTGCCCTCAGACCACTGCACAGCAAGCGCACTATGCTTCCACCATCATGCATCCACCCTCCCCTCCCGGCCTGTGAGGGTGGGGGGAACCGAATCTGTTTCTGTTGCTGGCTTGCGGGCGTTCGACGGGGGAGACAACCAGAGACAACACGACCGGCTTGAAACCTAGTCCCAGTTCAATGTATGGTTCTATGGGCCCGCCCAACGAGGAAAAATCTGTCAAATCTAATTTAAGCCTGAATTTCCTTAACAGATATATGGCCTCAGAGATTTGAGTTAGTGTTACATTGCATACGTTTAGAGCAGTACAATGTTATAGTGCCTAATCAAACAGAAGAGTCTGTTCCAGAAATGTCAGCAGTAACTCAAAAATTGAGAAAGCTTGGAATTCGTTTTGAACCACCTTCGTTAATCTTAATATATAGCAATGATAAAATGAAATTGCACCAAAGAATTATGCCTGTGCGCAACTTTAATGCTGGCTCAAATATTAACTTTTTTGCAACACAATTGAAACAGCGGCACGAAGAATTTCTGCACTCTGTGCCTCTCATATCTATCGAAAAAATGTTAAGAATTTTGCAAGTAAGTGAATCAACTCGTTAGTATCAAAGAGACATATATAAATAAACATATTCCTTCTCTGTTTTTCTCAGGAACACTTAAGAGGCTCACCTCTTGAGTCAATCTTGAAGAATATCAATTCAGAATATGAAATAAACCCTGATGAAGATTTAAACAAACTATCTGACGACCAGTTGCATCGGAAGAAGCTAATCATGGAAGCTTCATTTGTTGCCAACCAGTTACAACCTTCAGATCCTGACTATGAATACGACAGACAAGTAGATTTTGAAGACAATAAAATAGAATCAGGATGGGACTCAGAGAGCAAAGCAAAGGAGACTGATGAGCCAGATGACTTTTGGGGTTAAACCAAAATTTGTTTTATTGATTCATTGACAATAAAAGTTCATGAGAACAGGTGAAAAACATTGTGGAAGTCCAGGTAGCATCCCCGGGTTAGGTGACAGGTGTCAACAGACACAAAAACACAATGGCAATCCAGGCCTTCTCGCTGGAGAAGGACATAGTCAGGCACTTCTCAGGCGCCTCGGCCATTCCCCGGCGATAGAGAGAGAGAGACAGCAAGCGTCGCGAACGCAATCCAGAGAGGTCTTCCGTTTCCAGCAGCTGGAGACAACCCTGCGAGCCCATGTCGTCGAACAACACTCTGTTCGTGAATACATAATGGGGGGAAAAATAGCATGCTCGGCTACCTGGCCGCCTACGATCGCGTTGAAGCAAAAGTAGCTATCAATAGAAACCGTCTAAACTCTTTTTGAATCCCTTTTGTCAAACATCGCAGGTTGGCAATATAGTCCTTCCAGCGGAGTGTACATGCTATATCCAGTTAAGAATCACGCCCAGCGCGGCGCACGCTCTCGCAGGCGTGAGCAGGGTGAGGGGCAGGGAGGGGACGGGTGCGACGCCGCGCGACGCCTAACCTCACCCCGTCCCCTCCCTGCCCCTCACCCTGCTCACGCCTGCGAGAGCGTGCGCCGCGCTGGGCGTGATTCTTAACTGGATATAGCAACAGTGGGCCAGAAGGCGGTCAAACTCAAGACGTGCTTTGAGCTCCAGAGTCGTTGAACAGGACTCCCACCAAGCGTGTGACCCCACCAATGGATCCAACGGTGGGGTCACACGTTCGGTTGGAGTCCCCTTTAGCGACTCTGGAGCTCAAAACGCGTGTCTTGAGTTTGGGCCGCCTCCACCGGTCTTCTGGCCCACTGTGCAGGGGGTGCGGGGTGCGGGGGGGGGGGAGCAGCAGAAAAGCAGAAGCAGAGTGACCGAGGGCAGGGTTGAGACCGTGAACACGACACGGGTACGCGACGCGTCACCTCGCGGCGTATCTATAGGTGCAACTGAAGCCATCTGACTGCCGATAAGGCGCTGCAATGGCGCCATCAACCATGGACAGCCGCAAAGGTACGTCGTCCCTGCCAGTCGCGGCTGTCACTCCGAGGAGGGAGCCCCTGACGAGTTGGCGGCGACAGCGGCGACCACCCAACCCCCTTGTTTACACGCGGTGCTCTCGGCCGCTCTATTCGACCCAGCGACTCGCTCGACCGAGACTCCTGGCTGACGGACTTGGTGCAGCAGGAGGCGAGCTGGCCCGTGCGAGTCCCGGTTGCAGGTTCGTCTGCTGTCATCGCAATCCGGTCCCATTTGCATTTCGCCCCTTAACCTCTGGGTTCGTCCACGACCATTGTGCCCCACGTCGTAGGCCTGGGCCGTCCGCGCCGGCTGATGGATGCTGCTGGCCGGCCTGTCCACTGGCTAAAGCCGGATTCTCGAATTACATTTTTTTTCGCATTTCTGCAACATTTATTTTCGGTGTCAGTCTAAACGGTGGTTGAATGACATGTATTTGGCATAGCTGGTTTTAGATATCAAGATACGTGCCGTGTCTTCTGGTATGAAATGAGATACCTACAGGAAGAATTGTAAAGATGTTCTGTTCCATTCATCACATTTTATTGCCAACTCTTCAATCTAGTTGTGTTTGCCTGTCACAACTGCATATTCCCTCCGTACCCCCACTTGTATTCCCCCTTGTTGTCATCCAAACATTCTCCTCTTACGTCTACCTTTCATGTATTGCAGAGGCTGCGGTGCACTTCACGCAATACCTTTGTGCCGCCAACAAGCTGTCTTCAGGACATCCATCAATCAGTCGAGAAGATTTGAAAAAGATTTTTACGGAAGAGTATCAACCCTATTACAATGTGCGGTGCCTAGAATTAAAAACTTTGATTCCTACATTAGCAATGGCTGGATTGCTAGGGAAGCATACCACTAATGGAAACCCAACAGTGTCTTTCAAATGGAATCGTGTTGAAGGAGCTGCCCTTACAAATGGTAATTACGTTGGACCCTTGCCATTTTAACTAGTTCTTCAAGTCTCAATTTTTTAATTTCAATTTTAAAAATTTTTTCTCAGGACATCTTCCAGAGAAACCTCCGTCGCGCCTTACAAAACCAAAGCCACGATTGATCGTTAGTCAAAGATACACTCAGGCTCGAGAAAACCAGACAAGACCTGATGGGATAACAGATGAAAAGTGTGACTTATGTAAAGTCATTTTGTCACCTCAAACTGTAGAGGAGCACAAAGAGACTGAAATTCACACATTACGTGTGACGTATCGGAGAAATAGGTAATCTGAGATTTTTTCTCAAAACTTGGTTATTATTGGTAACTTGTCTCCTAGTTAAGTCACTTATTTATTGCAGGAAGAGTTTTGATGATGCAAAGCACTTACTGAGTGTGCAAATGTGTGACAAGGACTCTGGGGAGGAACCTCTAATTGGCGAACTAAAGAAGTCCTGCAGAGTAGGCAACAAGTATGATCTAAATCTCCTGGTAACTAATCTGTCAGATGAAAAAGAAATGTTTATTGAAAAAATTATCCAGTTGATGCCTAGTAAAGACATCAAACTAGAAAACATGGAGGCTGAGTCACTTTTTCCTGGTATGTATAGTTTAATTTCATCTTATCCTTTCTTTATTGTGTAACTCTATTTGTTTTGAAACATATCTTCTTCTGTCTATCAGGTGTACCGAAAACAATAGGAATACAAGCTCAATTTTCAGCAAGAGGTGCCATTCTATTCCCTGTGATATTCAAGCTGCTGCCCTCAGGGTCTGCTGTGGCCAAATACTACTTGAAGGAAATCGTTAGTATTGCAAGATGCTCTTTGTAAGTAAATGACTACCCAATGAAGTCCTAGAAAGTTTGTAAATATTTTGTTCACAGTATTTTCTGACCCAGTCAGAGCTTATGGACGCACTTGCGCCAACTGAACCTTTCCGTCCGTCCATGGGACCAGTTGTAAAAGTACAGGACGCCCCAATAATTCCTGGAAAACCTGCTGAATTGTGTGTATTTTTCATTTTAGTTTGTTAATTTTTCTGACTGTTATAAATATGTATTCTATACTATCTTTATTGTAGCCCCCAGGCTTCAGAACTCAAGCGAACTTTGCCTGCTGCAAAACTTCCATTTGAAATACCGCCTGCTCTACTAAGATTTCTTAATTGTGGCTTTAAGGAGCATGAAAACATGTCCCCAACTGAAAAGAAAAACCTTGAGAAAGTGAGGTCTGTAATTGTGACGTGTCAGAGATCTTCTGTTGTTTTGTAACATGCCGTTGTTTTTCATTGAATCTCTCCTTCCTTTTTTTTACAGGGCCATGCTTCCTCAGGGTAATTCTGGAGACACTCTCACTCCTTATAACTACGCTCAACTCTTAGAGCTGCTACTCTTCATTGAGGAGCATCAAATGAGCAGAGATATTCACTATTATGATATGCACAATGCTGTTCTGTTCAAGGACAATATGGGCCTATGGCTGGAGGTATAAATTGTATCTAGCTCTTGTGTCCTGAGCTTTTATTTGGTTTCAACCAATTGTCACCGATCTTTCTGTTCAAATTGTAGGTTCCAGGCCTTGTTGATAAACGTCCATCTCTTCTTATCAATGATACATTAATTGTTAGTTTTGCTGAAGACCGACGTGTTTCTTATGAAGGATTTGTTCAACTTATTCGAGGCAGTAAAGTTCTACTTGGTTTACATGATTCGTGAGTAGTTAAATTAATTTACCGTCTTTCATGTATATGTTAAAGAAACTCAACCTCTTCTTTCTTTCTGGTACAGCTTTGTTGATAAATATAAAAACCAGCAACTGGAAATTCAGTTTAAAATCAACAGAGGGGTTCTGAAGAGTATGCACATAGCTTTGTTCATTATAAGTGCAAACCAGGCCCAACATCTCCTCTTTCCCTGCACAGAGACTAAACCTCTACGACAACCTCCTCTGAGGTGAGTGGGTGGCAGCTTGTGTTGACATCAACTCCTGATCAATAATAATAAATTTGTATGAATGTCCTGGCCTAGGCCTTGGTTTAACAGAGCCATTGAAAAGAACCCGGAACAACAGGCAGCTGTCCGTAATGTTTGTCACAATTCATCACAGAATTCCCCCTACCTTATTTTTGGCCCACCTGGCACTGGGAAAACTGTGACTTTGGTTGAAACAATATTGCAGGTATTTCATTCTCTTCTAATATTTTTTATTGCACATTTTGACTTCTGCCCTCTACAAAGATACTTCTTCTACCTATACTTCTGTTTGCTCTGCAGCTGTGGAAACCTCCATCCAAGAAAACTCGCATATTGGTATGCACACCATCCAATTCAGCTGCGGATGAAATTACCTCTCGCATGCTGAGGGTTATTCATGATCACAATCTTGTGCCACCCACTCGGGTGAAAGACCACATTTTCCGAATGTGTGCAATGTCACGAACTTGGAACATTATTCCAAAGATCATTCAGGATGCTGAGATAACCAATCATGACTCTCGAGATGGTCTAGTCTATTTTCCACGTAAAGAAGTAATTATGACCTATGACATTGTAATTTGTACCTTCTCTTGTGCATCCAGGTATTGTATGAATTGCAGTGTAGCATAACTTCAATCCTCGTTCGTGGTAAACCTGTCTGTACAATACTAAATTTGCATATTTTTTGGTAAACTTCCAGATTGGTCCAATCGCAGTTTCCTGCTAATCACTTTACCCACATCATCATGGATGAGGTTGGGCAGGCTCTGGAGACTGAGGCCTTGATTCCTCTTGCTGGTTTGGCCACAGTGTCAAATGCACCCACTTTCACATGCCAGGTTGTCATGGCAGGTGATCCTAAGCAGTTGGGACCTATACTACAGTCCCCCATTGCTGCCAAATTTGGTCTAGGTATGTGATTTTTACTTCCCTTTTGATGCTGCTGAGACTGCTGTACAGTTTTCTGTGTTTCCTGTTGTCTCAGTTTTATAATGAATGTAAAAAAAATAAATATTAAAGAAAACAAATTGACCAACTTACAAATTTATATTTTATCTATTTTTCTAGATAAATCCATGTTGGAACGATTAATGTCCTTGCCATTGTATTCCAAGAGGCCGGGTACAAATCGATATGATCCTAATGTTTTGACAAAGCTTGTTCTTAACTATCGGTCCCATCCAGCCATTCTGGAAGTGTCCAACAACTTATTTTATGATGGGGAACTTAAAGTAAGTTTTGAACTCATTTTTTTCTATTGAGCCACCCTGTGCGTTATTATTATTTACATAACTCTTTTTATTATAGCCTATTGGTGATAAAGATGTGATTGAAGCCGCATGCAGCTGGCAAGGGCTCAAGAAGAAAAATTTCCCCCTCATCTTCCATGGTGTAGAAGGTATTGATGAGCGTGAAGGCTCATCACCAAGGTGAGACATCAGAATCTTAAGTCAAATTAACAAATTGCAGTGCAGATCACTTACCAAAACTTACAATGAACCATGGTTTGTTATATTTCTCAGTTTCTTTAATCGGCAAGAGATTGAAGTTGTAACAGACTACGTTCAGAGGATCCTTGTTGATAAACTTGCAAGACCTAAAGAAATTGGTGTTGTCACTCCTTACAATATGCAGGTATGCTCATTTTCCATTTGTTGTGTGTCTTTCCTTTAGCCTCGTTTTGGATGCTTTTTGTTAATGTCTCTCTTTGCTTGTGCAGGTGAAAAAGATGAATAAAGCACTACATATACTGAAACTGCATGATATTGATGTTGCATCTGTAGAACAATTTCAAGGTCAAGAGCGTAAAGTTATTATTATCAGTACTGTTCGCAGTAGGCCTGAGTTTCTTCAATTTGACTACATGTTCCAACTTGGATTTCTTCAAAACCCAAAAGTAATTTGTTTTCCTGTTTTTTCTTTAGCTTTTTAAACTTGTCTTTAGGGTACTAATTTTGTCTTGTTTTTTTCTGTTTGTTTTCCTGTTTTAGAGGTTCAATGTTGCTGTTACAAGGGCAAGGGCCTTGTTAATTGTTGTCGGTAATCCGAATGTACTCCAACATGACAAATGTTGGCACACACTTCTGAAACACTGTGTGGATAATGGTGCCTACACGGGTGTACCTTTTGAATTTGCAACTGCAGAGCAAAGTGAGGAGAATTCAGACAGGTTGCTTCGGTCTGAATTTGGCATGCTCAAAGTTTAAGTACAGTACTTGTGGCCTTGTTTTCTGTTCCCCATCGATGGTATAATTTGTCTTCTTTGCTCTGGGGATGTCTATGACATTTCTCAGAGACGATTTTTTATTTAAAGAAAGTGATATAATAGTCATTAGGTTGTTTCATTTTGCCATGATTTTGAATTGTGCTGCTGATATGATGAGTTTCTGATTCAATTGTAGATCTGATGATCTGTGATTATTTTTAATCCTACTTCACAGAGGTCAGCTGAGACTTAAAACTTAAGTCAGGTGTAGTTGTCTATTGTCACTGCCTTACTTGAGTAATTGTTATAACCTTAACAAGTCTTTGTGACTTTTTAGTTTCAAATTGTGATGTTAATTTTGTTCAAGTCTTGTGCACAACATTTTACATTTGTACCTGACAATTTTGTGTGATTGTTGTTCTGAGCTTTTTCTGCTCTCAGGCTGAATTTTGTTTCATGTCATTGGCTGCCTTTTTTAGTTGTGGCATCTTGAGAGCATCTTTTGCTACTTGTCATACGTTGAAACGAACCCTAGAGCTATTAATTCGCATAAAATTTCGATGAAGGGTGTCAAATGTGACTGTATTTCATGCTTTTGTTGTTTTTTTATTTGACTTTCTAAATAAGCCGTACATCAAGAGCATTACCATTTTTAATGAAATAAAGTTTCTTTTGTTTTACCCTAAGAAACTGGAGTCCATTACTTTCCCGACACCTGTTCCTTGCCGTTCTTCATTGAAGGCTTTGATTGAAAAGATGCTTCATAATTGTTGGTTTACACTACATTTTTATGTTGGATGCAGGATATTTATTTATTTGTACAAAATCAAAATAGTAGTAAAGTAGAGTAGACTAACACTTGAAATAATTCGTAGAGCATAGGAGACCATAGATTCGTAGAGACGGTCCAGGTGTTCGAGGCCGGGCTCGTGGCGTGGCACAGTAAGCCGGCTCAGGCGGCGAAAACTCCAGACGTGTTTTGAGCTCCAGAGTTGCAAGACAGGACTCGAACCGAACGTGTGACCCCACCAATGGATTCCTCATTCGGAGAGCAATCCATTGGTGGGGTCACACGTTCGGTTCGAGTCCCATTTAGCGACTCTGGATCTGAAAACGCGTCCATAATATTGGCCGCCTGCGCAGGTCCTGGCCCACTGTGCGCGGCGTCCGTCGCGTCCGCCTCACACCATGGACCCGACGACGACGCCGTCGCAGTGCTTGGTGAGGCAGCGCGTCCGCACGTGGCCCCGGTGGCGCGGCGGGTAGGTGGCCAGCTGCACGGTGGTCCACGTCCTCGTCCACGTCGAGTTGTGGGTGAGCCCGTTGCGGGCCGAGGCCGTGGCCGAGCCGGGCGGCAGGCAGCGCGCCACGCCCGGCAGCCGCGCCAGCGCCACGCGGTAGCACGCCCTGAAGCGCGCGTTCATCCAGTAGTAGATGAACGGGTTAAGGCACGAGTGGCTCATGGCCAGCCAGTGCGTGCAGAACCACAGCGGCGGCAGCCCCGCCCAGTCGCCGAGCCCCGTGTTGGTGTCCCACGCCACCTGGGCAGGGGCCAGAGACAAGCAGGGACCAGTTCACAGTGGGTCAGACGACAGGCGGCCAAAATTCTAGAAGAGTTTGACCTTCAGAGTCGCTAAATGGGACTCGAATCGAACGTGTGACCCCACCGATGGATTGCTCATTCGGAAAGCCATCCATAGGTGGGGTCACACGTTTCATTCGAGTCCCATTTAGCGACTCTGGAGATCAAAGCGCGTCCGGGATTTTCACCGCCTCAACGGTCTCCAGACTGCGCCACACTGCACTCGAAAGGAAGGGACTCACCACCAGCGCGTTGAAGGGCAGCCAGCAGATGGTGTAGCCGGCCACCACCACCACCATCATCTTGATCATCTGCGAAGTGAAGGGAAGCATACAGTGAAGAAAGCAAAGAAATACTGGCCCGGGCGCCGAGCGGCCGCACGGTCAGTGGGCCGCCTGGCCTTCCCCGGCAAATAATGCAATAAGACGGGCTTTCCATGGCGCTGGCGCGCGAGATGCTACCCAAGAAGTCCCTTCCAACTACAGGCGTAGCGCTCCGCGTGGAGGTTCGCCTCTGGGAGGAGTGTTCGTTCACGCCCGCACGGAGAAGGCAGCGCAAGCTTTCGCTTCACTTAAAAAAAATAAATAACTGCAGGGTTGACTGGAGAACGAAGCGGCATTGGGCTTTCCAAATTGAATATGGAAGACGAGCACGGAAGGGGCGGGAATAATGATAACAATAACAAACGGTCAGGGAAGGCGGTCAAAACTCTAGACGCGTTTTCAGCTCTGGAGACGCTCAACAGTATTCGAACCGAACGTGTGACTCCGCCAATGGATTCCTCGTTCGGGGAGCAATCCATTGCTTAGGCCACACGCTCGGTTCGAGTCCCATCTAGCGACTCTGGAGCTCAAAGTAACCAGTCCGGAATTGTGACCGATCGGGCCCACTGTGCCATGGAGACTGACGGCGACTTGGAGGAAGCGACTAGAGCGCCTTGTTGGTCCATGGTGCTTGGCAGGGCGAGAGGGAGGCAAACTCGGAGCGCGAACTGAAAGCACGCACCCCACTCTTAGGAATGCGCACCCCGACACAAGACGAGAGGTCTCAACTCGTGTCCACTTCCGCTTGTACTTTGTACTTTCCCGGGTCGGCGATGAGACGAGACAAAGCGATCGGGATCAGTCACGCCAGATATTGGCTTTCGTCCCGGCAGGCCGAGGGCGGCCGAGGGCGGCCGAGGGCCCCTCGAGGGGCAGCCAGTCAGTCCTCCAAGGCGACTCGGGGGGCCGCGTCGGATTCAATGGATTCAATTGGCGCGCCACTTTGCGAGAAAACGGCGCGAAAACAAACGGGCCGCAAAGAAAAGCCACTCGGCGCTGCCGAAGGAGGGCGGAAAAGTCAACATGGTGTCACAACGAGCTCTAAATGAGAGGGAACCGTCACTGCTACACTGCTATTCGACGAACGTGACGTCATATTCGTTTGAATGTGAATTGTGTCACGTTCGTTTGAATATGATGTCACACTCGTTTCAATGTTGAACCACGTTCAAACGAACGTGACACCCTAATTGAACGGCCGTGTCACGTTTAAACAAATGTGATATCGTATTCAAACGAACGTGACAAAATTCACATTCAAACGAATATGACGTCACATTCCTTGATTAACGGTGATAGAGACCGTTCTTATGTCACAGTGATTCCGGCGAAGGTCAAAATATCGCGGGTTGGTGGTGTTCACCGTGGGTAGCGGGAACTGGTGCGCGGGTTTCATAAGGCAGCCAGTGTTTGTTTTCGTTCGCGGAGACGGATGACAGAGAGGGCTTCGTTTCGTACAACTTTCCGGTGTGATTGGTTTGCCCCTCCCCCCACCAATTTCCCATCCCTCCCCCCTTTTTTCCACTCGGGTCCGCCGACTGAATATTCGAGAAGTGGATCCGGAGAGGGAAACGGGAAGGAGGTCGTCTGCCTCTCGTCCACTCAGGGCAGTGGGCCGGCCGGAAAGAATGGCCAAAGGTTTCTGCACACAGAAAAATGTTTTCTTGAATCAAGTAAAATTTACTTGATGCAAGCAATTTTTTGCATTAATGTGCTTAAGTAAAGGTCTGCTTTGAGTGAAGTAGAAATATTCTTGATATGGTTAGAGTTGAATGAATGCAAAGTATATTAGTATTGATCTGACACTCAATTTAGCTTGAATCAAGTATTTTTAATCAAGAAAAATATTTTACTTGATGCAATAAATCATTTTTCTGAGTGAATTGGACCGCAATAGGAGTGACACAGGAAGTTCACTTCTGGATTTCTGGCGCTGATCCGCGAAACTCGCTTTCCGAGCATCCCTGCCGGAGTGTTGGCATTGCGAACTCACGCGTGGAATCGCCGTGGAAGCCCCCAACCGCTCTCCGTACTCTGGCCCACTAGCCATGCTGATAGGCCTGAATAATGTGGCCATTCCCTTTCATTGCGATGCCCATCCTCCCTTTGACTGACTTGGCCGTCAGTCTGCGGCCCCGAGGCCCCGTCCCACAGTGGGCCAGATGACCGGCGCGTGCGGCTAAGAACCTAGTCGCTAAATGGGACTCGAACCGAACGTGTGACCCCACCAATGGATTCCTCGTTTGGAGAGCAATCCTTTGGTGGAGCCACACGTTCGGTTCGAGTCCTGTTAAGCGACTATGGCGCTCAAAACCCGTCCGGGATTTTGACCGCCTCCACCGGTCTCATGGCCCACTGTGCGTCCCGCCCCCAAACCCACGTCGTCGTCAGGGAAGCCTCTTTCGGATCGAGAATTATCTCTGCCATCCGTCTCCATCACTGTCCCAAAAGTAAATTCAAATCGACAAAATTTTCGTTGAATCGACCAAAAATTTTCGTCGTTTCAGGGGGTGACTAAATGTTTTAGTCGCTTCGTCTGAAAACTAGTCAAAATGACGAAAAAAAAGTTCTTTTGACTAAAAAAAATCAGTCGAGTTAACTAAATTTTGGTCTAAACAACCAAAATTTTGGTCTAAACAACCAAAATTTAGTGACCCCCGGAAACGACATTACATTTCTCTCAGTGATGTTCGGGCAGCCCCTAACTAAAGCTTAATGGTTAAGGCAGGCGATCACCGCGGCGCGTGCACGCAAACCAATTTTTCGCCCCCCCCCAAAAAAAAAGAAAAAAAAGAACCTCTGTCGGCTGTTGGGTCTTGAAGGGCTACGAAATGAAGCAAATACCTGCGGTTCAGTGAAAACGTTTTGAATAAATAGACAAGAAAACTACTGTCAAATCCATAGATATTTTTTTTTTTGACGCGCACGTGCCGCCCTTCCATTTCCACCCTTTCACAGCTACACTGTGGATGTGGCGGCACCCTCTAATCCCCAACGCAAACGTCCCCGTGCGCCCCGTTAGGCCCCACGCGGAACACTCCGCTGCGCTTCCACTCCCACGCGCACCGCGGCCTCGCGTCCGAGGCGCCAACTTTCGAATTCAAAACGGCTGCCCGCGCGTAAAGGGTGTTGTTACTACGATGTTGCCACGCAAGCAGGTGAACAAAAATCTAGCGATGCAGCTATAGCGTTGCCAACCCACAGTGGGTCAGACGACCGACCGGTTCCGATGGAGGCGGTCGAAAACCCAGCTAGAGTTTTGGCCGCCTGCGCCGGTCTTCTGGCCCACTGTGCAACCCCAGCCTGCTTGCGACTGCGACGCAGCACCTCGAAAACGAAGCCCAGATACCGCCTGCGCCTGCCGGTCTTCCGACCCACTGTGCGACCCTCTCGATGTGGGACTACTCCAAAGGGGGATATCTCTCATGGGTGCGCCTGGCCCGTCTGCGCAGCGCACCGACAGCATAGGTGCCAACATCTGAACCAAAAAATGGAAGCCTGCCCTGCGTGGCCCGCCAAGATGCTCTGCTGGCCCGCTCTCCCCTCAGGCGACTGCCAACGCAATGGATAGCGTATGGCTGTAAATAGCCCCGGAGATGCGGGTTCGTCACCCGTACGGGGCGACCACTTTTTACAGCTGTTTCGGTTCTCGAAGTTGGTACTTAGGGGCGCTGCCGTGTTGCATAGCAGGCAGTGGACTACTCGCCTTCCTTTTGGCGCAGGCGAAGCGGCGGTCGCGGGAGTTCTCCGCCTCGCCGGGCGTCCGCTTCACCCAGATGACGACGGCGATGCGGGCGTAGGTGTAGAGCAGCACGCAGCTGGGCGCCAGGTACTGCAGCGACATGAGCGCCATGCTGTAGTGCTGCCGCGACTCGGCCGTCGGCCACACCTCCTGGCACACCCACCTGCGGCATGAGACGACGCCGGCACGCTGCAGAGAGAGATAGCACAGTGGGCCAACACAGGCGGCCGACGCTCTCGACGCGTTCTGGAGCTCCAAAGTCGCTGGATGGGATTCGAACCGAACGTGTGACCCCTCCAATGGAATGCTCGCTCCGAACGAGGAATCCATTGGTGGGGTCACACGTTCGGTTCAAGTCCTGCTAAGCGACTCTGAAACTCAAAACGCGTCTAGATTTTTGTCCACCTGCGCCGGTCTTGGCCCACTGTGTACCGCACTTCGCTCATTCAAACTCCATCGCCGAACGGTCTTCTGGCCCCTGTGGAGGATGAGAGAGAGAGAATGAGAGAGAGAGAGAGAGAGAGAGAGAGAGGGAGGGAGAGAGAGAGAGAGAGAGAGAGAGAGAGAGAGAGGGAGAGAGAGAGAGAGAGAGAGAGAGAGAGAGAGAGAGAGAGAGAGAGAGAGGGAGAGAGAGAGAGAGAGAGAGAGAGAGAGAGAGAGAGAGAGAGAGAGAGAGAGAGAGAGAGAGAGAGAGACAGAGAGAGAGAGAGAGAGAAAAAAAAAAGAGAGTGAGAGAGAAAGAGAGAAAGAGGGAAACAGACAGACAGACAGACAGACAGACACTCACTTGTCGCAGTGGCGGTGCCAGGGCTCGGGCTGGCCGAGGCGGCTCCAGTACGGGATGGGCAGGGCGGTGGCCAGCGCGCCCACCCACACGGCCGCCATGCTGCACTGGGCCTCGCGCCGCGTGAGCCTCGGCCGCAGCGGCCGCATCACGGCGAGGTAGCGGTCCACCGAGATGACGACCAGCGTGTAGGCGGACACCAGCACGGACACCGCCTGCGAGAAGCTCACCTGGGGCGCGCGTCGTCAGACAAGGGCGTCCCGGCGGCGCGCAGTGGGCCAGAAGACCGGCTCAGGCGGCCAAAAGTGTAGACGCGTTTTGAGCTCCTGAGTCGCTACATGGGACTCGAACCGAACGTGTGACCCCGCCAATGGATTGCTCTCCGAACGAGGAATCCATTGGTGGGGTCACACGATCGGTTCGAGTCCTGTTTAGTGACTCTGGAGCTCAAAGCTCGTCTAGAATTTTGGCCGCGTGCGCCCACGCGTGCGGTGCGCCGATCTTCCGGCCCACAGAGCGGCGGTACTGGCGGACCCGCTGCGACTCACCGTGTGGCACAGCTCGACGCCGAAGGGCCAGAACTGCAGCAGCAGCGTGGACACGAAGGTGAAGGGCACGCACAGCAGCGTCATGAGCATGTCGCCGATGGCCAGGTTGAGCAGCATGTAGTTGGTGGCGGTGCGCATGCGCGGCGAGGACACCACGCAGTACATGACCAGCCCGTTGCCCACCAGCGCCACCAGGAACACCACGGTGTACATGAGCGTGACGGCCACGTCGCCGGCCAGCGGGAACACGGCCTTGCGCGACGTCGAGCAGTTGCCCTGCAGAACGTCGCCCTCGGTCGCGTTCAGCGCCGTCAGGTTGTCCAGGTCCATGGCCAGGTCCATGGCCAGGTCCATGTCGACGGCCGCTGCAAAACGGGGACCTTGTCGAGTCAGGTGTCGCTCCAAGTCCCGGGATGAATATGGTAAGCATCGGGAATGCTTTCGGATGGTCCACCCCACAGTGGGCGAGAAGACCGGCGCAGGCGGCCAAAACTCTAAAAGCGTTTTGAGCTCCAGAGTCGCTAAATGGGACCCGAACCAAACGTGTGACCCCACCAATGGATTCCTCGTGAGGAGAGCAGTCCATTGGTGGGGTCAGACGTTCGGTTCGAGTCTCATTTAGCGACCCTAGAGCTCAAAACGCGTCCTCAATTTGAGCAGCTTGCGCCGGTCTTCTGGCCCACTGCGCATCCCCAGTATGCGTATGCGTGTAATCACACCGTAGTTACGCCGCGGATATAAGCGGGATTTTATATTCGGGCCGCGCGGGCATGACAACAACAAGCTTGTGTCAATAGCACGGCTTTCCGGATAAGGGGGTGGGGTGGGGTAGATGGCCCGCCGCGGTTGAGGCAACAAGCGAGCCGCGCATTTCCATTCACACATATTCATGAAGTCGGCGGCGGCGGCCCGGCCTGGCCCGGCCCGCCGCGCTCGTTGGGCGGATGGCGGCGGTACGGTGGAGCCGCGCGGCTACGCGTGGCACGTCGCCGCGCGCTGCGACTTGTATTGGCTGCCACAACGGGAACGGGGAAGTGAACGCTCTGGCACACTGTGAAAAAAAACTACAGTAAATCCTGTTAATTTTTATGCCAGCCTTTACTGTAGTTGAGGGTACAGGATTCACTGTACTTTTTTGACAGTCCGCGCCGTACCCCGAAAACCCAAAATTGTCTAAATGGAAATCTAATTACATCAATGGATTCATTGCGACGAGACAAACAAAAAATGTTTGCACGTGTTAAAGGTTTGGAGTCGAAATGAAAAAGTTATTGGCCGTCAAAAGTGGTCCAAAGGCCCAAAACGTCGTTTTGGACGTTTTGTGCACTTTTCATAGCCAATAACTTTTCCATTTCGACTCCAAACCTATGACATGTGTTAACATTTTTTGTTCGTCCCGTTGAAAGGAATCCATTGCTATAACAAGATTTCCATTTGGACAATTTTAGTTTTTCGGGGTACGGCGCGGACCGTCAAAAAAGTACAGTGAATCCTGTACCCTCAACTACAGTAAAGGCTGGCATAAAAATTAACAGGATTTACTGTAGTTTTTTTTTACAGTGCATGCGTGCAAACAGGGCGCGCTGTGCCAAGGCGCAGACCGGAGTGAACGGCCAACGCGCTGCCGCACAGTGGGCCAGAAGACCGGCACAGGCGGCCGAATTCTGGACGCGGTTTGAGTTCCAGAGCTGCTGGGGGCCGTACACATATTCAGTGACCGACTTGGGGGGGGAGGGGGGGTCAAGCCAAATACTACGCCCTATCTTAAATACATGGGAAGGTTAGGTTATCCAGGTCACGAGGAGGGGGGAGGGGGTCAAAAAGTGGCCTAAAATCGGTCACGTAATATGGGTACGATCCCTAATTGGTACCCGAACCAAACCTGTGACCCCCACCAATGGATTGCCCTCCGAACGAGGAATCTGCTGGTGGGGTCAGTCACACGTTCGATTGGAGCCCCATTCAGCGACTCTGGAGCTCAAAACGCGTCTAGAGTATTCGCCGCCTGCGTCGAAGGGTCTTCAGAGGCATAAAAGCGCTGATGATGCCGGTCTTGTGGCCCACTGTGTGCCGCCACCCAAACCGCCCGCCGAGTCGATGATAGGCCACGCGCCTCGCTGGGTAGCGCAGCGCGTGGCCTACCCCGTAGTTTGCAGGCGCTCTACGCGGATGCCGGCCGGCGCGGCGGACGAGTAGGCGAGGACCAAAGGGGGATAACTCCATGCTATGAAACACGGCCTCCAAATCGTGACGTCAGCGTCAGGGGTACCCACTTAGAGAACCGCAACAGCTGTAAAAGTGGTCGCCCCGTACGGGTGTCGAACCCGCATCTACGGGGCAACTGACAGCTACGCTGTCCATTGCGCTATCGATCGGATCGATCGCTTGAGGGAGAAGCGGTCCAGCACAGCATCTTGCCGGACCACGCAGGGTACGTTCCCATTTTTTGGGTTCAGATGTTGGAGCCTCTGCTCTCGATGCGCTGCGCAGAGGGGCCAGGCGCACCCATAAGAGATATCCCCCTTCGGCGAGAACGCGGCCCCCACCAACCGACCAACAAAAAAAAAACAAATAAAAAACAGCCGGGACTTGAACGCTGGTCCTCTGGTTCAAGAGCCAGCGTTTCTACGGTCCCGACCGGCGTGAATCACAACAGCTAGCAATTCTTTCCCGCGACGGGTCAATTTCATCAGATTATTTCTTTGCCTTGTTAGCGTCCCTGGGCGGACCACGACGGCGTGCTGGCGTGCTGGAGTCAGGTATGCGGTTTCACATCGCTGTCAAAACCGCCGCGGGACAGAAATAGAGAACGGCTGAAACGGGAGCCGCCTCCGCGACGGGGTGCCTCTCTCTCTCTCTCTCTCTCTCTCTCTCTCTCTCTCTCTCTCTCTCTCTCTCTCTCTCTCGCTCCGTCGCTCCACCAAAGGAATGACAAATGTCGGCCAACGCGACGACCTCGTTCGCGTCCTTCGTCCTCCGCCTTCGCGGCCTCGGCCCCGCGGGCAGCCCCCCGATTCTCCTCCTCGGATCGGATTAGAAAGGATATGAAAGGAGCTGTTCTCGCTTCCCGGAAGGAGCTAGCTGTTCCCGCTCGCCTAACCGCCTCACCCCACCCTGCTCCGCCCTGCCCCACCCTGCCCCGCCCCGCCCTGCTCCGCCCTACCCCACCTCCTCCCGCCCCGCCTCGCCGGCCTCACCGTGACTCCGTTCATTAATTCTCATTTCCGGCGAGGTAAACAGCCTCGCGTTTTACCTGCAGACGCCCCCCTTTTTCCGACGAGGATAGGACTGGGATAGGAAACACTTCTTTTAAAATTCCTGCAGGACGCACAGGGTGGCGCCGTCACGCCGCGGAGCCCCCGCGGGCAGCGACCCCGGGCCACGCAGATTGAGCGACCCGATCTCTGTGTGTACTCTCTTTTTCTTCTCTCTCTCTCTCTCTCTCTCTCTCTCTCTCTCTCTCTCTCTCTCTCTCTCTCTCTCTCTCTCTCTCTCTCTCTCTCTCTCTCTCTCTCTCTCTCTCTCTCTCCCGCTCTCATTTGCCTCGAATGGCTCGGCGGCGAGCAAGGCGTCAAGCGCATAGCGGGCCGCGGGCGGAAAGCGATGCCACACCGTAAAGTTGCGAACAAACGCAAAGTGCCCAAGAATTTGCATTAGTTACCATTAGCCGGCCAGTCGGGATTAGAGTCCTAAATACTTATTTAGGACTCCAGTCGGGATGACCCGCGGCGCAGCAACGCCACGGCCGTGCGGCGGGGCTGCATCTCACTTAGGGGGAAGGACGCCGCTGCACAGTGGGCCAGACGCCCGGCGAAGCCGGCCGAAACTCTAGAAGCGTTTTGAGCTCCAGAGCCGCTTGATAAGACTCGAACCGAAGACCCCACCAATGGATTGCTCTCCGAACGGTCTTCTGCTGGCCCACTGTGTGCGCTGCCGTTCGTGAGAGAGCGAGCGCACACGCGCGCGCACACACACACACACACACACACACACACACACACACACACACACGTGGAGGCGCGCCCAGGTCGTCCTGAAGGTAAGCTCCTGCACCCACGCGCCGTGCGGTTGGTTGGCGTGGGTCTGCTGGGTGGGTACACTTGACCGAGAAGCCGCGCCACGGGTCCGGCAGGATCAGTCTCCCCGTCCGCAAACAACGACGCGGCCGTCGTGACGCCATTTCCCACAGGTTGGCTACCGGCTTGAATGGAAATATATTCCTTTTTTTTACGACCGCCGCCGCCCGCCCGAACGGAAAGTCCGGAAAACGTGCGCGGGCGTGTGTGGTGGGGCTACCGGCTGTCCGGGAGTCCGGGAAGAAAATCGAAAAAATGCAGGTGTGGTTTGCGGCTCGTCTGGAAGTGATCGGAGGTGATCGCGCGGTTCCAGCGCAGCCGGTCGAGTCACTTCAAACAGACCCCGGGCCGGCCGCGGACAACCACGCACCCAGCGGCAAGGCACGGCCCAGGGTGGGGGGCCGCACAGTGGGCCGCACAGTGGGCCAGAAGACCGATCAGGCGGCCAAAACTGTAGACGCGTTTTGAGCTCCAGAGTCACTAATGGGACTCGCATTGAACGTGGGACCCCGCCATTGGATTGCTCTCCAAACGAGAAATCTATTGGTGCGGTCACACGTTCAATTCCAGTCCCATTTAACGACTCTGCAGCTCAAAAAGTTTTCGGGATTCTGGCCGCCTCGACGGTCTTCTGGCCCACTGCTGGCCGTGCGGTGCGCCCCGGGCGCCTACTAGTTGCGACGTCGCAAGTCCCGACCCGTCCTGGCCAATCACCGGTCGGTGGGTAAACAAGCGTGGCCGAAGTCCTTGGCGTGGCGCGCGTAGCGTGACCTCACCCACGGCGAAGAGACCTGACGGAGCGCCCGGAGCCTGCCGCCTGGAGCCTGCCGCACAGTGGGCCAGAAGACCGGCGCAGGCGGTCGAAATCACGGACGGGTTTTGATCTCTAGAGTCGCTGTATGGGACTCGACGTGTGCCCCCTCGATCGATTCCTCGTTTGGAGAGCAATCCATTGGTGGGGTCCACACGTTCGGTCGGTTCGAGTCCCTCTCAGAGACTCTGGAGCTCAAAACGCGTCTAGAGTTCTGGCCGCCTGCGCCGGTCTTCTGGCCCACTGTGTGCCGCCTGGAGCCGCCCCGAACCGCCGGCCAGGCAAAAGGTAAACGCCCGCGATTCTGTATTCGCAAGCGGCATTAGCACGGCGCACTCCTCGGCCAACTCTGACATCGGAAATCGGTATCCGAACTTTGAGCCGCCGGGTCGACGCCTAGTCCGCCGTAGGCGGTCCAGTGCTGCCCCGCCGAACCGACGTTAATAATCCGTACACAATGCCAACACAGACTGGTGCGCGGGGACTTCTCGCTTTTTGTGCGGGGCAACGTCAGAGGGAAAAACGGGGGAAGGGCGAAAATGGCAACAGGGCTGGTATTCGAACCCGAGCCTCGTCCGATCTCGGCGAAAACACGTATGGCGCGTAATCCGGACCGTAGTCATGAATAACAACCGTCTGCCGCGCCGCTGGGTTGTTTGCCCCAAGTGAAGAACAGGGATACCAATCCCGCCCCACCACCATGACCATGGTGGGGTCAGACTGCCGCCGCACAGTGGGCCGGAAGACCGGCGCAGGCGTCCAAAATTCTAGACGCGATTTGAGCTTCAGAGTCGCTAAATGGGATCCGAACCGAACGTGCGACGCCATCAATGGATTCCTCGTTCGAACAGCAACCCACTGGTAGGGGTCACGTGCGGTTCGAGTCCTGTTTAGCGACTCTGGAGCTCAAAACGCGTCTAGAATTTTGGCCACTTGCGCCGGTCTTCTAGCCCACTGTGCGCCGCTCCTCTTCTTCCAGTTGGCCGACAGTTGGCAGTTCTTGTCCTTGGGAGCTTTCACTGCTAATCATTCTCACGGGTTTAGGCCTGTTAGTTAATTGATGGCTAAAAAACAGTAATGTGAAGTTTTTTACTTCCTTTTTTCTCACTTTACAGCTGAGCTGTCCTGACGTGCCATCCCATAGCGATTATGCTGTGGGCGTGATGGTAATGTCCCCCCACCCTTCTGTCTGTCTCCTCTTTGAGGGCAAGTTCGAGCAAAGGACCCGTAGGCGAGGCGGGGAATCACTCAACAGGCTGACCACCCTGGACGACGCACACCGCCCGCCCCCCTCCCGCTGTATAATCGCCCTGCACTCCCGGAAAACAATCCTCAGTGTTATACAGTGTAGGGAATTCAGCAGCACAGTGGGCCAAGAGACCGGCGCTAGCGGCCAAAACTCTCGATGCGTTTTGAGCCTCCGAATCGCTAATGAGGACTCGAACTGAACTTGTGATTCTATCAATGGGTTCCTCGGTGGGAGAGCAATCCATCGGTGGGGTCACTCATTTCGGTTCGGATCCCATTTCAGCGACTTTAGCCGGTCTTCTGGCCCACTGTGCTCAGGCATTTTTTTTTCTCGACATGTTCTCCGTGGATTGCCAACATTAACAGAGCCGCAATCTGAGATTGGATCCGCGCTTCCTACTCCACAGCGGTCGGCGAGGCGGTGCCGCTGTTTAAATTCCATCGAGAACTTTCTTGTATTGATTCCTGCTGTCCCGAAAGCCACGTCGTATTTATCATGGAAATTATTCCATCCGACGGACTGTCTTCAAGAATATTATTCAGTTTGGAAAGTTTGACGTTGCGCCTGTCACTTTTCCCCGCACGACGGAAACGGAATTGGGAAAGATTGTTCCGTCACCCAGCTGCACAAGCGGACCGCACGCGTTCTCTCTCTCTCTCTCTCTCTCTCTCTCTCTCTCTCTCTCTCTCTCTCTCTCTCTCTCTCTCTCTCTCTCTCTCTCTCTCTCTCTCTCTCTCTCTCTCTCTCTCTCTCTCTCTCTCTCTTTTTCTCCCTCTCACTCACATAAAAAATTTAAAACGAACGCCAACGCAAAATCCAAGCCAAAATCCTGGTCGAGCCGGTTAAATCTGGTTCGGCCCCCGGCAGGCTGTGAGCCGCCGTGAGCCGAGCATCCTTTGCCGGGGGAAAAGCGAGGGGTCGACAACTCCCCTTAGCTGCGTACGAGGGAGTATACGTATATAGATGTGTAATATATAGTAATATAGGGGTAATATAGAGGCAAAATTGTGGTAATATGCGTATATTACTTGGTAATATACAGGTAATATGGCCACCGCGTACGAGGTTATATATGAGTTGTCGACCCCTCGGGGCAAAGGATGACCGCTGAACCATGGCTGAACCGAGAGCGAATCTGGGTTCTGATTTTAACGACTGGTCAACACAGCGAGCGAACCGAGGCGGAGGCGCGGAGTGACTGGCTCACCTGTTGCGGCGCAACGCAACACAGACAGGTAACAAGCAGTTTACCTCCCCCCCCCCCAAAAAACGAAAGGTGAATTTCTAGGAAATACGTTTTACAAAAGAAAGATGACATCTGACAAGAGATAAAAGTGCACTTAAAAAAGCCAGGGCCTCGGTTACTCCAGCAAGAGGCTCTCTTACTCCAGCGCCCGCCGGAACGAGAGGTCGAACGAAAGGTCGCCTATCCATTAACTCCCCCGCTATGCCTTCGCTGCCGCACCGCACAGAAGGCCAGAAAACCGTTGAGACGTCCAAAATTCTGGACGCATTTTGAGATCCAGAGTCGCTAAACAGTACTTGAATCGAACGTGTGACCACCCACAAATGGATTGCTCTCCGAACGAGGAATCCATTGGTGGAGTCACGCGTTCAACTCGAGTCCCATATAGAGCTCAAAACGCGTCCGGGATTTTGGCCGCCTGCACCGGTCTCCTGGCGTGCGGCGGGCTCCAGGCGGCAGGCCCACTATGCACCGCACTTCGCTCATGCAAACTCAATCGCTGAACGTCAGCGCCGCGGGAGATGAGCACTTACTTCTCTAGCTGCGCTCCCTTCACGGCACCACCGTCACGCTCCGGTGTTTACATTTCCCGCGCTCCACTCTGCGAAGAACCACGTCGAGGTGCTCGGCGAGGAGAACAGAGAGCACTTTGCTCCGCCGGACCAGATGATGCCGACGGCGCACAGTGGGCACAGTGCAGGCGGAAACTCTAGACGCGGTTCGACCTCCAGAGTCGCTGAATGGGAGTCGAACCGAACGTGTGACCCTACCAATGGATTCCTCGTTTGGAGAGCAATCCATTGGTGGGGTCACACGTTCGGTTCGAGTCCCATTTAGCGACTCTGGAGCTCAAAACCCGTCCGGGCCGCCTTGGCCGGTATTCCGGTATTCTGTCCAGCTGTGCGGCGTGACTGCCACCCACCTCGCAGGCGCCTGCCGGCCGAGGCTGTGCTCCTCCGTTCGTCCGGTTCGTCGCGCAGCAGGCCGCCGCCCTGACCACCACGACGTGGCCGTGGGCGGCCCGGGGCGGCACGAGCGTCTGGGCGGACCGCGCTTGGTGCTGCTCGGCGGGGCTTGGCGCGCTGCCTGCGCGCGAGGGCCGCAGCGACTGAGGGCGCGCGGTGGACCAACCCCCACCCCTACGCTAGCCCTTCTCCCCCCCCCCCCCTACCCCGAGGCTCTTCACACCCGTCACGCAGTGGACCAGAAGACCGGTGGGGGCGGTCAAAATCCCGATCAGGTTTTGAGCGCCAGAGTCGCTAAATGGGACTCGACCCGAACGTGCAACCCCATCAATGGGTTGCTCTCCGAACGAGGGATCTATTGGTAGTGTCACACGTTCGGTTCGAGTCCCATTCAGCGACTCTGGAGCTCAAAACGCGTCTAGAGCCGTGGCCGCCTGCGCCGGTCTTCTGGACCACTGTGCGTCAGGCCCTCCCTCGCGGCATCACACGCCCAGGATGACCACTCAAGTGCGTCATCGCACGTAATTGGTGCCACACCCCTCCCTCTCGCTGATTTCTATTCATTTATTCTTTTTTGCAGCATTTTTTTCATGTCCATATTTATTTTGTTTGGGGCGCGACCGGGCCCTCGTTCCCCCTTTCGACAGGTTCGTTATTCCGGCGCGAAAGTGAATGATCGCTGCTGCGAGTCGCCTACGTGATTCGTGTGACCTCGTTCCCGCGTCGCCATGCATTTATTCAGGCCTGCCATCCTTCCGGTTCGCAATTGTGTCCCTTGACTCCAGTGGCGCCGCCAGGACAGCCATGCCACATCTCAGGCCGTCAGTGTGCAGGCTGCAGCGCACCTGTGGCGCGTTTCTCTCCGCTTGCGGCTTACGACCAGGTGCTCCGTGCGCAGCATACTCGCACAGTATGGGCCAGAAGATCGGCGCAGGCGGCAAAAACTGTAGACGTGTTCGAGCTCCAGAGTCGCTTTAATAGGACTTGAACTGAACAAGGAGCCCCACCAATGGATTGCTCTCCGAACGAGGAATCCATTGGTGGGGTCACACGTTCGGTTTGAGTCCCATTCAGCGACTCTGGAGCTCAAAACACGTCAAGACTTATAGATGCCGCCTGCGCGCCGGTCTTCTGGCCCACTGTATTCCGCCCACGTTGCTGCACTGAAGCGGGCCGATTATGAACACTGCTCCGTCTCTCTCGCACTCCTGGGCGTTCCCTGCGAGGACTGTGCGGGGTAATGGGTTAGGAATGTCCGCTCGAACTGTTCAGACGCAGACTTTTACTGAAGAATGACACCTAGTCTTTAACATCACACTAACAAGAACATGCACCACACACTATACACTATTCACAAAAGAATAATCTCGACGAAACGAGTAATAGTAGGCCTTAGCACAACCACTTTGAAATAAGAGTATTTAAAATTAAACGTTACGAGATCATAATCAGTCTTTGACAATATACTTCTAACTAAAGTTCACTTTCTTTTAAAAAGTCAAATCAACTGTGTCGTTGAATTTCTGAGTAAAATCGTTTTGACTGAGAGAATACACAACAAATTCTTCACCAAGGCAGCTGCACGGCGGCCATGCACAGGGCGGCCGTCCTAGAGCTCGGCCTAGAGCGCGTCCTCCAGGTGCAGCCGCACGCCGGCCATGCACAGGGCGGCCGTCCTAGAGCTCGACCTAGAGCGCGTCCTCCAGGTGCTGCGCCTGGTGCAGCCGCACGCCGGCCACGTACAGGGCGCCGCCGCCGTTGCGCGCCCCAGGCCGCACCCCGCGTCACATGTCCTCCAGGTGGGTCTTGCGGTGCTGCGAGCGGAACGACGTGCACGTGACGCCGCCGGCCCCCGCGGCCACGTGGTGCTGCGCGGCGGGCACTCGCCGCGGGAAGCGCGCACACAGCACGGCCGTCTTGAAGCTCTGCCGGAAGCGCACGTTCATCCAGCAGTAGATGATGGGGTTGAGGCACGAGTGGCTCATGGCCAGCCAGTGGCACGCGAAGTACAGCCCCGGCAGCCACTGCTGGTCGCCGAGCGACTCGATGTAGGTCCACACCGTCTGCACACAGGGGGGACGACACACGTTTTAGCGTGACTGCACTCCGCTACAGTAAATACGCCGTCGGGGGGTTTACTCACGACAAGCAGGTTGAAGGGCAGCCAGCATATGGTGAAGGCCGCCACCACGGTGATCATCATCGTCACCATCTGCAACCACCACACAAATCAAATTTCAAAATTTAGTTTTTTTATTATTTTAAATTTATTTTTTTGCTTAGTACAGCGTGGAACTGGCACGTCTTAGTGGGCGAACCCCGGGAAACAAAGAGTTCGTTACCCCGAAGCGGTGGTTGCCGAATGTATGGAAGCCCGCAAAGCGTCTCAAGTCTGGCCGTCTAGCCGTCTCGCCGGCCGAGGACTGGAGGGAGCCGAGAGGGGAGAGTCGCCTCTTACGCAAGGACCTCGGGCATGGCAATGAGAAGACCGGGAGACAGACCGACAGACTGACAGAAGAACGGACGGACTAACTGACAGACAGACCGACCGACAGACAGACGCAGACAGACGCAGACAGACGCATGCAGACAGAAAAACGGACAGACGAATGGACAGACAGACAGACAGGCTGAGGCACAAAGAGACTGATGGCCATTGAAAGGTCCTTCAAGATTCATATAACAAGGCCAGGGAAAGGGAGAGGCGACGGGTAGAAGCGTCCGGTTGGCGTAGTCCAGCCGAGGTCGAGACGCGGCGTCCGGGCGTGTCCGAGATGGAACATCTGGAGCTGTGAGCAGAGTCTGCGCAGGCAGACAGCGCGATAACTACGCCGGACGCGACGACGGCCACGTGCCGGCGAGCACCTCCCGAAGGCCGCGGCCGTGGAGGGCTGTCGCTGTCGGTTAGTCCATCAGGGCGCCGCGCAGGGCGGGCAGGGCAGGACTGTGAGGGCCGGCGGGGCGCGGCGCGTCCGTAGGGCGGTGCACAGTGGGCGAGAAGACCGGCGCAGGCGGACGAAATTCTAGGCGCGTTTTGAGCTCCAGGGTCGCTAGACAGGACTCGAATCGAACGTGTGACCCCACCAATGGTTTGCTCTTCGAACGAGGAATCCATTGGTGGGGTCACACGTTCGATTCGAGTCCCATTTAGCGACCCTGGAGCTCAAAACGCGCCCAGAGTTTTGGCCGCCTCCACCGGTCCTATTGCCAGCTCAGACAGTCGCCCTCGCCGCCACAGTCGCTGACCGGCCCGGGGGGGGGGGGGGCACTCACATTTCAGGTGTACACAAGATTACGTGATTACGGGAATTTTACCTGGGATTACGCGTAAAATTTTGGAAATTTGGTTCAAAAACGTATAAAAATTACCGAATTAAATCAAGGATTACGTGATTACGGCATGGATTACCGGAGATAACTAGTCAACTTGTACACTGTAAAAAATTTGTTCGTAAAATTACAAACATTCTTTGGGTAATTTTGTTGCACGAATAATTTGGAAATTTACTACGTTTTTATGTTTTTAAACGATTTATGAAATATTTTTCACAAAGAAATTTGTGAAATTACAAACTTTTTACACGTTCAAAATTACGTCCACGGCTTTTGTTCCTCTATATCATGCTGATTAAATGGAAATCAACTTGTTTTGACAATTTTTTTGTTTTACAATACTGTTTGTAAAATTACGAAGACTTTACCCCATTTCATAATTTGACAACGAATTTGTGCAACAAAATTACCCAAGGTTTTGTCGTTATTTTAGGAAACATTTCATATTTTTCTGCCTTTGCTGTCGTATTTTTGATAGTACCATTTCATAAGTCCGTGTTTACAAACAAATTTCATAAAATTAAGAAGATTTCGGTGATGAATAATTCATAAAACGGCCTTTACAAATAAATTTCATAACATAATGAAATATATTCGTTACTATACAAGGAATTTGTAACATTTTTTTTCGTAAATTTACAATAATTTTTTACAGTGTACACAGGATTCCCGGGGTGGTGCCCCCTCGGTCGTTGACGCGTCGTTTTCCGACGGGGCCTGCAGACTGCCTCCGAGAGTCGTTTCCGTCGCTCTGTCTCTCTCGCGCTCCGTGCACGGAACGCCCTGTGAGTGCGAGAGAGACAGGGCGACCAGAGCGCCGCTCGGAATGAGTCTGCTGGTGGTTGGCTTGTCCGGATTAGCCTATAGTCCGGCCTTGTCCTGCTGCAGGGTGGCCCAGCGCCGCCCAGCGCCGCCCAGCGCCCCGCCAACCCCACGAGGGGCGAGAGGGTCAGCACAGCGGGGCAAAGTGGGCCCCACGTGCGCATGACAGCAATGCCAGGCAAATACGGACCGCCGCGCCCCGCCCCGCCTCACCCCGCCCCGCCACGGCTCGCCCTTTCATGACTCCTCGGCACCGCGCCCTTCTTCGCCTTCCACAGGGTGTCACTGTGTGCGACTGTGTGTGTGCGTCCGCTCACACACACACACGGCGCGCCGCCGTGTCCACCGCAAGCAAATGTGTGTCTGTAAGTATCGAGGTAAGTATGCACGTGTGTGTGTGTGTGTGTGTGTGTGTGTGTGTGTGTGTGTGCGTGCGTGCGTGCTTGCTTCGCCACACGTCCACGAGGCGGCGCTGCCCCCGCGAATCATACAGGCGTTAGGCGGCCGGCTAAGCCCGCGTTGAACAGCCATACACGCCTCGCCCAAACTTTTCCACTAAAGCGCAAACTTTTCAGTTTCAGCCTTGCGCCCTGTAGTGCGAGGGGCGGGGTGCACGTGTGCATGGGTGTACGTGTGTTATATGTGTGTGTGTGTGTGTGTGTGTGTGTGAGAGAGAGAGAGTGAGAGTGTGTGTGAGAGAGAGAGAGAGAGAGAGAGAGAGAGAGAGAGAGAGAGAGAGAGAGAGAGAGAGAGAGAGAAGTAGCGTGTGCGTGGGTGGGGTGTGCGTGGGTGTGTGAATGTGTGTGTGAGAGAAAAAGTAGGGAAGAGTTCTGGATCCGATATGGATGGACGCACGCTCTACGTCAGCGACCGACTCGTACCCCCCCCCCCCCCGCGCGCGCACACACACACACACACACACACACACACACGCGCGCGCGCGCGCGCGCGAACCTCTCCATATGCATATACCTATGCGACACGGATCGGCTTTCAACCCACACTCAGAGCAAACAGATAAACAAAACGGCCCCCCCCCCACACACACACACTCCAGCCCTCTCCTGCAGCCACGGTGTTGGGGTGTGTTGGGGTGACAAACAAGCGGCCGCCGGGAGAAGGTAGAGCCACCAACGGCACCCTAGAGTCCTACACTCTCAGCATCTTACTGACTTCATTGTCAGTCAGGTACTATTGCCTACAACAATAATATTTAGTATTTTCTTCTTAGATACGTACAATGTACTTCATGTAATTATTCAGGAAAATTTTTAAGCCAATAAGTACTAACAAATATGTAAATAATTATTAGAAAAGCGAAAAGTTCGTATTATTGTTGCACAAATTACTGGAGGTGCTACTAACAAAATATCAATACCAGGTACAAAATGTCAATTTCGAGTCTGAGAGTGTATAGCTAGCTGAGAGCCGTCATGTTGCCATGGCGCCCTCCGACGGAGCTGCATAATGGCGGACGTATGAGGGATTCGCGAGGGGTATGAGAAGCCGTAGCGGTCGGGTGGCGTTGGCGTGCCACAGTAAACCAGAACCAGACGCTTCTGTTCACACTCGCGTGACTCTAGTGTAAACAGATCAGCAATAGGGTACTTCGGAGAATAGAGATTGGCCAGCCTACGGCGGCCCACCGCCAGTGCGGCGGTATCGGCTGAAGCAGTAGTCACCGGAGCGAGACGAGCGGTCTCAACCACCGCAGCCGCGCAGCCCATGGGCCAGCCCAACTCTATCGGAGAAGCGCTGGGACGGAAGTTGTGAAGAAATCAAGAAGAAGAATAGCCGGACTTGTATAAGAATATAGCTCTGCGGAAGCGGCCGAACGGCGACGCAGACGTCCAATCTCACACATTTCGCATACTTGGTTCTTCTTGATTTTTTCTCAACTTCCGGTCAGACGCGGATCCAGGATTTGTCTCAGGAGGGGGAAATGTAGCGACTTTTGCCTTCTTACAGGGGCAACGTAGTGCTTTTTGCCTACCTTTTAGGCGGCCTATCTAGTGTCAAGGAGAGAGGGCGATTTCCATCGCTCATCGCTCTTGCGTGACACAACACCGGGTCGACCCCCCCCCCCCCCTGAAACGCACCGTAACTGCAGCTCTGACCCCCTCCCACCTTAAGTGCGTTACGTATTTTATGGACGACCCATAAGTCACCTGAGTCCACGAGGAAAGGCCGGCAGAGCCACTCCAACCTCCCGGCACTCCCGTCGAGGGTGCTCGCAGGAAGGCGGAAGGAAAAACACTCACGTACTCAGACAAAACATGGGAAAACAGGAAAAATAACAAGGTGGGAACCGCGCTTCATCAGTTCCGTTCGCAACCACAGCGCGTCACGCACGGCCAGCCTCAGTCTGAGTGGCCGCGGAGTAGCGCCGCCCTGCGGCAGCACGCCAGCAAGGGGTATCGTCGGCGCTGGAAGCGCTCGGACCAGCACCGCCCTCTGGCGATGGGACGGCCGCAGTCACCCCAGTGTCAAGGGGTATGTCGAGGCGGAGGGTGGCTTCGCACTTCGCGTTGAGCGACCCTAAGCCCTAATATAGCCTCTGCCTCGAATATCAGTCGGACCGACGGGGTGAAGGCAAGATGTTTGAATCCGCACAGCGGGCCGCGGGCCACGGGACCGGGTCCCTCCGTGTTTGCTCAGGCATCAAATAGCGGCCCGGAAACAGCATGTTCCGTCGATATGTTTTGAGGCGGAGGCGGAGTCACATAAGTCTGCTAAGGATGGAAGGAAACCAGAGGCAATAACACTAAAATATTTTTTTTGCCAAACTGTCAATTATTTTTTAGGTACGAAGAAGCCTTATGAGTTTGTCTCAGGAATTTTTTTATATTTTTTTTATTAGTCTGGCCCTTTATGGCATTTCTGAAATTCTCTAAACGATTTTGATAAGACTTGGCAAAGTGGCAGAACGACTCGCAGAACGAAGTACCCTGATTTCACTGGTGAACTATGGTGGGGAATTCAACGCCCAATTTTGAGTAATTTTGAATTGAAATTTGCGTCACCATGGCAAAGCTCGACTCGTCAGGGGGGAGCCGAGCCGCCAAAATTTGAATCGGACCAATAGCAGCCCTTCTTTTCGCATCTGTACAGCTTACACCAAAAACGCTGGCACCCCTGAAAAAGCGCCTTCGAAAGAAAATCGTCTTTCACTGCAGCTAGAAGGGATCCAAATATTTCATTGACGTTGTTTTCGAACGGTATTTTACTGCACGTTTCTGTGAATAACTTAACTTGACCTTAATGTATTATGAAACTGTCATAAATGCCTATTTTTGACACTAATTGATACGCAGCTGGTCTTGTACGTAAGTAGTATTGATAATGGTCTACTAAACATAAACAGAACTCCACTCAACGCAGTCCTAGCCTCCGCTATATTTGTTAAACCAGAACATAAATACGTATGAAATTAACTACGTGACTACCAGGATTTCTTGAAATCGTATTTTTAAATATTAATGCCCTTGCTGTCGTGTAAGTGAATTAGCTAACGAGCGAGCTGTCGTAACGATTTATTTCTCGCGTTCCGCATAATCTACACGGGGGAAGCCAAACATGCCAAGTCACATCAAACGGCTCACGTTGGAAGGACAGCTCCTGAGCGCGCCTGGCTGCCTGGCTGGCTGGCTGGCTGCCTGCCTTTAATAAGGTCTAATACCTCTGGCCTTTGAGGGCGCCGAACACGTTATTGGAGAGTCCGCTGCTGCAGCTCGGTTTCTCTATCCAGCGGAGCGGGAGCGTCATTATTAACTTCACTCCGCCCCCGCCTCCTTCTAACAACGCACCCCTCCATAACGTCGGGGGATAAAAAGCACAGTCCTTTTTATTACCAATTATCGCGCCTCGATGATTGGGCCGGCTGCCACTCGAGCCTAGTGACCCTACTCGAGCCGGTCCAGGCTACCGCGCTGGGACTATAGATGAGCCTCCGGCGGAGAGTTGTTGAAAAGCCACGTGGAGGTTGCGTGGAGCGCGAAAGAGACTGGCACGACTTAATTGGCGTCGACCGCGGCGCCGCACGTGCAGCTCCTCGTTTGATGTGTGGCAGATCTAAGAGTTCATTTGGTTCCGAGAAGAGAACGACCGAGAACGACTGATTGATTCGTGACTCGCGGTCTGTCTGTGTTCCTCGTTTCGGGGAGAGCAGTGCACAGTGGGTCAGAAGACCGTTCAGGCGGCGTTTTGAGACGCGTCTTGAGCTCCAGAGTCGCTCAATGGGACTCATATCAAACGTGTGACCCCACCATGGCGCTGGCGGCCGAAACTCTGGACGCGTTTTGAGCTCCCGAGACGTTAGACAGGACTCAAACCGAACGTGTGACCCCATCAATGGATTGCTCTCCGAACGAGGAATCCATTGGTGGGGTCACACGATCGATTCGAGTCCCATTTAGCGACTCTGGAGCTCAAAACGGGTCCGGGACAACGGTCTTCTGACCCACTGTGCAGGGAGGGCAGGGGGAGCAGCGAGCAGCTGTCCGCTCTGTCAACACACACAAAGCCCCCGTTTGCACAACAATCGGAGCAGCCGCTGATCGCAAGCTGGGACCGCGAAGCGAGGGTCGCGTGTTTCCTTGTGTGTGTGTGTGTGTGTGTGTGTGTATGTGTGTGTGTGTGTGTGAGTGTGCGCGTGTGCGCGAATGAACGCCAATGTATAATATTAGCTGTCGATAACTGGCCGCGCGGGCATTTCCAGGCACGCGCGCGCTCAAAACGCGACGCTTCACAGTGGGCCGCCAGACGACCGGTGCTGGCGGTCGAAACTCTAGACGCGTTTTGAGCTCCAAAGTCGCTGAATGGGACCGAAGCGAATATGTGACCCCACCAAAATTCCTCGTTCAGCAAGCTATTGGGGTCACACGTTCGGTTCGAGTCCTGCTTAGTGACTCTGGAGCTAAAAACGCGTCTCAAAACGCGTCTTCTGGCACACCAAGTGGTGCTTGAGTAAGAGTAAGAGAAAATGGATAAATTTTCAGTCGGTTTGTCCGACAATTCGTGTGTGGAGCTCGCTCTAAACACACCTATGGATATGATCCACGCGTCCTCAGGCGAGCCTGACACAGTTAGCCAGTGGACTGGTGGAGGCGGTCAAAATCCCGGACGCGTATTGATCTCGTTTTGACTCGAACCGAACGTGTGACCCCACCAATGGTTTGCTCTCCGAACGAGGAATCCATTGATGCAGTCACACATTTGATTCGAGTCCTGTTTAGCGACTCTGGAGCTCAAAACGCGTCTGTAGAGTTTTGGCCGAGGGGGAAACGACTTCGGTTCCGGCATACAGCAAAGTAGTAATCTGTAATCCGGATAACCAGAAATTTCGAAGTGATCCGGGGGTATTTCGGGAAAATTCTGATGTAATCCGGGGTAATCCGGGCGCAATCCTGTGGTAATCCTGGAAATTTTTCAATGTAATCCGGAGGTAATCCGCGGGTTATCCGGGGTAATCCCTATCCGATGTACACAAAATTTCCAAGTCGTTTCCCCCTCCGTTTTGGTTTGGCCGCCTGCGCTGGTCTTCTGGCCCACTGCACTGTGACCCGTTGACGCTCACCTTCCTCTTGGCCTTGGCCAGCCGCTGGTCGCGCAGGTTCTCCGCCTCGCCGGGCGTGCGCTTGCCCCAGATGACGACGCCGATCCGGGTGTAGGTGTAGAGCAGCACGACGAGCGGCGCGAAGTACTGCAGCGTCATGAGCGCCAGCGTGTAGCAGTGGCGGTGCAGCGGGCTGGGCCACTCCTCCTGGCACACCCACCTGCAATTCCAAGGCAAAGCTCAGCGCGCTCTATCTGCGCGTGGTGGCCGCTTTTGGAACTGCTCTGGCGGGTGCTGACGACTAACCCCATCACAATTGTCAATAACTTGTACACTGCAAATTCAAGTGTAGAACAGGTCGACACTTGTAGGCGTCGACCAGTTTGTCCTACGCTTGCAAGTGTCGACCAGTTTTGTCCGACACTTTAAAGTGTCGATGTCGACAACAGTGTTCGATACTTTAAAGCGTCGGACAAAACTGGTCGACACTTGCAAGCGTTAGGACAAACTAATCGACGCCTACAAGTGTCGACCTGGCCTACGCTTGGATTTGCAGTGTATTGCTTGGTCACCTCACTGTGAAAATTTGAGTCGTCACTTGATGACAATTTCAAGGCTAATATTCCCTACAAAAATGTCATCAAAACAATTGATGACATTGTTGTCACGCCCATGCAATAAGTATAGGAGCTTTGATGGAAATGTCATCAATTTGCGATGACATTGTCATCATTTGAAAGTGATGAAAATAACATCCACGATTTTGTCGTAAAGTGACAACAAATTTTCACAGCGCTTGAAACCTCCCTCAAGTTCAAATGTCTGAGTCACCAGTATTGTGAAAATGCCTTTCACTCGACCCAGTTTTTTACTCGCGTTTTCTGACGCTTTCAAATCTAACGGGTGCAGGTGACGTCCACAGCCGACGGCGCTGCGCTCTGGCGACTTCGAATGCGAAGTGGAAGCAACAGGACCACCAACTTTGCGCGGCAGAGCGGCAAACGCGGCGGCAAGGCAACAACTGTTGCCGCGCCTCCCGCCTACTCCGCCGTCGCGAACGTCGCTATGCCGTTCTCCCCGGCGGAAACATTTCCCGCTGGTTCCGGCGTTTTAGACCGTCGGCGGGGCCAACCAACAGAGGGGCCATTCAGAGAACACAACGAGCAGCAGTGTCGCCAAATAAGTAGCCTAAACTTCCAAACGGTGCAGCGGTGCCGCGGCGAAGGGATCGGCCCCGTGCGGGCAGTTTGACTTTGACTCCTATCACAGCGACACGGGACAGTGGCCCAGAGGACCGTTGAGGCGGTCTAAATCCCCCACCAATGGATTGCTCTCCGAACGAGGAATCCATTGGTGGGGACACACATTCGGTCCGAGTCCCATTTAGCGACTCTGGAGCTCAAAACGCGTCTAGAATTTCGGCCGCCTCCGCCGGTAATCTGGCCCACACTGACAAGACCTTACAGGCTATTTTGGGCCTTACAAAGAAAAGCAGCTTGTTATAAGAAAGTATTTTGAGCCTACATAAGCTTACAAAGAAAAAAGTTCGTAATTTACAAACTATTTCTTCGTATAACAAAGTAAATTAGTCAGTAATATGCATGCTCAAAATACTTCGTAAGGTTTTAAGCGTGAACTGTTCGCCGGCGGCGGGAGTCGAACCCGCGTCCTTACTTGTCACAGTGCGCGTGCCAGCTGTCCGGCTGCGAGAGGCGCGTCACCATGGGGATGGGCATGGCGGTGATGAGGGCGAACACCCACACGGTGAGCATGGCGCACTTGGACAGCCGTAGGGACAGCCGCGGCCGCAGCGGCCACATGATGGCCACGTACCGGTCCACGGAGATGGCCACCAGCGTGTAGGCCGACACCAGGACGGACACCGCCTGGCAGAAGCTCACCTGCGCTCAGCAAAACAACAACAAAAGTAAGCCATTTTTCAGGAGTGATGAGAAAAGAAAAAAGTCAGAACATAGATCAGAAAAAATCTGCTCAAAAAATAATAAGCAAAAAAATACCTTTTTAAAAAAATACGTATTTTTTTTTTACAAAAAACAAACGGACTTCAATTATGGAAAAAAATAATAAAAATCTCATCTTGAGACAAACCTATACGGCTACTTCGTGCCGAAAAGAAAAACCTGACTTGGATAAAAATGGATTGACAGCAGATCGAATAAGGATGTCGCTCTCCCTTGATCATGACGTTCTATATCCGGCGCACATCGCAATCGTCTCCAAGGTCGGGATTATCGTGCCGGGACGCCCCACGTGCGGGGAATGCCAATGCCGCGCTCTGATTGGCCCAGCGGAGCGGCCGGAGCGGTACAGTGGGCCCGGCGCATCACGGCCCTCTTGGCGGCGGTGCTTCGCCTTCATCGCGCAGCCCCCCCGCGTCCTCCACATACGTCAACGCCGCGGCCGACAGGTGTGCGCCGGGGCGGGTGTCGCTCTGTCTCCGTCGCACCCGTGGGGGCGCAACAACGCTGCACAGTGGGCCAGAAGACCGGCGGAGGCGGTCAAAAGCCCGGACGCGTTTTGAGCTCCAGAGTCGCTGAATGAGGCTCGGACCGAAGGTGTGACCCCCACCAATGGACTGCTCTCCGAACGAGGAATCCATTGGTGGGGTCACACGTTTAACTCGAGTCTCATTTAGCGACTCTGGAGCTTTATAGTTTTGGCCGGCTGCGCCGGTCGTCTGGCCCACGGTGCACTGGGGAGCGAGAGAGACAGAGCGGCGAGGCGTAAGGCCAGGGTCAGGGATGGGGCTGATGGTCGCCGCCCGCATTTCTCATCCCGAAGCAGTCTCGTCCGTTATCCTAACCCCCCCCCCCCACACACACTGTTATTGAACGAATGTGACGTCATATTCGTTCGAATGTGAATTTTGTCACGTTCGTTTGAATATGACGTCACATTCGTTTGAATGTTGACGCACGTTCAAACGATTGCGACACCCTAATTTACCGGCCGTGTCCCGTTCAAACGAATGTGACATCGTATTCGAACGACCTTGACAAAATGCACGTTCTGACGAATATGACGTCACATTCGTTGAATAACAGATGCACGGAGACCCCGCGCCCCCTGGCAGCGTCCTGGCAACGCCCCAGGGCAGCCAATACGCCGCGGCCCACTAAGCTCTCATAAAGGGTCCGGTTTAGGGGCACAACAGCCTCCGATAAAATTAACCGTGTGTTTTGACCGCCCGGGCCGCACTAGATTTCATTGCGGGTTCCCGGAGGCATCGCCCCGCCTCGCCCCACAGTGGGTCAGGCGGCCAAAATCCCGGACGCGTTTTGTGCTACAGAGTCCCATTTAGAAACTCTGGAGCTCAATACTGAAAAAAAAAAGAGTTCTCAATCTGAGAACATTTGCATCACTATGATAGAATGCTCTCAAATAATCCGAGAGCAATCCAGCACAGTGATGCAAATGTTCTCGGATTAAGAACTCTTTTTTTTTTTCAGTGGAAACGCGTGTAGAATTGTGGCCGCCTCGACCCACTGTGCGCCCCCCCCCCCCCCAAACGGGGTGTTGGATTTCCCCTTGGAGTCCGGCGGGAAACGTAGATCGACGACTTGACCGAATCTCTCATAACTGCGCCGTGCCTCCCCGAGGGTCCGTCCACACCCTCCCCGTCCCGGCTCGTCTTTTCGGCTCCGACTGTACTACTGCTTGACAGCGTGGCCTTGGCGTGCGTACAGTCCGGCCTAGCAAGCCGTGGTGATCGTGATGTATGGGCCCCCCTCACGCTGAGCTGGGCCCTCCTTTTTCGGCGCCGCTCCCCTCTCTCTCTCTCTCTCTCTCTCTCTCTCTCTCTCACCGCGGAGGCCGCCGGAAGTTGGGGCCATAACGGGAAAACGCGGGGCTACGCGTGATTTACAGTGCACCGTCGAGTAGCATTAAAACTTTTTTACCGGTTATTACTTACGTTACTTTTTAAATTTGGATTGACATATGAGGTTTTAAGCTACGCGCTGCTGACTCGTCCGGTGAGAGGTTTTCGTTGTAACGGGGTCAAGGAGTTCAGCCGCACCGACGGGCGATCTTCAACCCCTTCTCTCTCTCTCTCTCTCTCTCTCTCTCTCTCTCTCTCTCTCTCTCTCTCTCTCTCTCTCTCTCTCTCTCTCTCTCTCTCTCTCCCCCTCCGATTCTCTCAGTAAAATTATCTTCCCCGCCGGGATATTGTTGCTGCGCACGCTGCCCACTACTTGTGTACACTCTGCTGTTAATATCCCAGCAGTCCGAATGACCGAATGACCGGTTCCCCGAGGCTAGCGATGGCGCACAGTGGGCCACAAGACTGTTCGACGCGGTCAAAATCCCGGACGCGTTTTATGCTGCAGAGTCGCTAAATGGGACTCGAATCGAACGTGGTGACCCCACCAATGGATTGCTCCTGCTCTCCATTGTATTGGTGGGGTCGCACACGTTCGATTCGTCCCATGAGCGACTCTGTCTCTCAAATCGCGTCTACAATTTTGGCCGCCTCAACAGTCTTCTGACCCACTCTGCGGCGCTAGCCTCGCACCGGGATCGACCGGAAACCGCCTCGGAACCAACTTGCGGCATTACGTGACCAGCGCCTCGGCCAGGATAACAACACCGGCTAACTATCGACTAAGAAAACTCAGCTCGTCTCCTTACATATTTACTATCAGCAATTAACGCCAGCGGAAATTCGGATGAGGGTTGAGTACACCCAGAAAAATGATTTCTTGAATCAAGTAAAATATTTTTCTTGATTAAAAATACTTGATTCAAGCTAAACTGCGTGTCAGATCAATGCTAATATGCTTTGCATTCATTCAAGTCTGACCAAATCAAGAATATTTCTACTTCACTCAAAGCAGAACTTTACTTCGGCACAGTAATGAAAAAAATACGATTTCACGAAATCCTGGTAGTCACGAAGTTAATTTTCATTTATGTTCTGGTTTAACAAAGATAGCTAAGGCTAGGACTGCGTTGTGTGTAGTTCTGTTTATGTTTGTCAGACTATTATAAATAATTCTAAAACTTACGCAAAGACCAGCTGGGTATCAATTTGTGTCAAAAACAGACATTTAAGACAGTCTCATAATACCTGATGGACAATTTATTCACAGAAACGTGCAGTAAAATAGTCCAGTTCACCCAGTTCAGCCAGCTTTAAGGTTAGAAAAAAGCACAGCCCCCGTGTCCAGATCGTTTGTCTTAGATTCAGAAGTACCATCAAACCTCGCTACAAGGTGCAGCTACACGACCACTGTTTTCGAAAAGGGACTTATAGTCACACTCAAACTACGTTAGGAATAGTTTTTTCACAAATGCATTTGCACAGACACGCAGTTTAATGTCCTATTTCACTCCGATTCAAAGAGTTTAGAACATTTAGGGTTGGTATTTCTGAAAACAACAGGGCCTGCGCGCAGCGGCGCGGGACACTCTGGCCAACAATCACCGACCGACCGGCCGATCCAAATGGCCACGTTCGAAAACAACGTCTATACCATTGTTGGAGCTCTTCTAGCTGCAGTAAAAGACAATTTTGATTCGAACGCGCTTTTTCAAGGGAGCGAGCGTTTTTGGTGTAAGCTGTACAGAGGCGAAAAGGAGCGCTGCTATTGGTCGGATTCCATTTCCGGTGGCTCGGCTCCCCCCTCTCCCTCTGTTTTTCGCTGACGAGTCGAGTTTTGCCATGGTAACGGCGATTTCAACTCAAAATTTCTCAAAATTGGCCCTACACTTTTCAACCACATTTCACCACTGAAATCAGGGTACAAAGTTCTACCACTCTGCCAAATCTCATCAAAATCGTATAGAAAATTTCGGATTTGCATAAGGGGCCAGACTGACAATAAAAATAAATAAAAAAACCCAACCCCGGTGAGGCTATAAGGCTACTTCGTGCCTAAAAATAACTTGCATCACGTAAATTTTACTTGATTCAAGAAAATGTTTTTCTGGGTGTACCGCGCGAGAGAGGGGCGGTAGTGTTGCCACACAAGCAGCTGTGCAAAGTCCAAACGATGCTGCCTGGTCTCTACACTTTAACATCGACGAGCTTCGTGGAAAATTTTCCTCCTCGTAAAATTGGATGACACCATTTTTTGGGGCCGTGCAGATGTGCACATATGTTATGGCCCCGCCCTGAATGAGCGTGCCAGCCCCCATCATCGAGCACAAAGAAGACGCGTAGTTGTGGAGAGAGAGAGAGAGAGAGAGAGAGAGAGAGAGAGAGAGAGAGAGAGAGAGAGAGAGAGAGAGAGAGAGAGAGAGAGAGAGAGAGAGAGGGGGGGGGGTGCAGGCACCAGTAGGGCCATGACTGTGCCGCGGTCGGTCGACCCTTTGACGCGATCGCTCCCTTTCTCCTGCTGTGGGGAATCGCGGCTTGCTTTGTGGTGCGAGGACCATAATGCCCAATACGCCTCGCTGACAACTTAACCAACAAAAAGAGGAGAAAATCGTTTTTTTTAACAAAGGACGGGCGGCTGTCACGCCTTGTTCCGCATCCCTCATCTCCATCGACTACATTTTTCCGTATCCCTTATCTCTGTCCCACTTCATTTTTCCATATCTCTCATTTCTGTGCCCCACTTCAGTTTTTCCGCATCCCTCATCTCTGTCCCACTTGAATTTCCCGCATCTCGCATCGCTGTCCGACTCCATTGACCCGCGGCTCTTATCTCTGTCCGACATTCCACAGGCTGCCGCTGAGCACACGCGATGAACCGCGCTGCCGCTGTCAGTCGGCCGGATGGCTCACAGTGGGTTAGAAAGACGGCGCCGGCGGCCGAAACTCTAGGCGCAATTTGAGCTCCAGAGACGCTAAATGGGACTCGAACCGAACGTGTGGCCCCAGCAATGGATTCCTCGTTCGGAGAGCAATCCATTGGTGGGGTCACACGTTCGGTTCGATTCCCATCGAGCGACTCTGAAGCTCAAAACGCGTCCAGAATTTTGGTGCCGCTTGCGCACGTCTTCTATCCCACTGTGCGGCTGGCGGCAGTGAGAGCGAGGGGTGGAGGATGACAATTGGACTAAGCGATGACGCACGACCCGTTATGGACGCGTGGGCACTATTAATCTATCTCAGAGTCAAACCTCTTTTCTCGCCAGTCAGCTCTCAGCTCCTCGTATCGCGTCGTCTCGCTGGGCTGACTCCGAATAGCGATCCTCCTCAGCTCTCTGTCTCTCTCTCCCTCTCACTGTCCCCCCCCCTCTCTCTCTCTCTCCCTCTCACTGTCCCCCCCCCTCTCTCTCTCTCTCTCTCTCTCTCTCTCTCTCTCTCTCTCTCTCTCTCTCTCTCTCGTCTGCGCCGTCGCGATGCATCGAGGGCCGTGCCGCCGCCGCATTCTGCAAGGCGCCCTGCTGCAGTGTTTGGCTCTTGGTTTGGCTATTCCAGGCGCGGCCTATCCCGGACCGGAGCTCCCATCCCAATCCCACGGGATCCGGCTCGCGTCCCCCATGATCCCTTCCTGCTTTGTGCGGTCTGTGCGAGCAGGCCCTGTGGCCCCACTGCAGGCCGGAGACAGGGCCCCGCCTGCACGTTATCAAGGGGCTCGGCCCGTGTCATCATCCTGCCGTGTGTGGGTGGACACGTACCGTGTATCGAAAGCTTATTACGACCCTGTCCCGTTTTCCTCTTCACAGGGCATGAATGGAAACTCACGCTGGTAGAATTGAAGCAAAAAATCGTCAAGCGAAGTTCAAACGTACAACTCTGCTTTACCAGTGCACCGTGGGCCAGAAGACCTTTCAGGCGGCCAATATTCTAGACGTGTTTTGAGCTCCTGAGTCGGTAAATTAAACTCGAATGGAACGAGTGACCCCACCAAGGGATTGCTCTCCGAACGAGGAATCCATTCGTGGGGTCACACATTCGGTTCGAGTCCCATTTAGCGACCTTGGAGCTCAAAACGCGTCTACAATTTTGGCCGCCTCAGCTGTCTTCGGACCCACAGTGCAGTGAACGCACTGAGGGAAATTATTTTTGAGTGTACCATGACGGCCCGGATGACGGACGTGGCCCGGATGACGTGGCCCGGAGTCGTGGGGTGGCACGGGTCGGCGCGCTGGTCAGCCGCTCCTCCGCCAGCCGCGCGGATCTGCATTGCCGATTTTCATCTCCATAACGCGACACTAGCGAGTCCCTTTTAAAAGAGGCGCTTTTTCTCGCGGTGACCACCACCCAGGAATCCTGTGTACAAATAGACTGGCAATCTCCGGTAATCCATGCCGTAATCGAGTAATCCTTGATAAAATTTTGTCCTTTTTTTAACGTTTTTGAACCAATTTTCCAAAATTTTACGTGTAATCCCATGTGAAATTCCCGTAATCTTGTGTACACCTGAAATGAGAGTGGCGGCCTCCCGCTTTTCCTGAGTTCCTCGAAGGACGGCGCAATAACTGCCCTCGCGAGATCTCTTCTCGACGGACGCGGTAAATTTCTAAGAAACTGCCTCCGCGCCGTTGCCGCACTAATTCACTTTTATCTTCGCCCCGCCTGGCTGGGCGGGGAGTTGAAATCGCGTACTCCCGGATGCCCTATCCCTCTGGAGAGAAGAAAACGCGCTCCATCACAGCTTCATCTGAGATTCCACCCGCCTTTTTTTTTCTTGGCCGGGTACACTTGGCCGTGAGACCAGAGGGGCTGTCGGTGACAGGACTAGCGAGTTTTTTTTTGTTTGTTGATTTTTTTAAGGGGGGGGGGAGGGGATGCAGGTCTGTATTGAGGTGTGTTGTGGAGGCGGGGTGGGATTCGAAGAAAGAGAGAGAGAGAGAGAGAGAGAGAGAGAGAGAGAGCGAGAGAGAGAGAGCGAGAGAGAGAGAGAGAGAGAGCGAGAGAGAGAGAGCGAGAGAGAGAGAGAGAGAGAGAGAGCGAGAGAGAGAGAGCGAGGGAGAGAGAGAAAGAGAGAGAGAGGGAGAGAGAGGGAGAGAGAGAAAGAGAGAAAGAGAAAAAAGAGAGAGAGAGAGAGAGAGAGAGAGAGAGAGAGAGAGAGAGAGAGAGAGAGAGACAGACAGACAGAGAGAGAGAGAGAGAGAGAGGAGAGAGAGAGAGAGAGAGAGAGAGAGAGAGAGAGAGAGAGAGAGAGAGAGAGAGAGAGAGAGAGAGAGAGAGAGAGAGAGAGAGAGAGAGAGAGAGAGAGAGAGAGAGAGAGAGAGAGAGACAGAGAGAGAGAGAGCGACTCGAGGTAGGCCGCGGCACGGCCCCTCGTGCGGCCGCGTGGTGCGGGCAGGCTACCCGCCGGTCGGCGGGCGCTCGGTTTACCCCGGCTGGCCCAGTGGTCCCGCCCTTCATGCCCCGAGCGGCTCAGCTTGAGCGCCTAACGGCCGCCCAGCCGCGCCACTCACGCCGGGAGAGCTTACGCGGCAGGTGGTGTGTATGCCTCCGGTGACGCGGCCGCACTAGTCCCCGCCAAGCGTCCTCTCGAGGGCCGTACGCGTAATTCAGAATTCAGTAATAGAGCGATAAATCCGGCGGCCCCCTTTTCCGCTTCCGGCGCCGCTGTGCCCCGCTGTGCCCTGAGCGGGGTCCTTTCGGGCTCTCGTTCGGATACAGGGAGGGTTTGATGAGTGGCCCGTCGATGAAGTGTACCTCACGCTACCAATTTACCAAAGCCTCCTTATAACGTCGCTTTCTGTAGCGGCGGTGCTCGCACACGAGTCAAAACATGCGGCGGCCTGCGGATGCGGGACCTCACCCGCACACGAGTCCTGTAGAGTCCTTAAGCTGACCGTTAATGTTAGAGGCGAATAGTTTGCGAGCCAATTGAAGCCTCCCGTTCAAGCTACAATCGGCTCGCTTACCATTCCCCTCTAGCTTGAATGGTTTAGAATCTATGAGCAAAAAACCAATACGCCGTTTCGTTCCAAGATGGCGGAACTGGGCAACCCCGCGCTTCTCTACCAGCTTAAGGACGCTAGAGGCCTGTTGGTTGTGACAGTACATGGTTGCCACCTACGGTTCCGTCCCGCACCGATTTAATGAGACCTTTCAAAGGGACTACGGAGGACCATTTTCTGTGCATTTTCCGTGCTAAACTACAGATTATTTTTTTTGCAGAGTATATTGTTTATCTGTCTGTTCGCCCACCCACCTGCCCGCGTATCGCATCCCCGAAATGTAATCAAAACTTGGTGAAGCCGTCCCCCCCCCCCCCCCGCCGCCATCGCACGTTAGGCAAGCAACCAATCACGTGTCACAGCCACAGCGGGCCGCTGCAAAGCCGACAACACTAAAACCCAATCGCTTGCGTTAAACTCACGTTCAAAACGCAAACTCTCGGAAATCATTTCCCTTTTTTTCCGAGAGGAAGATAGGTTTGTTGGGAGTCGGTCTGTCGTGGGTCGGTTCCTGGCTGTTCCCGCTCTCTCACAATCACTTGGGCAAACACAACAGGAACGGCACAAACGCAGCTGTGTCTCTCTATTTGCTTGCTGCGGGGTCCATGCATTATTGGCGGCCATCCAGCAGCCAGCCAGCAGCCAGCCGGCAGCCAGCCGGCAGCCAGCCAGCAGTCTGAACGACAGGCTCGCGACCGATCGCGACTGTTCAGGCGTGCACCGGTGACAAAAAGCCACGCACCACTGTCCGTGTTTTCCGACTCGCAGATTTGACCCCCACACTCCCCCCCCCACTTTTTCCCCTCCCCTGCCTCTCTTTCCGACAACAACCCAATTAGCATTCTGCATGCGACCCCGGCACAAATACACTCATGCATGCGTGCACACGGCACCGCCGCGAAGAAACGCTGCCGTATCCTCATCGGCTAACGAGGAACAACAACAGCGAAAACCAAAACAGAGCAGGCAAAAATGGCAAGGCAAATAGCTCACGCACAATTCGGCGGCGACAAGGAGCGTAGCCGAGAAGGCGGTGGTGAAGGCGGCGGTGCGGTGCACAGTGGGCAAGAAGACCGGCGCAGGCGGCCGAAATTCTAGACGCGTTTTAGACTCCAGAGTCGCTAAATAATAGGACTGAAACCGAAGGTGTGACCCCACCAATGGATTCCTCGTTCGGAGAGCAATCCATTGGTGGGGTCACACCTTCGGTTCGAGTCCCATTTAGCGACTCTGGAGCTCAAAGCGTGTCTAGACGTTTCGGCCGCCTGCGCCGGTCTTCTGGCCCACTATGAGGCGGCGGTGCACGCGGTGTGGAGGCGGAAAAAAAGCCCGGGGCGGCCGGGAGGCTTGAACGAGATTCCCGTCCTTTTATCACCTATTTCAGGGACTAGCAAGGGGGCGGGGCAGAGGGGGTGGGGGTTTGCAGCGGGGACCCAGCGCGGTGCGTTCCGCAACAGGTACACGGGCAGAGAGCGCGAGGCACGCGGGCCGCGTGGCCAAGTACCGGGTCGTTATCGCCAAATTGCAGCAGTTGGGCCCTGCGGTGAAATACTACCTGCACTTCCAAAATATTTAAATAGTCCTATTGGTCCAAAAAAAAAAATACCCTTTTTTTTAGTTTTACAATGCTTAACGTGCGTCGTCAAAAATTTAAATTATGTAAAAAACAATCCTACCGCTTGCATATTTAATTATCAGAATTTGCTTATCATTTCCTGGTATAAATCCAGAATAAAGAAAAAGCAATGGAAACCAAATTCTAAAAATTAAATATGCAAGCGGTGGGATTTTTTTATTACATAATTCAGATTTTAGACGCGTGTCGTGCATTGTAGTTTTTTTTTTTTTTAAATAGTATATTTCCTTTAAGTAAGGTAGTCTGATTGGACTTACTTTTTTACAGTGCAAAGTAGGTCAGAAGACGTCGCAGGCGGCCAAAACTCTAGACGCGTTTTGAGCTCCAGAGTCACTAAATGGGACTCGAACCGACCGTGGACCCCACCATTGGATTGCTCTGCGATCGACGAGTCCATTGGTGGGGTCGCACGTTCGGTTCGTGTCCCATTTCGCGACTCTAGAGCTCAAAACGCGTCTAGAGTTTTGGCCGCCTGCGACAGTGTAGAGTGCAGTGAGTGGGGACTTTCGGTTTCGCCGAGGCGGCGAGGACTCTGGCGCTGACCACGCCGGAACATCGATCGGCTGACCAAAGGAAATGGGGCGGCAAGCGTCGCGAATAAAAGTGTCGGCGGACGCGTGTTTGACGACGCGTTATCCGGCCGCTCTTAAACCGCGCGGTCCAGGGAAGGGTGGCGGCACTGTGAAAACACGCCACAGTGTGGGCCGAGACCGGTGCAGGCGTCCAAATCTCTAGACGCGTTTCGAGCTCCAGAGTCGGTTAAACAAGACTCGAACCGAACGAGTGATCACACCAATGGATTCCTAGATCGGGGTCTTTTGGCTCACCGTGCACACGGCCAATAATTGCTGATGTAACGGCGCTATAATGAAGAAAATCCACTTTATTTTAGCCGATTTGGTAAAACTTTTTGTCAAAGCGCCGTGTCCACCCAAATCGACCCGAATGCGCTCTATTATTTCGCAGGGCCGCAGCTTGAAAGTCGGAGCTCTCCGATTACTGAGTCACTTTGACCGATCCAGTCCGTACCACCGGTACCTTGGCCGATAAATAAAACATACCGAGTCAAAGACAAGTCCAGCGCAGAGCGATGGACGCCAATTTCACCGGAAATTTACATGCAAAACGTCAATAAAATGCGCCTTGACGACGTTAAGGCAAGCAGTCGTGGCCCCCCCCCCCCCCCGCCCTGGAGGCCGGTCGCCGAGGCGGTCCTCAAGGACGTGGACCAGGACATGGTGGCCTAGGCGGTCGCAAAAAGGCTCGTCCGCGAGGGGGTTGCCGAGGAGGTGGTCGCCGGGGAGGTGGTCGCCGCCATGTCGGCGACGCGTACTATGCAAACTCAAACGTGTGCATGGCACACTCCTCCTGGAGCATGCCACTAAGCACGCTCTAATTTAAAGCGTGCTTAGTGGCATGCTCCAGGAGGAGTGTGCCATGTACACGTTTGAGTTTGCAGAGTAGTGTCCCAGAAGACCGAGGGGGCGTCCAAAACTATGGACACATTTTGAGCTCCAGAGTCGCTAAATAGGACTCGAGCCGAACCTCCCTCTAACATGGATTGCTCTCCGAACGAGGGATCCATTGGTTGGGTCACGCGCTCGGTTCGAGTCCAATTTAGCAACTAGCAGCTAGCTCAAAACGTGTCTAGGGTTTTGGCCACCCGCGCCGGTTATCTGGCCCACTGTGCGCAGGGGTTGCCGAGGACGAGGCCGAGGAGATAAACACTTCAAGAGATAGTGTACAGACTACTCGGTATTACGCTGTATTATGGTGGAATTCCACTGTATTACGGCATTAAAATGCTAAATTTTGCTACATTTGACCCTAAAATGGTAGTGTATTACGCGTAATGCACGGCTTTTTTGTACAGGGCATTACGAAAGTGTTTACCCCCTCGGACGAGGCCGACGAGGACAAGGTGGTTCTAGTGCGGGGTCGAGGGCCTAGCAAGGGTGGCAGACAGTGTAGTACATGATCCTGAACTTAAAGGCCCCCGCACGCGCACACACACCCACTCAATTACTCACTCACTCACCCACCCACCCACTCACTCACTCACTCACTCACTCACTCACTCACTCACTCACTCACTCACTCACCCACTCGCTCGCTCACTCACTCACTCACTCACTCACTCACTCACTCACTCACTCACTCACTCACTCACTCACTCATTCTCTCCACTCCCTGGATCACGCGCCGAGTGGCTGGGCGTGCGTGGGTCCCGCGCGGAGGGACGCATGACGTGGGCTGCGTTTACGTCCCGCCCAGGCGTGACGAACAGGGCGGCCGTGCCAGTCACGCGCACCCCATTCGCGCGGCCCGGAGATCACGTCTGCGCATCGCCGTGACGCACGGAGGCAAATCCGGCTAAGGCGGCGTGCAAATATTACGTCATCACTTTAGGGGGGAGGGGGTTCGGGCTCTGATTATGGTCCTATCTTAAGCACATGGGAAGGTTAGGTTAAACCGATGGTGGACGGGGGGAGGAGGTCAAAAAGAGGCCTAAAAGAGGTGACGTAATATTTGCACGCCGCCAGACGCCCGCGCAGCGGCGAGGACCCTCACCACCAGGGCGGCCGGTCCTGAACAAAAGCCTCGTCGCTCTGTTGTCTCTCTCGCACTGCGACGCACAGAGAACATAAGCTTTATGTTCTCTGTGCTGCGGCGGGCTGCCCGTCCGGGTGCGAGAGAGACAGAGCGGTCCCGACGGGGAGCGGCACGGACGGACGCGGCTTGCACGCGGCCTGCGCGTGGCCGTTGGCCGTTCGAGGCGACGACCCCGGTGCGTCCGCACAGTGGGCCAGAAGACCGGTGGTGGAGGCGGTCAGAATCCCGGACGCGCTTTGAGCTCCAGAGTCGCTAAATGGGACTCGAACCGCACCAATGGAGTGCTCCCCGAACGAGGAATCCATAAGTGGGGTCACACGTTCCATTCGAGTCAAGTTTGGCGTCTCTGGAGCTGAAAACGCGTCCAGACTTTCGGCCGCCCGCGCCGGTCTTCTGGCCCACTGTGCTCCGCCGAGTTTCTGTTTTTACTGCCTCGTTGCGGCCATACTCCTGACGGTTAGGTGCGACTGTCGACTCCCACGCCAACCTAATTATTGCCCAGCTGCTGCTTCCTCCAAAGTTGGGGCCACGGGGACAAGTTTGGGGCTGATGACAATAACCGCGTCATTGTCAACAACAACAACGGCAGCGGCATCTGGAACGACGCATGAATAGCCGGCTACGAGCAGCAAGACCAGGCGCGCTGCTCATGAGATTAGGGCTAATCTCATGCGCTGCTCGCCACCGCCGGTGCTGATCTCACGTGATCTGGGTTCACCTCTCTAGTTTTTGCTTCTGTTTGTTCGTTGCTTTTGTAGGGCCTCTCTCTCTCTCTCTCTCTCTCTCTCTCTCTCTCTCTCTCTCCTCCTCTCTCTCTCTCTCTCTCTCTCTCTCTCTCTCTCTCTCTCTCCCCCCCCCAATAAAAACAATTTATAAACTAAACTCTCTCTCGATGTCTCTCTGTCTCTGTCTCTCTCTCTCTCTCTCTCTCTCTCTCTCTCTCTCTCTCTCTCTCTCTCTCTCTCTCTCTCTCTCTCTCTCTCTCTCTCTCTCTCTAAAAAAAAAACCTCTCTATCTCTCTGCGGGGGCTTTGAAGCGGCAGCTGGTGTGGCCCGCGCTTCTCCAACAAAGGGAACAATCGCAAACTGTCGGAGTCAAGTCGTTATGCGGCGTAATTTATTTCCCGGAGCAGCACGGCACGTCACAATAGAGGCGCCCCGTCGGCCACCGCTCCGAAGGCTGCGGGACGTCGGATGCCTCAAACAAGGCCGCGGAGGAGGCGGCGGCGGGACCCCGCGACCCCTACGAGAACGGCCAGGTCGCCGCCAAGAGTGGAAGCACGGCGGGTGGCGCACAGTGGGCAAGAGAACCGGCGCAGGCGGCCGAGACTCTAGACGCGTTCTGAGCTCCAGAGTCGCCAAATGGGACTCGAATCGAACGTGTGACCCCACCAATGGATTCCTCGTTCGGAGAGCAATCCATTGGTGGGGTCACACGTTCGGTTCGAGTCCCAGGTAGTGACTCTGGAGCTCGAAATGCGTCCGGGATTTTGATCGTCTCCCTCGCTCTTCGGGCCCACTGTGCGGCAGGTGGCGGCGGGAAACTTTGCAGAGATACTTGCCTCCTCGTCAAAGAGGCTCTCGGCTCTCGAGACGAAGACAGCACCGCTGTCAAACGGACGAGGTATCGGGTGGCGGGACTTGCGGTGAGACACGACAGAGCGATTGTGAACACCGCTTTCGTCGCTCTGCCCCCCCTCCCATTTTCCGCCGCTCCATTGTTCCGTTTCATTTCCATTCCGTCCATAATCGCTTGTTGCTGTCGTGTCAGGCGCGGATACAGCGACGGGGCCAAGGGGGTTTTGCCCCCCACCCCAGCACCTGATAGCCGCCTGAAAGGTATGCAAAAAGAGCTTCTTTCCCCCTGTAAGTAGGCAAAAAGTGCTGCTCCCCGCCCCACAAGAGGGCGCTTCTGGATCCGCCACTGTATCCTGTCATCGCGTGGCTCGGATAGCCCTTTCGGCAGCGACCTACATTCCCTGGCTCCCTGGCTGCAGATCCGGAGCCAGGATCGGCCTGAGGGAGGTGAACAAGACTGGGAAGAGTTTACTAATGAAGTCGCTCGCGCCGATGGAGGCGATGCGGTTAACTTCGGTTGACTTATACAGAGTGTTCGTCACTCGAAACACAAACAAACAAAAACAAAAAAGAGGGAGAGAGAATGAAGTTTTAACTCGAATGCCCAGGGGCTTTACGACGTCGTCCTACGCACGCACAGAGAGGGAAAAGAAGGGTCCGATTTTGGATAAACAATGACCTCTCTTTCCAGGGGGCCTGAGACACCTGGCCACTGCTAAGCCGTTTCCTCAAACCGAAATGAAACAAAGGAAGAAGGACAACGTGCACAGCGGGCCAGAAGGCCGTTCGCGCCGGCTCAAACTCTAGACGCGTTTCAAGCTCCAGAGTCGCGAGACAGAACTCGAACCAAGCGTGGTGACCCCCACCAATGGGTTCTTCGTTCTTAGAGCAACTATAGCGACTCTGGAGCTCAAAACGCGTCTAGACTTGCGGCCGCTTGCGCCGCGGTCTTGAGCGAGCGGCCCACTGTGCCGTGGACGAGGGGGCCACAACCTACCACATTCGTTGTACAAAATTTGAACACATTCCCACATTCTGGATGCAAAAACGCCTGTAAGTAGGCAACATGTGTGACAAATACAGCAGAAATCTTGCACATTCAAACACATTCCCACATTCAGTGTACACAAAATCTTACAGTGAGGTACCCCTCGGCCGTGGACTCACCGTGTGGCACAGCTCGACGCCGAAGGGCCAGTACTGCAGCAGCAGGGTGGGCACGAAGGAGAAGGGCACGCACAGCAGCGTCATGAGGATGTCGCCGACGGCCAGGTTGAGCAGCCAGAAGTTGGTGGCGGTGCGCATGCGCGGCGAGGACACCACGCAGTACATGACCAGCCCGTTGCCCACCAGCGCCACCAGGAACACCACGGTGTACATGAGGTACACCGCGACCTGCACACACACGGCCGGAGAGAATACCAAGCAGCTCCGAGCAGCAGTGCCGCAGGGATCACCGCACAGTGGGTCAGAAGACCGTCGCGTCGGCAAAAAAATTCGAGACGCGTTGTGAGCTCCGGATACGATTCGAATTCGATTCAAAAAATAATTTAAGATTCGATTCGGATTCGATTCGAAACAAAAATCATTGATTCGCACACCCCTCCGATGATGATGATGATGCTCACCCGAAACGCGTCGGACATGGGCACGGTGGCGTCGCAGTCCACCGGAAAGACGGACGTGCCGTTGGGCGGCGCCCACCGCACCGCCACGCCGGCCACGCCGGCCACGCCCTCCGGCAGCGGGGCGGCCTCCTCGCCCATGGGGAGGCAGCGGCCCGGCGCAGCCCGGCGCAGGCAGCACCCAGCCTGCAACACCGCGTCATTAGTCCGCCATGCACGCCAGGAGCACATTGGGGCCAGAAGACCGGCGCAGGCGGCCAGAACTCTAGACGCGTTTGTTGGAGCCCCAGAGTCGCTGAATGAGACGCGAACCGAACGTGTGACCCCACCGATGGATTAGCCGTTCGAAGAGCAATTCATTGGTTGGGTCACACGTTCGGTTCGTGTCCTATGTAGCGACTCTGGAGCTCAAAACGCGTCCAGGATTTTGACCACCCTCATCTGGCCCTCTGTGAAGAGGCGGCGCGGCCGAATCCCGTGCGCCAGGGAGTGGGTTAGAGACGGCCCGCGGCTGGCGGCGAATTTCAAGCGAATACCTCCCCCTCCCCCGCACACATACTCTCTCTCTCTCTCTCTCTCTCTCTCTCTCTCTCTCTCTCTCTCTCTCTCTCTCTCTCTCTCTCTCTCTCTCTCTCTCTCTCACAGGGCCTCGTTGATTTGCTGATGATTTGTTAACCTGGCCGACTTCCCTCGCAGAATCAAGTACTGCACGCAACAAGTCGTTTCATAAATGCGCAGCCACTCTCTTGTCCTGACCAGAAGAAAGAGAAAAGAAGTTATGTTTTTATTCTCAAATTAGCCTCTGGCGCTTTGTTTGCGGAATACGCCCGCATGCACCGGCGGCGAGGAGTTCTGCTGGCGGGCGCGGAAAGAGGAGGGAGAAAAGCAACGAAACTCCCGGAATATTCCATTTCATTTCGACACGGCGGTCGAGATTGTAGGCGCGCGCAAACTGCACGGCCCAGGGGTGGAGCAAGCGCACGGGTCAAAAGACCAGCGCAGGCGGACAAAACTCTAGACGTGTTTTTAGCTCCCAAGTGTCAAAACAGGACTCGTGCCAAATGTGTGTCCCCACCAATGGATTCCTCGCTCGGAGAGCAATCCATAATGGTGGGGTCACTGGTAAAACTAAAGCGTAACTCTATGCTTGAGTCAAGCATAGAGTTACGCTTGAAGACGTTACGCTTGAAATGGAGCATATTCTGGAAATTCCCCCATGCATTTAGATAGGGGGAAATCTTGGCGGATGAGCCTGTTACGCTTGATTTCAAGCGTAAACTGATCACGCTTGAAAACAGAGGGACGCTTTAGTTTTACCAGGGGTCACACGTTCGTTTCGCGTCCTATTTTGCGACTCTGGAGCTCAAAACGCGTTTAGAGCTTTGGCCGCCTGCGGGCCCACTGTGGGACGGAGCGAGCGCCTAAAGAGCCGGCCAGGCAGACTCTGCCCGCGCTGCCCGAGACGTTGGCAGCCTGCAGGGCGCTGACGCGGCGGGTCGCGGAGACGGCCAACAGGCTCTCGCCTGGAAAGGGGTAACGAAATAAGGCCAAAGTCTCATTAATGGTAAAAGTCCGGGCCGCCGCACAGTGGGCTAGAAAACCACCGCAGGCGGCAAAAAAATTTGACGCGTTTTGTGCTCCCTAGTCGCTTTACAGGACTCGAACCGGACGTGTGACCACACTCAATGGATTCCTCGTTTGAAGAGCAATCGGTTGGCGGGGTCATACGTTCGATTCGAGTCCCGTTTAGCGACTCTGGAGCTAAAAACGCATCTAGAATTTTGGCCGCCTCAACGGTCTTCTGACCTACTGTGCGCCGCCGCCGCCTCGCCCCGCCCGCGGACGCTTCATTTAAAAGTTTCCAAGGCTATTTTATTTTCTCGCCGATTATCATTATTTAGCGGTGTGGCCGCGGTGGTAGGCGAGTGTGTCACAGGACCTACTCCTTTTTCTAACCCTCGACACTGTGTCGATTTCTTAATTTCAAAGAGACGCCTTCGACCTTGGCGCTGCGAACGTCGACTGCCGTCCTCCCACTCACAACGAAATCGGACCACCGAACCCGAGTCGGTCGGTGTCGGCTCAGCAGGCGGCGACGACGCGACGGCATGTTTGTTTACGTTTCGAAAAGTGTTTCTTGAGTGGCTCGTGAGTCTAACGTGACAAAACAGCTTCGCGCTGCTCTGAAGGGCAAGTCTAAGCCTGCGTGGTGCTACATGTCTTTTTGTTTCGAGTTGTGGTCAGTAGGGAGTGAGCGTGAAACCCGGCCGCCGGTCGTAACATAACCTCTACTGCAAAACTGTGCGCCCGGCTGCCGCGCCACTCAGGGCGGTGATGGTATTTTCGTCAGAGCTGCTAAACCGAGAGAGGTTGAGGGGTTTCGTAAGCGAGCCGATTGTAGTTTGACCCGAGATCCTGAGCGCAGACAGGCTGCGTCTGCTGCGGGCAATAGGGTACTTCGGAGAGAAGCTGGGACGGAAGTCGATAACAAATCAAGAAGAAAAAAAGCCGAACTTGTAGGAGAATATAGCTTTGCGGAAGCGGCAGAACGGCGACGCAGACGTTCATTCTCACAAATTTCGCATATTTTGTTCTCGATTTCTTCTCAACTGCCGGTCCAGCTTTTCTCCGAAGTACCCTATTGAGCTATAGGCTAGCATTCCGCTGCTTGGAAAAGAGGAAGTTCCGTCCCCCCCCGCAGGCCATGGGACGAAATAAGTTTTTTTTCTTCTTTTCTTCCTCTTTTCCAAGCAGCGGAATAGTCTATTGAGTCAGCAATTGGGTCCAAATGCTGACTGAATCTGCCACTATTTCGGTACAGGGCCTTGTGAGAGGGCTAACTATATTTCTAAATCACACCTTCCTCCTGCATTATTGCCTTCGCGAGTCGACTCCGCCTACTCTGCCGAGCCTTAACTGAATATAGCTCCGGACGCCTCTGTCCGGGGAGCTGCTTGCTGTGGACTACGGCGACGCGGTAGGTAACAAGGTCATGTAGTGAGTCCGATCCCATTGTCACGTCCGACATCACACCGCAGCGAGACCGCGCGGGAGCGGGGTGCGGCACGCAGTGGGCCAGAAGACCGCGCGGCCGGCCAAAGCCCTAGACGTCTTTTCAGCTCCAGAGTCGCGTTTTGAAGCTCTGGAGTCGCTAAATGGGACTCGAACCGAACGTGCGACCCCACCAATGGATTGCTCCCCGAACGAGGAATCCATTGGTTGGGCCACACGTTCGGTTCGAGTCCTGTTTAGCGACTCTGTAGCTCAAAACGCGTTTAGATTGTGGCCGCCTGCGCCGGTCTTCTGACCCAATGTGGGGCGGAGCGGGCAGCAGCGCGTCCGGCCGATATTTCTTCTGCTTGCCGCCTTCGCCGCCTGGCCGCCCTCCAGCCGGGGGGGTTTGTTTTCAGTCAACATTCCCAGTCGGACCCTCCAGAGGGCCTCCCCAGGGAAAACGATTTGGACGAGTTCTATTTATTTTCCGTGGAGCGCGCGGGCTGGCTGGCCGGCCGACCGACCGATGCCGCGCGCGCCGCTTTGTCTTCCTCATGCGGGACGTAATAGGGGTGCGAGCGAGACGGGGCTGTCCGGCGAGGGGTGGTGTGCCTGCGTTTGCCTGCCCCGTAGAGGCGCATGGATTCCTTCAAGAGGCCGTATTTGCTGAGAGTGAGGCGCCTTATGATACCCTTCCCCTCTCCCTACCAGCTTCCCTCCCCCCTCCCCCCTCCCCCCCCCTACTCGTGTCCCTCACATCTTCAGACTTCAGGACCACTTGCTGCTGCTCGGCGTGCCATTCCACAAGGCTTACGCTGAAGATGTGAGGGAAAACTCCTGAAGTCATCACACCAAACAATCACCGCCCCCTCCCCCAAAAGAAAAACAAAAAAAACGCTTAAAAACCACAAGAGGGAGGGGAAAGTTGCGAGCGGTTGGTTCTGAATAGTGCGTGGGATTGGCGGCGACAGCCACGCCACTGGAGGAATGAGATAACACTGACTTCCTGAGGCCTGTCATGTACACCCACTGGCCCTACAGCGCACAGGGGGCCAGACGACCGTGATTCTAGACGTATTTTGACCACCAGAGTCGGTAAACAGGACCCGAACCGTGTAGCCACCACCAACAGGTTCCTCGTTCGGGGAGCAATCCATTGGTGGGGTCACACGTTCGGTTCGAGTCCTGTTCAGCGACTCTGGAGCTCAAAACACGTCTACACTGTTATTCCTGGGTGTTCTGTAAGTAAGCACCTTAAGGCGTTTGCCTCAAAAACCAAGACGCCTTAGGGCAGTTAGTAGCTCAACGCCCAAGGCGCTTACTTATTCAACGCCTTAGGCGTTGAGTTACAAGACACCTTTGCTTGGCCTGAACCCACTACAACAGCAGTGAGAGTATAAGTGTAATATAGGCTGCCCTTGTTCATTGCCTCAAGGCATTTAATAGCTACGTACCTTCAAAGGTGTTTAACTGTTAGACGCCCTCAGAGGCGTATACCTATTAAACACCTTCAAGGATAACTAACTAATCACAAGGTGTGCAGTAACTAAACACCCTGCATGTGCCATTCAAAACACTGCAAAGCCAAGACGAAGGAAGTCACCATTAAAATGTATCGTCCCTGGCACGACATGAAACTTTTGTCCCACCGCTGAAGAGACAACAAATATTTTTATCATCTAATTTCAGCAACAACAAAAGTATCACAGAACATTGATCTAGCATTCATAATTTTCATTTCATTATGGGTGCAGGTCCCCTTGTAGCACCAGAAGTACAAACCTGAATGCAGTGGCCCTGAAAAGCAGAAGACTGGGCGCTGGTAAAAGTCGGTTTCTGAGTGGCGTCATTTTCACTTTTTTAAATGTAACTGTGGGACCCTTGACTGCGAGTTGGAAAAAAAAGCCACCGGAGAATCGAGTCAGCAACAGTCGTCGTCACACTATACAAACATATTCTTTCTTTGTTTCGTCGCACTGAGAGCATGCAATAGCACACGGCGGCCTAGGGTTGGAAAAATCGAAGTCGAAATTTCGAATATATCGATTTTTGACCTTCGATTTCTCGATTAATCGACTTCGATTATGCACTGTCGATTTTTTCGAATTATCGATTTTGGTTGTCGATTAATCGAAATGTACAAGCTTTTTCCCTTTTAACAAAAATTCACCAAAATCAATACGAAAACCCTCCGTCCCGTCGCTGCCGGCACTCTACAATGAACTGAACTGTGAGCCGGAGCCGAACAATCCTCTCCTCGCGCTGCTACGGCACGGCCTCGGCTCGTTTCTCTACTCCCCACCCCGCCCTTTATCCGCGCCAGCTAAGCTAGTCACGGCCGGTAGGAGTCTTCTCTTGGTGACTGTGATGCTCGATTTTTTTTCGATAAAATCGATTTTTGCTGTCGAATTTCGACACCTTATCGATTTTGGCCACATCGAAATTTCGATTAGTCGATTTTCGATAAATGGCTTCGATTGCCCAACCCTACGGCGGCCATCTTCTCTCGCTGCAGGACTGCGAATAGGTGGTTTACTGCAAATAATACGTATGAGTATTTGCAGCCCGTCTCATTAACAACGAAACGGAGAAGATGGCCGCCGTGTGTTATTGCATGCTCTCAGTGCGACGAAACAAAGAAAGAATATGTTTGTATAGTGTGACGACGACTGTTGCTGACTCGATTCTCCGGTGGCTTTTTTTTTCCAACTCGCAGTCAAGGGTCCCACAGTTACATTTAAAAAAGTGAAAATGACGCCACTCAGAAACCGACTTTTACCAGCGCCCAGTCTTCTGCTTTTCAGGGCCACTGCATTCAGGTTTGTACTTCTGGTGCTACAAGGGGACCTGCACCCATAATGAAATGAAAATTATGAATGCTAGATCAATGTTCTGTGATACTTTTGTTGTTGCTGAAATTAGATGATAAAAATATTTGTTGTCTCTTCAGCGGTGGGACAAAAGTTTCATGTCGTGCCAGGGACGATACATTTTAATGGTGACTTCCTTCGTCTTGGCTTTGCAGTGTTTTGAATGGCACATGCAGGGTGTTTAGTTACTGCACACCTTGTGATTAGTTAGTTATCCTTGAAGGTGTTTAATAGGTATACGCCTCTGAGGGCGTCTAACAGTTAAACACCTTTGAAGGTACGTAGCTATTAAATGCCTTGAGGCAATGAACAAGGGCAGCCTATATTACACTTATACTCTCACTGCTGTTGTAGTGGGTTCAGGCCAAGCAAAGGTGTCTTGTAACTCAACGCCTAAGGCGTTGAATAAGTAAGCGCCTTGGGCGTTGAGCTACCAACTGGCCTAAGGCGTCTTGGTTTTTGAGGCAAACGCCTTAAGGCGCTTACTTACAGAACACCCAGGAATAACAGTGTAGAGTTTTGGCCACCTGCGCCTGTCCTCTGGCCCACTGTGCAGCGGTCCTCGAGGCCCTTCCAGAGCGACGATGGCAACCGATGCAAACACTTGTCACGGCCGGCATGATAGATTCTCCTCTCCGATATTCCATTTCGCGCCGCGACGCGCTGCAGACATTCAGAGCCACGCGACGCTGCGTCTCTCTCGCACCGCCGCGGCTCAGAGGGACGCCCCCGGCGCGTGCGAGAGAGACGGAGCGGCCTCGCTCGGTGCTTTTTGAGGCGGGGTAATAATCCGTGCAGGGGTCACTGAGGAGGCGTAACGACGGCCAACGATCCTCAAGGGTATCGGGGGGAGAGAGAGAGAGAGAGAGAGAGAGAGAGAGAGAGAGAGAGAGAGAGAGAGAGAGAGAGAGAGAGAGAGAGAGAGAGAGAGAGAGAGAGAGAGAGAGAGAGAGAGAGAGAGAGAGAGAGAGAGAGAGAGAGAGAGAGAGAGAGACCCTAACAAGGATCACCGGATTAGGCCTGGGGCGCGGCGCAACTGGGCCAGAAGACCGGCACAGGCGGCCCGAAATTCAAGACGTGTTTAGAGGTCCAGAGTCGCTAAATGGGACTTGAATCGAGCGTGCGACCCCGCTAATGGATTCCTCGTTCGGAGAGCAATCCATCGGTGGGGTCACACGTTCGGTTCGAGTCCCATTCAGCGACTCCAGAGCTTCAAAACGTGTGCAGGAGTGTCACCGCGTCCACCGGTCTTCTGGCCCACTGTGCGGCGAGCTCAGCAAGGAGACACGCGTGCCCTCCTATCTTCCAGAGCCTCCAGGCCTCCACATAAAACAGATTCACGCGCGCAGCCACCAATTTCTCATATCGGCGGCGCTATCGGCGAGTCGGATAGGCATCGGCCTGGAAACGGCTTTCAATAAGCCCGGGGGTCGCGGCGCCGGATTGGCTGCCTGGCTGTGGGGGCTGCCCCACAGTGGGCCAGAAGACAGTTGCGGCGGCCAAAATCCCTGACACCTTGTGAACTTCAGAGTCACTAAATGGGACTCGAATCGAACATGTGACCCCACCAGTGGATTCCTCGTTAGGAGGGGGAGCAATCGATGACACTTTCGATTCGAGTCGCCCAAAAGGACTCTGGAGCTCCAAACACGTCTAGAATTTTAGCTGCCTCGTCATTCTTCTGGCCCGCTGCGGTGCCTGAGTCTGCGGCAAGTGGACTAAAGTTTGCCAATAATAATTCGAGAGTCAGGATGGGCCACGTGCCAGCACTCGCGCCCATTTATCATACCTTTGCGCGGCGAGGTTGGCGCGGCTGCCGCGGATTCGTCGTCGCTCTGTCTCTCTCGCACTCATGGCTCATAGCGCGGTCCGCACGGGTGCGAGAGAGACAGAGCGACGGCAGGCTCGACGAGCACGCGATGCACCCAGCGGCATAATGCAAAGCAACAGCAAACAGGCGGGGCCCTCTCGTTTTTCCTGTCTCGCTTTCCTCCTTTCGTCGCGGCCGCCACCTGTGCACGAGTCGGTCGTGGTGAGTGCGCCGTCCCACAGTGGGCCGGAAGACCCGGTGCAGGCGGTCAAAATGTCGCGTTTTGAGCTTCAGAGTCGCTCAATAGGACTCGAACCGAACGTGTGACGCCATCAATGGATTGCTCTCTGAGCGATGACTCCATTGGCGGAGCTTACGTTCGTTGCGAGTCCCATTTAGCGACCCTGGGACCTCAAACCGCGTCTAGAGTGTTGGCCGCCTGCGCCGGTCTTCTGGCCCACTGTGCGTCGTCCTGGTCGTGGCCCTCAGCCGCCGCCGTCACCGCTTGTGGAGAAAGGGCGTGCCGCAAAGTGACTGCACGCCCTCCCGCTCTCGCAGACATCAACAACGGCCTTATTCCCGTCCAGGCCGGCGAACTAGTTCAAGCGGGCGGGGAGGGGGGCAGCTTGCTCACGGTGCGGTGGATGAAGTGGGGCCGCCAGCGTGTCGAGTGCAACGCCGAACACGTGATGCGCCTAGTCTCTCTCTCTCTCCCTCTCTCTCTCTCTCTCTCTCTCTTTTCTCTCTCTCTCTCTCTCTCTCTCTCTCTCTCTCCCTCTCTCTCTATCTCTATCTCTTTCTTTCTCTCTCTCTCTCTCTCTCTCTCTCTCTCTCTCTCTCTCTCTCTCTCTCTCTTCCCCCCCCCCCTCCCCCCTCTCTCCCCTCTCTCACACTACGACAACCGCCGCGGCGTTCCCACCACCAAGCCACTCCTCTTGCAAACAAGGCGGCGCGCAAGCCTAACAAGCCGCGAGGCGAGGCGAGCTTCTTGGCGTCCCGTTCCTTCAGCCACATCTAAAAGACGCGGCCTGCTGCGGTTTATGCCGCGGCACTTGATTACTTTGGCTCGTCCCCTCACAGTGGGCCAGGAGGCCTGTGCGGGCGGCTCAAACTCTAGACGCGTTTTGAGCTCCGGAGTCGCTAAATGGGACTCGAACCGAACGTTTGACCACATCAATGGATTCCTCATTCAGAGAGCAATTCATTGGTGGGGTCACAAGCCCGTTTTGAGTCCCATTTAGCGACTCTGGAGCTCAAAACGCGTCCAGGATTTTGACCGCCTCCGCCGGTCTTCTGGCCCACTGTGACCCACCCCTCACAACCCGTCGACCCCGCACTGCGCTCACACCACTCTGACCCCTCCCGCCTCCTCCTTAATTATCCGTCTCATCTGCCGGAAGCTAAATTTCTACTCAAAAGGAGTGGCCGCAGAGAAATGCAATCTAGTTCGGGTCGCCTCTAATTTGCATCGGCACGGGGAGCGGCTCGGCTCGGCTCGGCTCCGCTGACTCAGCTCGGCGCTGATTGATGATGACGGCACGGACTGCTACCGAATGGAGAACTTATCTGCCATCGCCATAGCACTCCAAGAAGGCCCTTTTTTTTCTCTGGCAAATGAAAGCCTGGCTTCAAAAACCCTCACCCGCTTTCACCGCATACTGGTCCACAGTGCGCCAGAAGACCTGTGCAGGCGGCCAAAACTATAGAAGCGCTTTGAGCTCTAGAGTCTCTAAATGGGACTTGAACCGGACGTATGACCCCACCAATGGATTCCTCGTTCGGAGAGCAATCCATTGGTGGGGTCACACGTTCGGTTCTCGTAAGTGGCTCCTGAGCTCAAAACGCGTCTAGAGTTCCGGCTGCTGCGCCGGGCCTCTGGCCCACTGTGCGGTCGTGAACCCTGCTGAGCTCGCGACCCAAAAAACGGCGGCTAAACAACATCGTCGGCGCCGCAGCGGCGGCGCGCGCTCCCTGCATGCCTAAAATCGGTCCCATCAAGTCGAGTTCACTGAAAAGCTAGTGGTAAGTTTGCTTGCCACAAATTTGGCAAGCCGTTTTGAATGCCAAAAATTGGCAAGCTCGGCCCGGAAATACTCCCAAGCTTGCCAAAATTTGGCAAGCTTATAAGGATTTTGTCAAAGCTTGCCAAATTTTGGCATTCAAAACGGCTTGCCAAATTTGTGGCAAGCAAACTTACCACTAGCTTTGCAGTGTTAGGCGTCCCTTGCTCTGCATTGTTTACACAGATTGTTTGACTGTCTCGGCTGCTTAGGATTCTGTATGATTTTGTCGCGCTTTTCGCATACTTACAGGCGGTTTTGACGCAAGATTGTGGGATTGTCTCCTTCTAGCGTACACGGCCAGCCAGTGTTTATTGGATCAGAGGAGGAAGGGAAGTGGAGTGGTCCGGGCGAGGAAAAGCCGATTCCACGAACGGCACGCTTTCGTCGCTCTACGGGAAGCCTAGAGGGTCTCTAGGGAAGCCGCGATGGTGCGAGAGAGACAGACGCAGAGCGACGAGGCGCTTCCTGGAATCAGGCGACTACCGCAAAACAAAACAACGAGATAAAAAATAGATTGGCCTCGTGATCGGCGCGTGTCCGGGCCCCGCCCTGCCCCGCCCTGCCCCACCCTGTCCCGCCCCGCCCTGCCCCGCCCTGCCCCACCCTGCCTCGCCCTGCCCCACCCTGCCCCGCCCCGCCCCACCCTGCCCCACCCTGCCCCGCCCCGCCCTGCCCCGCCACGCGTGCGCAGGGGCCATCAGACGTCACGGCTTTCGCCTTTTCGACCCCGGTTGAGTTTCACCGAGTTCACGTGGTGTTTTACGTTCACGCCCCGCGCAAAGAAGACAGATGGGGGTGGGGGCACAGTGGGCCAGAAGACCGGCGCTAGCGGCAAACACTCTAGACGTGTTTTGAGCTCCAGAGTCACTAAATGAGACCCGAATTGAACGTGTGACCCCCATCAATGGATTCCTCGTTCGGAGAGCTATCCAGTGGTGGGGTCGCACGTTCGGTTCAAGCCTCATTTAGCGACTCTGGAACTCAAAATACGCCTAGAGTTTTGGCCGCCTGCGCCGGTCTTCTGGTGTGCCCCCCCCCCTCCCCCGCTCGTGTGTCGCGCCGAACGACCAGCGAGGAGCTGCCGGTCTTAAAAGCATTGCTTTGTTGTTTTATTTTTTGCTGTTTGGCGAAACAGGGCCATAGTCAAATGGCCTCACTGGGGAGGGGAATTCGAAAACAGTGGCGGGCTGATAATGCAGATATAGACCGCTTTTAGCTTGCACCCCGGGCTTGGCACCATGCGCTACAGTGGGCCAGACGACCGCGCAGGCGGCCAAAACTCAGACGTGTTTTGAGCTCCAGTCGCTAAATGGGACTCGCACCGAACGCGTGATCCCACAAATGGATTGCTCCCGAATGGGGAATCTGTTGGTGGGGTCACAGGTTCGGTTCAGGTCCTGTTTAGCGACTCTGCAGCTCAAAATACGTCTAGAGTTTTGGCCGCCTGCGCGGTCGTCTGGCCCACGGTGTGCCCATCCAACGTTCTATTTTTTCAAACATCTTTGATGATTTTTTTGGCACAGGGTGTACTTAATGCGATTCCCGGCGATCCCGCAGTGTATTCTGAGCATAGGGGAGGGGGCTCTGTGATGCGGCGCGACAGTGCGACATGGCCTCGGACCCGCCCGGTATCGAACCGCAAACTAGATTATTGGTGCGTCTGCCGCTAAGCGACGCGCATGCAAGGCCATTAGCGGGGGAAAAGGGGCGGTGGTCGGGAAACACAGACGGGGCCGCGGACCACAGTCTATTGTGCGGCTCGGGTCGGCTAACCTCCCCCGTCAGAAAGTCAGGCTGGCTTAATGTTCACCATCGGGCACACGATGGATTGCTCGCTGATTGAGGGGAGGGTGCTTATGATTGGTGCGAAGACGAGATCAAGTCGTCACCAGAGCTGTCGGCACCGCACAGTAGGCCAGAACACCGGCGCGGGCGGCCGAAATTACTTGACGCGTTTTGAGCTCCAGAGTCGCTAAATGGGATTCGAACCGAACATGTGACCCCATTAATGGATCACTGTGGCAAAAGGTCACAGAGAACTCTGTAAACAAGTTGTGCTAATTCTCTGTAACCCTAAACCCAGTATTTCCTGTAGCCTCTTTACAGTATTCACTGTGCGACTCACAGTGTTCTCTGTAGGACTTACAGTCGTCTCTGTGCACCTCAAGGGTCTGCGACGAGTATGCGGAGAATACTGTGCGTCGCACAGTGATTACTGTAAGGAGGCTACAGGAAATACTGGGTTTAGGGTTACAGAGAATCCTGGCAAAAAAATTAACTGACTTCTCCGTAGGTTTTTGCCACAGTGATTGCGCCAAGAACGAGAAATCCATCGGTTGAGTCACGCGGTCGGTTCGATTCCCATTTAGCGACTCTGGAGCTCAAAACAGGTCTGGGATTTCGACCGCCTTGGGCCTTCTGGCCCACCGGGCGCCGCCGGGCCCGCGCCCGGCCGGCGGCTCATCGGGTTACAGCGTTACAGTAACTCGAGATTTTCCACTCTTGTCTGCGGGTTTTCCTTCTTTCCTCGCAAGTCGTGACGGGATGTGCTCACGCGTGCTTCCGAACACACCGCCCCTTCCGCCCCGGGTCTCGAGAGACCGCTACCCTTGCCTGCCACGACGCGACGCCCTATCCAGCATCAAGCAGTGCCCGGGGCAGCACAAAGCCCCGTGTGAGCCATGCAAATCACCAGGGCAGGCCTCTCTGCGTGCTGTGGCCTCCCAGTGCCAGTGTGCCGGTGTCTTCCGGTCGCTGAGGAAAGGGGGGGGGGGGGGGCAATCCCTTACGGGCGGCGTGTGCGTTCGTCGGGGACGAGACGGACGCCAGCCGCAGCCCCAAAGGAGGCCGCCGGCAGGTTCTCTCTGTCTCTGTCTCTCGCTCGCTCTCTCTCTCTCTCTCTCTCTCTCTCTCTCTCTCTCTCTCTCTCTCTCTCTCTCTCTCTCTCTCTCTCTCGCTCGCTCGCTCAGTCACTCACTCACTCTCTCTCTCTCTCTCTCTCTCTCTCTCTCTCTCTCTCTCTCTCTCTCTCTCTCTCTCTCTCTTTCTCTCGCTCACTCACTCACTCACTCACTCTCTCTCACTCACTCACTCTCTCTCACTCACTCACTCTCTCTCACTCACTCACTCTCACTCACTCACTCACTCACTCACTCTCTCTCTCTGTCTCTCTCTCTCTCTCTCTCTCTCTCTCTCTCTCTCTCTCTCTCTCTCGCACTCGTCGGGGCTTCGGCGAATCGGTCTCTGTCACAAAGGGGGAACTTTCGCCAGCACGCCGCTCTGTCTCTCTGGCACTCATAAGGGTAGGGTGGGCGTTTGGTGGCGAGGGAGACAGAGCACCAGGAAAGGCCGCTCGGCAGCCAGGCAGGCAGACAGGCAGACTGAGAGACAGGCGGGCAGGCAGGCCGGGTGCACTGCTAGGCTGCGGGCCGCCCGACGAAGCGAGGCTGGGCCAGCCCGCGGCACACGGCTGCTCGGCGCGCTGCCTACGCCCCGCCCGGCAGGCGCTCCACAGTGGGTCAGAAGACCGCTGAGCTGAGGCGGCCAAAATCCCGGACACGTTTTGAGCTCCGAAGTCGCTGAATGGGACTCGAATCGAACGTGTGACACCACCAATGGATTTCTCTGCAAATTAGGAATCCATTGTTGGGGTCGTACGTTCGACCCACTGTGTTCTCTCTCTCTCTCTCTCTCTCTCTCTCTCTCTCTCTCTCTCTCTCTCTCTCTCTCTCTCTCTCTCTCTCTCTCTCTCTCTCTCTCTCTCTCTCTCTCTCTCTCTCCCTCTCTCTCTCTCTCTCCCTCTCTCTTCTCGCACGAAGACCAGGGGCTTCACGCCGATCTCGCTCCTCTCCGCCTCGTCGCTGCTCGCGCGGCGTGACGCGTTGACGCCCCGCAGCCAAGTTTTAATGTTTTAATCGAGTTATCGTGGCGACCGCGGGGACTATTTATTATCCCTCCGGCACGCGGAGGAATCGCAGCAGCTCCGCCGAGCCGGAAGCTTTTTAGCCGCCCGGAATCCAAGCGCAAACAAACAGTCACAATTACCATCGCTTTCTTTTCCTTTTTGAAGCCACGCTGATTCTCGTTTTACCAAAAACCGCCTTCCGACGACCCGCGAGAAAATAAAATGTCGCTCGACGGAAAAAAAATTATTAAATATAAAACAGACAGCCTCCAGCCAGGCACGCCCCGGCGGCCGCCTCTGAAACCCGCTCCACTGCTAATGGGAGCGCCGCTAATTTTGACAGCTTATTTCAGGAAACAAAGACGTCCCGGCGTTCTTTTCGCGCAGCCGCTGTCTGTCTGCGTTCCTCCTGAGCGACGCGACTGTCTCTGTCCCTCTTGAGTGGCGCACAGACCGTCGAGGCGGCCAAAATCCCGCACGCGTTTTGAGCTCCGGAGTCGCTAAATGGGACCGGAATCGAACGTGTGGCCCCACTAATGGATTGCTCTCCAAACGAGGAATCCATTGGTTGGGTCACACGTCTGGTTCGAGTCCCATTTACCGACTCTGGAGCTCAAAACGCGTCTAGAATTTTGGCCGCCTCAACGGTTTTCTGGCCCACTGTGCGGCGGTCGGCCACCGCGCTGCAGCGTGCAGCGACTCGCCGAGACCACAATGCGCGTCATAACGACTCTGCGCAATTTGGCCCTCTTCAAAGCCACTGCTTTTCCTTTTTTTTTTTTGTTTTGGAAAGAAAAGATGGAATATCTGTGCGCGCCGTGTGTTTGCTCCGTTCATTCCGCCGTTGTTTGCTGGCAGCCCGGAAGCCTGCCTCCGCACAGTGTACCAGAAGGACGGCGCAGGCGGCCAAAATTCTAGACTAGACGCGTTCTGACCTCCATAGTCTCTAAACAGGTCTCGAGGCGAACGTGTGACAAATGGATTCCCCGTTCGAAGAGCAATCCATTGGTGGGGTCACACGTTCGGTTCGAATCCCATTTAGCGACTCTTGGAGCTTAAAACGCGTCTTGAGTTTTGGCGCCGTTCTTCTGGCCCACTCTGCCGATGTTTGCGCGCTGCAGCCGGCGGATCTAGGGGGAAGGGGAAGGGGTGAAAAGACGCTAGGGAAAATTGCATTCATGGTCTCACTGTGCATTCAACTCTTCTTCTACAGATTTTTTTTGTTATTTTTTTTTCTTTCTGGTTTGCAAGTGACCCACTAATTAGCTGCACCTCAATGGCAGCCGGCTGACTTTTGTTCCCGCTCGCCTCGGTAGTCGAGACGCTCGCTCGGGGCAGGGATTGTTGCGGCACGTTCGGGCTGCGTGCCAGAGTGCCCGCACCGCCGCACAGTGGGACAGAAAACCGGTGGAGGCGGTCCAAATCCCGGACGGGCATTGAGCTTCAGAGTCGCTAAACGAGACTCGAACCGAACGTGTGACCCCCAACAATGGATCGCTCTCCAAACGAGGAATCCAATGGTAGGGTCACAAGTAGTGAAGTGGAAGAGGTGAAGCAGTGGGAGAGGTGAAGCAGTGGGAGAGGTGAAGCAGTGGGAGAGGTGAAGCAGTGGGAGAGGTGAAGCAGTGGGAGAGGTGAAGCAGTGGAAGAGGTGAAGCAGTGGAAGAGGTGAAGCAGTGGGAGAGGTGAAGCAGTGGAAGAGGTGAAGCAGTGGGAGAGGTGAAGCAGTGGGAGAGGTGAAGCAGTGGGAGAGGTGAAGCAGTGGAAGAGGTGAAGCAGTGGACAAGGTGAAGCAGTGGAAGAGGTGAAGCAGTGGGAGAGGTGAAGCAGTGGGAGAGGTGAAGCAGTGGGAGAAGTGAAGTAGAGTGGTGGAGGGAGGGAGCGAGGGTCCTCGTCATCAGGTGATGATGGTGAAGTGCGAGAGGTTGAAGTGGCTGATGAGGGGACGGGCTAATGACATTGACGGGCCTGCCGCCTAAAGAGCGGAGCAACAAGTATTCGTCCCATAGCCCGGGGCAAAAACGAGGGGGTGTCTCATTAGAAGCGGAGTGTGCAACGACGCCCCGAGAACGCCTCAGTTATTTCCCTGCACCAAGGTGGCCAGAAAGAGAGAGACGAGGGTGATAATGAAGAAACGGGGAAAGGGGAAGGTGGAGAGAGGAGAAGGTGGAGAAAGGAGAAGGTGGAGAGAGGAGAAGGTGGAGAGAGGAGAAGGTGGAGAGAGGAAAAGGTGGAGAAAGGAGAAAGTGGAGAGAGGAAAATGTGGAGAGAGGAGGTGGAGAGAGGAAAAGGTGGAGAAAGGAGAAAGTGGAGAGAGGAGAATGTGGAGAGAGGAGAATGTGGAGAGAGGAGGTTGAGAGAGGAGAATGTGGAGAGAGGAGAAGGTGGAGAGAGGAGAAAGTGGAGAGAGGAGAAAGTGGAGAGAGGAGAATGTGGAGAGAGGAGGTAGAGAGAGGAAAAGGTGGAGAGAGTAGAAGGTGGAGAGAGGAGAAAGTGGAGAGAGGAGGTGGAGAGAGGAGAAGGTGGAGAGAGGAGAAGGTGGAGAGAGGAGAACACACTAAATTACTATGTAGTTTTTTCGTGCATAGCTTTGCACGATATTGAGCATACGCGTGGAATGCACAGATTTGTGCGCAACAACGCACGTGGTGCTGCATAACAATGCACATTTTCATGCTTATCTACGCACGAATTCGTGCATTTCCAAACGTATGCTCAATTTCGTTCAAAGCTATGCACAAAAAACTACAAAGCAATTTAGTGTGAAGTGGAAGCTGTCACTCTGATTGGTGGGCCCTGTCGAAACGGATCTTTAGGGGTGTTAACCAACCGCCTACTGCCTAGCAGCACCGAGTTCTGCGTAGTCCCGGAGGTTCTTCTCGACTTCTATTCTTCTCTTCCCGTCCTCTGCTCGCCGAGTCTCCTGCCGACCGCATCGCCAGGAACCAGAGCGCGAACGGGGAGACGCTCGGAATAAAGCCGTAAAGTGTTGTCGGCTGCAAAGTATCTTTTCGCCCACCGCTTGGCCCTGCACAGTGGGCCAGGCGACCGGTGGAGGCGGTCTAAATCCCGGTCGGGTTTTGAGCTCCAGAGTCACTAAATGGGAATGTGTGACCCCACCAATGGATTGCTCTCTGAACGAGGAGTCCATTCTTGGGATCACACGCTCGGTTCGAGTCCCATTGAGTGCCTCTGGGGATCAAAACCCGTCCGGAATTTCGACCGCCTCCACTGGTCTTCTGGCCCAATGTGCCCTGCGGCCGGCGGGCAAGACGCAAGGCAAACAAGAGCGCCGCTCGCGCTGCCCACATTCCAGCCCACGTAATCGTTTTTTTGTTTGTCTTTTTTTTTTGGTTCTCCTGGTTTTAATCAGAAAAAGGGGGCCGTTATTTACACGGTAGTGGAGGGTACTTCGAGGGGAAGAGAGTAAGAGAGTCCCAGAGACGGGGTCAGATCCATAAAGACGGGGAAACCACTGGCTGGAAGACCCCGCCCCGGGGCGGGGCGGGGCGGGGCGGGGCAGGGCAGGTCGGGGCGGGGATCCTCCACATGCCACCGCAACGACATGTGGCTTTAGGAGGCTGCGCTCACACCACAATGGGGCCGGAATTTGAATTTCACGCCCCGCTGCGTTTTGTCTCCCGAATGCTCGGGCCGTCTTATTGAATGCTCCGCCTCTCGGCGGATGGCGCCGAGGAGATGCGTGCGGCGCGGAGAGAGGAAGGGGGGGGGGGATGGGGCAGGCGAGATGCATTGACAAATTGAATGGAAGTGGGCCCCGGACCACGATTTCGGAGAGAAAAATGTTGGCGCTTTGAACGATACCCTACTGGGGAACGCAGGGTACAGTGGGCTAGAAGACCGGTGGAGGCGGTCGAAAGACCGGACGTCTTTTGAGCTCCAGAGTCGCTAAACGTGATTCGCACTGAACGTGTGACTCCACCAATGGATTGCTCTCCGGACGAGGAATCCATTGGTGGGGTCACACGTTCGACCCGAGTTCCACTTAGCGACTCTGGAGCTAAAAACGCGTCTAGAATTTCGGCCGCCTCAACGGTCTTCCGTCCGACCCACTGTGCGCAGTGCGCAGGACAGCATGCCTTCAGAAAGGGGCTTGGGGCGGGGCGACCGCGGACAGCCGCAACGTGACCAGGAAAGGGGATTCTCGAGTGCGGTCCGTGTTTGGTTTGGTGTTCAGTAAAAGTTTGACGAGGCTTCAAGGCACCCAGGCAGAGGTCCTCGTGTCGGGGCTTGCAGGCGGGAGGCAAGGCAGTGCCTGGCGCTAGTTAGCGCAAGAGTGGCTGGCATATAGCGTCTTCAAGTTTGCGGCTTACAAGTTCCTATCACGGATATCGGAGCCCGCTGTCAAAAAAAAAAAAAAAAAAAAAAAAACTGCTGGCAAAATTGTCGCTAGACGAGCGAACCGCCACTTTTATTTCAAGCGCACACAAGATTGCGGGATAACAGGAATTTTTCTAGGGATTGCGCGTGAAATTTTGGGAATTTGGTTCAAAAACGTTAAAAAAAGAACAGAATTTTATCAAGGATTACGTGAGTACGGCATGGATTTCCGGATATTAACAGTAAACTTGTACACAGGATTACCTGGGTGGTGACCCCAGCGCCGCTATACCCACACACTCGTTCACGGGGAGGGGCTCACTCGAAAAAAATCATTGTACACGAGAAAAAAAAATCAAAATTAAAAATCAAATGCCAAAAAAATTACTTACAAAAGAAAAACGTATCCCTATTTCCTCGGTTTACAGTGTGTGTTTATATCATGTCTTATTTATGACCAATTATTTGGTTTCATAGTAAGTGAAAAGCTCACATCCTTTCGTGTAACACACTTCAAAACGCCTTGTAAGTTAGGCAATTGTACTCAAAGGAGTTTTAAAAAATCAAAAAATCATTGTATGCTTTAGTCCTGGATGATCGCCCCCTCGCTCATCCTACTAGATTTAGAAAAAAAAATCTTTGCCTTTTTGTGGATTGTACCATTTTTCTTTATATTCAAAAATTTGTAACGACACCCACCCGGCCGGCGAGGTTGCTCTTCCTGCACTGCTGTCTGCCCTGGTGGGACGGTCTGGTGGGTGGGCCTGGTGGGACGGCCTGGTGGGACGGCCTGGTGGGACGGCCTGGTGGGACGGCCTGGTGGGACGGCCTGGTGGGACGGCTTGGTGGGACGGCTTGGTGGCGCCCGGTATACCCCTCGGCGTGCTGCTGGCGCGGCGCTCACCGCGGCGCCGCCGACGCCAACTCGTCACCGGTACGCGTGGCTCGCGCGGCCATGGCCCCGGGTGGGCCAGACGCCAGACTGCCACTCGTCTGGTACCGGGCTACTTGTTGCCCCCCGACGTGCGCGCGATCGTCGTCGTCGTTCTCGTGGACCCCGGCCGCGATGTCCGTCCGTCCGTCCGTCCGCACCCCGAGACCGCCCCACGCAGACTGGGCGCTGCTGGCCCCGGCGAACGGTGCTCTCCACGAGCGGGGGTGGTGGCGGGGGGCGGGGGAGCGCGTGGGCGGTTCACGTGCACGTGGAGCGAGACTCGTTCTCGTCATCCCACTGTGGGCCAGAAGATCGGCGCTGGCGGCCAAAACTCCAGACGCGTTTTGAGCTCCAGAGTTGCTAAATGGGACTTGAACCGAACGTGTGATCCCACGATGATTACTCGTTCGGAGAGCAATCTATTGGTGGGGTCACACGTTCGATTCGAGTCCGATTTAGCGACTCTGGAGCTCAAAACGCGTCCGGAGTTTTTGCCGCATCAACGGTCTTCTGACCCACTGTGCCCCTGCCCTGCAGTGTTTCCCGAGTTTTCAAGAGAGTTTTTTTTTCACCCTCTATCATCTCTGCGTCCCTCTCCCCTCTCCCTGTCCTCTGAGGAGTGGAAGAAGCCACATTTGTTTGAAGCTGAAGTCAACTTTGCAGCCTACCTTCATGAGGCAATAATTAATGGACTCCATGAATACCACGGGAACACAGTCAACTTGGGGAACAAATTCGCCAAAAAAAAAGCAAAAAAAGAAAAAGGGAAGACTGGATATCATTTTCATTTGTACTTTAATAATTCTGTTGGGTGGTTTTCAGTGTTCATTGTCACAGGACAATTAAAAGTAGGCATTTTCATATTACTGCAACGTAAAATCACAACCTAATACAAATTGGATTGATTGTTAGGTAACATTCTTTTTCAAACATGTTGATAAAACAAAACAAAAATTCTTATTACAAAGTCCACAAAAATATGTACAAATCAATGTACACAGAGATTATGTACAAAAATAAGAATAAAAGACTTTGCAGTCTTCTCTTAGAGCTAAAACTCTACCAGTCAGAAGTCCAAAAATTTTCTTGAACCCTTGTACAAATATTTTAGCGCTGGTGATTGCTTCTTTATTAGAAAAGTTGGCTCGTATTCATTTACTAATTCCAATGAACGAGAAGACATGGGACAGGTTTGTAAATTTTAAGGTACTGAGTAGAAGTGGTCTTTTCACATGGCTTTTCATCATGGGATGCTACTGTATCACAATTTTGGATCAGTTTTGAAAATACATACTCCACTAATTTGGATTTCTACCTGGCAAAGTCAAAGAGATGATCAAAGTTATAATCTTTGATAGAAACTTACACAAAAGCCATATAAATTTACTTTTTCTGACTCACAAAAATCTCTTAGTTTGGTCCAAATTAAATTGCATATCAGAAGCGTAAATGTTAAAGTACACAAAACAAAATATTTCATGGTTGCGTAACCAAAAAGAATAAAAGTTGTGTCTTCCAAAGAAAGCACATTGGAGTTTGGTGGTAAGATCAAGAGCAAAACAATTCATCATACAGTTGAATGAAAACTATTTCTAAAAGTAGAAAAGTTTTGAAAACAAATTGACTGATATCAAACATCAATATCACAAAATAGGAAGCAATAGTGGCAACATACCTTTGGCTTTAAATACCTAGAATGAAATTCTGAAATCGTGATGGATAGGTCTCAAGGCATGCACCTCAGTACAGTTCAAAGTAGTATGGCATGAAGTACAAGTAATTGACAAAACAGAAATAGACTCAAGATGAAATTGAATCTAACAGAAATCAAACTAAGTTTGGCACAAAAAAAATTGTGAAAAAAGTGAACTTTATTTGGACGGAGAGAATGGCATGAACTTAGCAAAAATCCTGATAAAATACAAAAAAACTAAGTAAAACAAGATCTCCAACGAAAGGTTTACAAAGGTAACAACAAAACAAAAGAACAGGTAAATGCCTTGACAGTATTTCAAAGATGTGCCACAACAGTGTTGATTAAACAGCATTTACCAAAGCAGATACATTGATTAAGATGAGCTTGAAACTTAAACAGGACTAGTCTAGTGAGTGGAAATGAGTGAAACATGATCAAAAAGAATACATATGCGTCTAGAGAGGAAAGTACTGATTATCATTCTTGCTTCTCTCTGTGCGAGACAATCAAGAATATAATCCCTTAAGATAATCATATAAAAATTATATCAGCCTTCTTATATTGATAGAGAATCTTCATCAGCTGATAAAACATGTGATGATTCCTTAATTATTATGAAATAAATAAAGCTCCAAATTGTAACAACATTTGACATGCCCTTTAACAGAATATTACTGGCAGGTCAAGCTGGCTATGCCACATGCAACTCAATGGCATAAGAAACAAAATATAATTTAACTTATTATAATCTAGAAAGAAAATAATATCACAACTCAGCATGTTTCATGCTTGCCTTAATCCTGATAAAAATTCACATTTTCACAAATATACAAGAAAATTTCTTGAGCATTATAAAAATTATTTACAAAGTTCAATGTTTTAAATTAAATGAGACTAACATTTTCCTAGGTACTGGTGTCATACTGGTGTCTCACTCATATCCTCGGTATCTTTCCTGCAAAAGAAGAAGCTTCCATTAACACAGGCCAAAACTTAAGTGGCAAGAGAGAAGCCATATTAAGAAAAGGAAGCACTTCATTTTAAATCACTACAAGCACACAGTCAGCTCTGAAAAACTTTTTTTTCCTAGAGAGCAACACACAATATAACATGTTCCAACCTGAGTAAGCCATCTGGTCTCGTCTCTGAATCCATAATAATGCAGCAATGAGAAAAGAAAGAGCCCATAAGATAACGAACCAATAAACCGTTTTCATCTGCATGATATTTTTCCTGTTTACAGTACTCACTCAGACTCAGAAATATTGGACGATGTCAATGTTCCTGGGTGGTGAAGAGGACTAGGTGATCCACCGCCTGTGCTGCCTCCTGGCATACCTCCTCCATTGCTGAGGCCAACATTTGGCATTTCATAATTATTGCTCAGGCCCATGCCCAAATTAAGACTCATAGATCTACCACAATGATCTTCCTCAGCTGTAAATATAAAAGAAAAACTCATTTAGCTGTGGTCAGAACAAATTTAATCTCAAGAGACCAAGAGTTAAATTAGAAAGTACCTGTCGTACCTGTGTATGGGAACAAATACTTTTCTCCCATGTGACTTTTTTCTTCTGTTTCTGACCCAACATCTCCTAATTCATGGAAGTTATCCGAAGAAGACATCATTTTGTTCAAGTGGGGCATTGGTAAAGGGCTTGGTGACGCTGAAGTCTTGCCCTGGTAATCTTTGTAGTAGTGATCAAGATCTGTCAATCCAGACCACTGATTGTTGCGTAGACTCATGCTATCGAGCATACTGTTGGCTGTCACATATGTGTCTGGAAGTTGGCTGGACCATCGTGGGGCATACATCGGCTTCAAGTTGGGGAAAAGTGAAGCTTTGCTCACTATGTTTAGAGTAGGAGGTGGTTGGACCATATCTGTTGGAGACACATCTCCTTCTGCAATTGGGTAGATATTTGGCATGTAAGTCGATGCTTGTATCGACTGCGGATTGGTGATTGCAGTCTCAGCAGAAGTTGTCGAGTGGTTTGACACGCCTAAGCTTCTATGCCTTCTATTTCGACGTGAACTGGTGTGATGTGAACTTTCATCTTCATCACTGCTGTGGCTTGAAGCAAGTTCCAAGCTTCTCCCATCAGCAGATGCCTCCGAATCTGAATCTGAGGTATGTCCTGTGGTGGTGCGCTTGTCAGTGTTGCTTGGTCCATCTTCGGTGTCTTCATCGTGGCGCCTCAGCTGGCCACCAGTGATTGAGGAGTCATAGCCTCGCAAATATGAAGGCAGCTCAGACCCAGAGTTATAGTTGCTCGTGGAGGTAGAAGTGTTGGTGTTTCTAAGGTGTCCATCACTGCGATAAGGACTGCTTCCTGTCTTTGCAGTTGAACGTGAAGTTGTGCTCGATGTAGATATACCAATGTTCCTTCTTAAGGACTCCATACGAGCACTATTTCTATATGCCAAGGATGATCGCTACAGAAAGAAAATTTCACAAATTAAAAACCTTATTTAAAAATAAAAATTAGGTACATTACAGGGAAATAGAAGGGAAAACTTACAGGCTGTGTCATATGGTTGACTGGTGGACAAGTTTCCTCAACTAGGGGGACTTTTTTGCCCATACATCTCAAAACAGTAATTCTGAGATTCTTACGGACTCGCTCATTTACAAAGCAATAGCCAACTAAGCAGAAGAGAGCGTGGAAAAATACTGCTGTTGCGAGGCCATATGACACAATGGGTAACCTTTCGCTAACGGCTAAAACAGCTAATACCCATGTCGCTCCCAATAGAGGAAGTCCTACCACTGACAGCCACAGTAATGTTCTGAAATAAAAAGAAAATTTAATTAAAGTCAATGTCTAAAGTAGGTAAAATTTATTAAACTAACGCAGTTCAAATTCAGTAATTACATACCTTAAATTTCCAAATGCCATTATGTGGTCCTTCAGGGTGAACGCTGCTCTGATTGCCATGAGGAGAACTATCAGATTTATAACAACGGCACAGCAAACTGGACCAATAAGGCTCCACACCACAGATTCATACAAGGACAGCCAACAGCTGAAAGCACAAGAAAAGTAAGCTTCATATTCACCGAACAAATGAAGAAAATTTGTCCAAAATGACCTCAAGGCTGTACTCACAAGTAAAAGTTCCCATACTGATCAGCACGAACACCAACAGCAAGACCGACCAAAATCGCTGGGAATCCGTAGCCAAGAGTGTAGTAGAATCTCATCGGGCCGTGATTTATATCTCTCATTTCAGTAAGCATGCGGTACAAATGAATTGAATCAACCAAAGCCCAGGCAAATGCCGACAGCCACAAGTAATGGAGCGACATGGCCGTCATCTTGCAAGCAAACTGTAAAAAAAAAAAAAACATTTAAAAATGATCCATAAATTTGAATTTCAAAATGGGAGGTTACAAGGAGTTAAAGTGACAATCCTTACCTCATGCATTACGAGCGAACGTCGGGCCTTCAAAGCAAGGAAATAGACGACTTCAGCCAGGAAAACACAGAAGACCAGGTTTTTATGGATGGAATTCGAGTTGGTTTCAAGACCACGTATAAATGCCAAAATCAATAGAGCTGTCAGCAAGAGGGGTAAAGCCAAGGTGAAGCCCAGCCAAGTGGCGGCATCTTCCACGTCGGACGGTTCGGGAATGTACTGCAAAAGAAAAGAGACCGGATGTTATTGGATTTCAATCATGCGTGGAAAAAGTCGGCCTTTTTCTTCGTATTTCCTTCAGCGATCCGCTACTCACGTCCATGTCGACGACGTCCACCAGCACGGCGAAGGTGGACAGGTGCGAGCAGGTGCAGTTGATGAGCACGGGCAGGCGCGCGCCGCCCCGCCAGGTGCTGGCGTGCTGCACCTCCGTCTGGCAGCCGGCGCGCGACCACTGGCCTTCCCTCCAGTACACGCACTGCGGGTTGGCGCGCGCGCCCAGCGCCTGCAGCTGCGGGTCCAGCCACAGCCGGACGCGCACGGGGGCGTGGAGGTGGCCGCCGAGCGGCTTGTAGGCCGCCTTGTCCTTCTCGGCGTCCTTGTCGGCGCCGGGGACGTAGGCCGCCAGGGACACGACCGGGGACCCGACGCGCAGGTCCACGCCCCAGCGCCGCGACACCGTGTCGTCGTACTGGTCCGGCAGCAGCGGGCCCAGCGTGCGGTACTGCACGTAGCTCAGCACGGCCTGCCCCACCGCGGCGGGGCTCTGCCGCGTCGACGTCTCGCCCAGCCCCGCCGCGCGGATGCCCAGCAGCGACAGCGGCACCATGATCTGCGTGTACGGGTCGAACTTGCGCGGGTCCTGTTGGCGACAGCGAGGGCAAGGGTTAGCTTCAGGTCACGCCACCCGACTCACAGTGGGTCAAAAAACCGGTGGGGGCGGTCAAAATCCCGGACGTGTTTTGAGCTCCAGAGTCGCTAAATGGGACTCGAACCGAACGCGTGGCCCCACCAAAGGATTGCTCTTCGAACAAAGGAATCCATTGGTGAAGGTCACAAGTTCGGTTCGAGTCCTGTTAAGCGACTCTGGAGCTCATAACGCGTTCAGCGTTTCGGCCGCCTGTGCCTGCCGCCCGGCCCACTGCGCGGCTGTCTGGGACTTCCCCGGACTTACCTGCAGGTAGTTGTTGTACTTGGGGAACACGACGACGGGCGTGCCCGGGACGCCGGGGACGCCGGTGAGGGGCAGCAGCGCGGGCTGCAGGAAGTCGGACGTGTCCGGCAGGATGACCTGGCCCGCCTTGGGCTTGTCGGCGTCGGGCCGCGGCGTGGGCGGCGCGTCCCGGCTCACCGAGTGCGACTCGAAGCCGAACAGCGACTCGGCCGTCACCACGTCCAGGCCGAGCACCACGTTGTCCGCCACGATCTCGAACGGGTTGGTGTACGTGTCCCGCTGGCTGCGCGTCAGCATGCCGATGTACTGGTCCACGGCCACCATGACGTGCTCGGCCGTCTCGCCCGTCAGCTCCGAGATGCGGTCCCAGTGCGCCGCGTTGTCCGGCTCCAGCGCCTTGCTCACGGCCTGCACCAGGTGCGCGATGTAGTCCTTGTCCTGGCTGTGCGTCAGGTTGAGCCCCGTCATGCCCAGCTCGTGCGTCAGCAGGCGGCGCGACAGCTGTTCCGCGATGAGCACGTCCGAGCCGTGCAGCTGCTGGGTGCGGTTCACGGCGCGGCCCAGGTCCGCGGCCACCTTGACCGCCACGAAGCTGTTGATGCTCAGGTCGCCGCGCTCCATCTGGCCCAGCTGCGGGAAGAACAGGGCATTAGGACAGCCGCTCGTCGCTCGGAAGGCCTACTTAACCGCCAAAGGGAATGAAGGCCGCTCCAGCCGCGGCACAATGGGCCAGAATACCAGCGCGGGCGGTCGAAACTCCAGACGCGTTTTGAGCTCAAGAGTCACTTCATGGGACTCGAACCGAACGTGTGACCCTACCAATGGACTGCTCTCCGAACGAGGGATCCATCGGTGGGGGTCATACGTTCGTTTCGCGTCCCACTTAGCGACTCTGGAGGTCAAAACGCGTCAAGAGTTTTGGCCGCCTGCGCCGGTCTTCTGGCCCGCTGTGCGCTGTTGTTGATGGCTGGACTACAAATTATCGTCCTGCACTGGAAAGACGTTGCTACTCACCACCCTTCTGAGGTCGAGGAACGCATCCGAGGTGCAGTTGAAGAGGTCGGGCTCCTGCCAGCCGCCCAGGGTGTCGTCGCACACGCGGCTGGCCTTGCCGTGCGAGTGGCCGGGGCAGGACTCGATGACGGTCATGCCGAACTTGGTGCGCTCCCACCACATGCCGGCGGCGTAGCTGCGCGGGCAGCCGTCGTACACCACCTCGCAGCCGCGCAGCGTCACCTCGGCGTAGGGGTTGGGGCAGGCGTGGCACGTGCGGCCGATGACCCCGGCGCGGCAGCGGCACTGCCCCGTGGCCGCGTCGCACTGGCTGCTGTAGGAGCCCACGGCGTAGCACGCGCAGTCCAGGCAGCGGTCCGAGCCCTCGGGCTGGTAGTGGTTCTCGCGGCACACGCACTCGCCCGTCGTCTTGTTGCAGTCCGGGTTGTAGCCGCGGTCCACGGGGCAGTTGCACGGCCCGCACACCGGGTAGCCCCACCAGCTGGTCGGGCACGGCTGGTCCACCTTCACCTCGCAGTACTCGCCGGAGAACTCGGTGGAGTTGCAGCCGCACGTGTAGGCGCGCGGGTGGTCCGCGGTGTTCTTGGTCGGCGTGCAGCGGCCGCCGTGCTCGCAGGGGTTGAGGGAGCAGGTGGGCGCGCAGGCCGAGCCCACGTAGCCCGCGTTGCAGGTGCACGCCGCGCGCTCCCAGTGCGCCTCGCAGCGGCTGTGCGGCGGCGACGCGGCCGCGCTGGGGCAGTGGTCCGTGGCCAGCGGCCCCGCGCACGCGTCGCCGGTGCCGCAGCCCTCGCCGACGTTCTCCTTGACGTTGGGCCGCTGCAGCGCCGACTGCGGGGTGCCGACGCGGACGTCCTGCACGCAGCCGTCCAGCCGGGGCAGGGCGCTCGCCTCGCTGGCAGGAGTCTCCGCGTCCGGGCCGCCGATGAGGATCTTGCCGACGTACAGGCCCTGCACCTTGGCCGGCAGCGCACCGACCACGCTGCGCTGGCCGTGGTCCAGGCCCAGCCACACCTCGCCGGGCTGCCAGCGCACGTCGATGCGGTGCCACTCGCCGTCCGCCACGCCGCCGTGCAGCGCCACGCGGTCGCCGTGGTACGAGTACACCAGCGCGCCGTTCTCCAGCGACAGCCGCGCCGTGCTGTTCTGCCCGATCTGGATGCTGACCAGGAAGGCGTCGCGCTGCAGCGTCCGCAGCGACAGCGAGTTGAGCCAGGGCAGCTGGATGGGCCGCAGCAGCGGGTTGAAGGACAGCACGCCGTCGCCGCGGAACCGCCAGGCCGGCTTAATGGGCTCGCTGCAGTCCTGCAGGCCGAACATAGTCAGGTATTAGAAGCGTCCCAAGAGGAACTTACTTTGAATTTTGGTGTACATGGCCGCGAATTTCATTAATTTTGATCAGTTTTTTTCTCAAGAACGGTTTCTGTTTTTGAGGCTTGCCCCCGCCTCTCAGAAACAAAGACCCTTCTTGAGACAATTTTAATAAATTTGATAAATTTCAATAAATATTGATGAATTTCAATTTTTATGATAAATTTCAATTTATTTTTTTATAAATTTCAAATTCTTTGATGAATTTCAAATTTTTTTGATGAATTTCAATAAATGTTTTGAACATTGTAAATTTCATTAAATTTCTTGAATTTTGATGCCTTTTTTAAAAAATTCAATTTTAGTGTGCACTTAGTTTAGAAGTGGATTCCCCTTAAAGCAACCAACACTGTAACGCGTCTCACATCGACACCGGAAACGCACGGCACTCACCTTGGAGCCCCACTTCTCGTCGCACTCGCACACGAACGTGCCCCAGCCCTCCTTGCAGCGGCCGCCGTTCTTGCACGGCGTGGAGGCGCAGTGGGCGCGCTTCTCCGGGCAGCCCGCCACCGTGCCGTTGTCGGCCACGAACCCGTTGAGGTCCACGAAGGCGTGGTCCACGTGCAGGTCCGCGATGCAGCCGGTGAAGTCCTTGGAGCGCACCTGGAAGTCGGTGGCGGGCAGGGCGGGCAGCCCGCCGATCTGCAGCGGGCCCGTCAGGTCCAGGAAGCGGTGACACGTCTCGGTGGGCTGGTCGCAGCGCGGCTCCAGCACCTGCTCGGTGCGGTTGGCGCACGCCCACACGCCGCCCAGGTCCCGGCCGTGCTTGATGGCCAGCATCGTGTCGCAGTCGTCCACCGAGAGCGTGGCCGTCTTGTTGTGGTACGTGACGGTGACCGAGTGCCAGCGGCCGTCGCTGACGCCGCCGGGCCCGGGCACCGCCACCGAGGTGCGCGTCACGCCGTCGCCCAGCGAGAAGGAGAAGTGCAGCTCGCCGCCCACCACCTCCAGGGCGATGAAGTCGTGGCGTTCGTTGTACCTGGAAACAGGGGAGTTGGCGTCAGTCGGCCGCGGGGGGAGTCCTAAGCAAAGCGCACAGGGAACCAGAAGACCGGTGGCCGAAATTCTAGACGCGTTTTGAGCTCTAGAGTCGCTGGACATGACTCGAACCGGACGAGTGAGACCACCACCAATGAATTGCTCTCCGAACAGGAAATCCATTGGTGGGGTCGCACGGTCGCAGTTCGATTCCTGTTTTTAGCGACTCTGGAGCTCAAAACGCGTCTGGAATGTCGGCCGCCCCAGGTCTTCTGGCCCACTGTGAACACTGTTATTCAACGAATGTGGCGTCATATTCGTGCGAATGTGAATTTTGTCTCGTTCGTTTAAATATGACGTCACATTCGTTTGAATGTTGACCCACGCTCAAATGAATGTGACATCATATTCAAACGAACGTGACAAAATTCAAATTCTAACGAATATGATGTCACATTCGTTGGATTCGTTTCAGTGTAGGGATTTTGTACTCCCCGAGGAGAAAAATCTCCAGGGCTTATGCACTTCCCCACCTTAAGGGGGGGGGTGCATCTGCCCTCGGGAGAGTGCACCCGGGGGTACCTCATCCCATCCCGGGAGTAAAACAACACTGCTACTGCTACACCAGCACTCACCGTCCGTTGTAGAGCAGCAGCCCGTCGGCCTGCAGCGTGGCGAAGCGCAGCTTGACGTGCAGGCGGTGGCGCTGGCGCAGCGCGGGGAACGTGAGGAAGGCGGAGCGCGTGAAGGAGCGCGCCGTGAGCTCGCACTGCTCGGTGCGCCAGTCCGTCGGCAGGGTGCACTTCTCGCAGACGAAGCCGCCGCGGATGAGGGGCGCGCACACGGACGGCGGCCGGCACAGCCCCGGGGAGCAGCCGCTGCCGCCACCGCCGCCGCCGCCGCTGGCCAGCGCCGTCTCGCAGTGCGGGCCCGTGAAGCCGGCCGGGCACACGCACGTGTAGCCGCCCTCGCGGCGCACGCACGCGCCCTCGTGCTGGCACGGGTTGGAGTAGCACAGGTTCACCTCGCGGTCGCACAGGTAGTGCTCGCGGCTGCCAGTGAAGCCCGTCGGGCAGCGGCACGCGAACGTCGTCACCGGGTAGATGGGCCGGAACAGCACCGTGTCGCTCGCGATGAAGCCCGACGCGTTGCCGAACTTGAGCACCGTCAGGCACTCCTCGTAGTTGAGGCACGGCTCGCGCACGCACAGGTTGTCGTCGAAGGGGAGCACCTTGACCGTGGCCAGGCGCGCCAGGATGGCGCGGTTCAGGTAGACGCGCTCCTGGACGACGAGAAGCAGCATGCATTAGCGTGTGATAACAGTAACAGGCATTATCATGTGATAACAGGTTGTAGGTTAGGTTGGATGTAGATGTGCACAGTGAGTCAGAAGACCGTTGAGTCGGCCAAAATTCTAGACGCGGTTTGAGTCGCTAAATGGGACTCCAATCGAACGTGTGACCGCCACCGATGGGTTCCTCGTTTGGAGAGCAGGTCACACGTTCGATTGAAGTCCCATTTAGCGATTCTGGAGCTCAAAACGCGTCTAGAATTTTGGCCACCTGCACCGGCCTTCTTGCCCACAGTGATGTGGTTGTCGTGTCAACGGGGCTTTATGCCATGGTTAGGTTGGTCGTACCTGCAGGAACTGCGGCGTGTAGTACTCCTCGCCGCCCACGTCAGGGCGACGCGCGCTGAAGCTCACGTTGAGGATCTTGGCGTTGACGTCGGTGTCGTCCTGCACACTGAAGAGGAACACGTTCTCCTTGGGGCAGGGGATGATGGCGGCCAGGCCCTCCACGAAGAAGGACAGCAGCGGCGACAGGAAGGCCTCCTCGGTCATGTCCTCGAGCCGCACCGTGATGGAGTTGAAGAGCATCTCCTCGGTGATGAGGCGCACCTGCAGCTGCATCACGGCCTTGACCTCGTTGACGCCGTCGGACACGGACACCTCCATGGAGGCCAGCTTGGGCACGTTGGTGTTGAGCAGCGGCGACAGCGTCAGCTGCCCGGTGCTCTCGTTGAGGTGCACCAGGTTGGCGTTGTTGCCGCTCAGGATGCGGAAGCGCAGCTGGTCCGACACGTCCGCGTCCACGGCCGGGATGCGGCCCACCGCGCCCGACGGGAAGCAGTCCCGGAAGTTGTTGAACACGACCTGGAAGTCCTTGAGGCGCGGCGCGTTGTCGTTGACGTCCGTCACCATCACGTCGACGTGCACGTCGGTGCGCAGCGGCGGCGACGCGGCGCGCACCACCAGCTCGAACTTCTTCCTGGGCGACTCGTAGTCCAGCTCCACCATGGTGATGAGCGCCGCCTTGGCCGAGCCCGGCTTGGTGACGAGCGAGAAGCTGGCCGAGTCGTCCCCGCCGATGATGGAGTACTGCACCTGCGCGTTGACGCCCTCGTCCGGGTCCTTGGCGTGGATCTCGCCCACTGTGGAGCCCACGGGCGAGTTCTCCGCCACGTACATGATGAGCTTGTCCGACTCGAAGGCGGGCGGGTTGTCGTTGATGTCCTCCACCTTGATGGTGACGATGACGGAGCTGGAGAGCGCCGGCGAGCCCCTGTCGATGGCCAGCGCCTCGAGCTGGTACACCGCCACGCTCTCGCGGTCCAGCATTCGGTTGGTGCGGATCACGCCCGAGGTGGGGTCCATGACGAAGGGCTCGTCCGCGGCCGCGCCGCTCGGGTTGAGCGCGTAGCGGATCCTGCCGTTGAGTCCGGTGTCGTCGTCCGTGGCCGTCACCTGCAGAATGACGAGCTCGGCTAATTGCGGAGGTAGCTAATTGCAGGGCCGAGGCGAATCGGAAGGCGAAGGCGGCAGCACAGTGGGCCAGAAGACTGCGGCCAGAGACGCGTTTTGGGCTCCAGAGTCGCTGAATGGGACTCGAATCGAACGTGTGACCTCACCAATGGATTCCTCGTTCAGAGAGCAATCGATTGGTGGGGTCGCACTTTCGATTCGAGTCCCATTCAGCGACTCTGAAGCTCTAAACGCGCTCGGGATTTTGACCGCCTCCACCGGTGTCTTCTGGCCCACTGTGCGGCGCTTGGGCTGTTTAGAGAGAATCGAATTAGACGGGTTGTTTACTGTACCTGCGCCACGCTGGTGCCGATCAGGGCGTCCTCCGCCACGCTGCCCGCGTACGCCGTCTGCTTGAAGGCGGGCGCGTTGTCGTTGACGTCGGCCACCATGATCTCCACGTCGGTGGTGTCGGACAGCGGGGGCGCGCCGCCGTCGCGCGCCGTGACGGTGAGCAGGTAGCCGGAGACGGTCTCCCTGTCCAGGGGCTTGGCGGTGATGACGGCGCCGGTCTGCGGGTTGATGGTGAACTCGGGGCTCTCCTTGTCGCCGCCCAGCGAGTACGTGATCTGCGCGTTCTGGCCGACGTCGCCGTCCGTGGCGCCGACCACGAGCACGGTGGTGCCGACGGGCGCGTCTTCGAACACGGACGCCGAGTAGGGCGCGTTCTCGAAGATGGGCGCGTAGTTGTTGGCGTCCGAGATGTTGACGTAGACGGTGGCGGTGTCGTGGCGGCCGCCCGAGTCGGACGCCGTCACCTCGAGCACGAAGCGCTTCTCCTGCTTGTAGTCCAGCGGCTGCGCCACCGTGATGAGGCCGCGCCCGTTCTGCGTCGTGATGGCGAAGCGGCCGCGCAGGTTGCCCGCCGTCAGCTCGTAGTGCAGCCGGGGGTTCTCGTCCCGGTCCGTGGCCGTGACGCTCGCCACCGGCGTGCCCGGCTGGTCGTCCTCCGCCACCACGGCGTTGTACTCGCGCGGGTTGAACACGGGGTCGTTGTCGTTCACGTCCTGGACCGTCACCACCACGCTGGCCGTGGCGCTGCGCGGAGGGGAGCCCCCGTCAGCGGCCAACACCTGCAAAAATTCAGGGTTAGTCGTTAGGTTCTGATACAAGTAAATCAAGGGAAAGTAACCGTGAATTTCGGTGGACAAATCAAACGAATTTCAGTTGAATTTCGACGAATTTCTTGCAAAAAGTACTGAATTTTGAAAAGAATTTCGATGAATTTTAAATTTTTTGTGAATTTTGGTGAACAAATTTGGCTGGAGTTATTTGGACTCCTCTATCAGGGCCTGAAGTGAAGAACAAGAAGAAGAACATAGACCGGAAACGGTGAAAGAAATCGGCCATTTCGGGGGTTTAGGCAGGTTCAAATCGTATTCAATCATATAGTTAAGCTCTCTTGAATTTTTTGATTGAGAATTAACACTCATCATCAATAAACAAGCGATATTTGGCATCTGTTTCCGGCTTATGTTCTTCTCCTTGTTCTTCACTTCAGGCCCTGTCAGCGGTGTCTGTTTCGGAATCAAGAACAATACTCACCACAAACTGGTACTTGCTCTGCTCCTCGCGGTCCAGCTCGCGCGTCGTGTAGATCCAGCCGCTGTTCTCGTCCACGGCGACGGGCAGCTCGTCGGTGGAGCCGCCGGCCGAGTCCCTGGGGCCGATGCTGTAGTGGATGGCGGCGTTGTCGCCCTCGTCCGCGTCGTACGCCTGCACGCGCACGATGCTGTAACCGGTGGGCACGCTCTCCAGCACCGACTCTTGGAACAGCGAGGTGTAGAACCGCGGCACGTTGTCGTTGACGTCCTTGACGTTGACCAGCAGCTGCGTCGTGTTGGAGCGGCTCGGGCTGCCGCCGTCCTGCGCGCGGATCACCAGGCGGTAGTTCTTGATGACCTCGTAGTCCAGCGGCTTGACGAGCGTCACCTCCCCGGACATGGTGTCGATGGCGAACTGGCTCTGCGTGTTGCCGCCGATGATGGCGTACCGGATGGCCGCGTTCGGACCCTCGTCGCCGTCGGTCGCTCTGCGGGAACAGGAAAAATTTTTGATATCCCACTCGACGCCTCCTTAGAGAAGTATCCTACTTATTAGTGCCATTCTGATATCCCACTGACTATATTTTGACGCCACACTGACTTTATTTTGATCTCTCTCTCTCTCTCTCTCTCTCTCTCTCTCTCACACACATACACACACACACACAGAGAGAGAGAGAGAGAGAGAGAGAGAGAGAGAGAGAGAGAGAGAGAGAGAGAGAGAGAGAGAGAGAGAGAGAGAGAGAGAGAGAGAGAGAGAGCGTGCAAAACAAAACTCACTTGACGTGGGCGATGACGGGGTTGCTGCTCCAGGCGATGTCCTCCGGGACCGTGACGGAGTAGGAGCGCTCCGTGAACTGGGGGTAGTTGTCGTTGTCGTCGAGCACGGTGACGAGCACGGTGGCGGAGCTGGAGCGGCGGTCGGCCAGCGGGACGGCCATGTCGGTGGCCACCACGACGAGCGAGTAGCGCTGCGTCTTCTCGCGGTCCAGCGGCGCGCGCGTCGACACCGTGCCGGACTTGGGCTCGATGCGGAACGTCTCCGGCGCGCCCGCCTCGCTCGGCTGCTCGCTCTGGATGGAGTACTCCACCTCGGCGTTGCGGTCGATGTCCTGGTCGGCGGCCTTGAGCGTCACCACGGTGGAGCCCACCGGCACGGACTCGCGGATGGACGCCTCGTACTCGGGCATCTCGAACACGGGCGAGTGGTCGTTGGCGTCCAGGACGTTGATCTGCAGCGTCGTGGTGCCGGAGCGCGGCGGGAACGAGTCGTCCACCGCCGTGACGCGGAAGTAGTGCACGTCCACCAGCTCGCGGTCCAGGCGCGTCGCCGTCGTCACCACGCCCGTCTTGGCGTCGATGCCGAACATGCCCTGCGAGCGCGCGTCCAGCAGTGACGTCATCGAGTACTGGATGGGGGAGTTCTCCGGGTCGCGCGCCTTGACGGTCGCCACGATGGCGCCTTCAGGCCGCTCCTCCAGCACGGACGCCAGGTACAGTGCCTGCTCGAAGTACGGCGACATGTTGCGCAGCTCGCGCCGCACGCGGTGCGCGATGTCCGAGTCGTTGAACTTCTGGTGGTGGAACACGATCTGCGAGGAGGAAATGTGAAGCGGTGGTGATCAGTGACCCCGAAGAAGGCCCTGTTCAGGGATGGCTTCCGTATTTTATTGCTCGGTATTTTTCGGTATAATACGGTTTGAAACTCGGTATTAAAACGGAATTTCTGAATTTCTTGGTATTTTATGGTTTTATACCGGTATGTTTCAGTATTTTATTCGGTTTAAAACAAAACCCATTAAAAATACCAAAATATATAAAACCGGCATTTTACCATCCCTAGTCCTGTTTGACGTCTACGAGCCGTTTTCGGATCTACGAGGTGCCTCGTAGAAATCAAATCATACTGGACTCCTCTCCAGAGAGTCCCGCGTCCGGCCTGCGCACAGAGGGCCAGAAGACCGGTGCAGACGGCCCAAACTTTAGACGCGTTTTGAGCCCCAGAGTCGCTAAATGGAACTCGAACTGAATGTGTGACTCCTCCGATGGACTGCTCTCCGATCGAGGAATCCATTTAGTAGGGTCTCACGTTCGGCTTGAGTCCTGTTAAGAGACTCTAGAGCTCGGAACGCGTCCATAGTTTTGGCCGCATGCGCTGGTCTCCTAGCCCACTGTGCTGCGGGTTGCGGGTTCAAATACTCGACCTTCCGAACGTCAATATTATCATATTTTTTTTTGCTCTTCCAAGAAAGCGCGCCGGCCGGCAGCGTCGTTGCGCGCGCATGAGTTATGAAAGGTGAAAGGTGCTGGCCTACCTTGAGGCGGTGCTCGGTGGCCGAGATGAGCCCGCTGCCGCCCAGCTGTGGCCGCGGCCAGCTGTGCTCGCCCAGGCTGGTGTTGCAGATGAGCTCCAAGTGCACCGTCACCTTCCAAAGCGGCTCCGTCAGGCAGACGCTCTCCGCCGCCACCAGGTCCCCCGCCTCGAACTCCATCTTGAAGCGCGGGTCGGACACGTCCACGTAGCGGACGTCGCAATTTTGCACCTGCGAATAATAGAACAGGGTGATGAAACGACGACAGTGGGATGGCCTGCGAATGGGGCGGGCGGACGTGTTGACGACGTCGTGCTGCCGACCACCCATCGGCCAGCCATCGGCCAGCCATCGGTTCCTCGCCGTTTAAACGCTCATCAGTAGGGTGTCAGAGCGGTGCCGAGCGGGGCACAGTGGGCCAGAAGACCGGCGCCGGCGGCTAACATTCTTAGACGCGTTTCGAGCTCCAGAGTCACTAAACAGTACTCGAACCGAACGTGTGACCCTACCAATGGATCGCTCTTCGAACGAGGAATTCATGGGTAGGGTCCTGTTTAGCGACTCAGGAGCTCAAAAAGCGTCTAATTTTGACCGCCTGCGCTGGTTTTCTGGCCCACTGTGCGGGGAGCACCGTCGTGCGTACGACCCGACCATGACTATCATCTTTTAGAGCGTCCGCGCCGTGCCCGTTGGCGCCTTTATCCGAGAGCACGCTTGCCCGTCGGCCGGGGCCCTAGTGCGTGAGTACAGGTGCGTGTCAAGTAATTTAGCGGTTGACGAGCCGCGAGAAATTCTGCCGCGGCGACGCACAGTGGGCCAGAAGACCGGCGCAGGCGGTCAAGGCTCTGGACGTGTTTTGAGCTCCAGAGTCGCTGAATGGGACTCGTACCGAACATGTGACCCCATCAATGGATTGCTCTCCGAGCGGGGAATCTATTGGTAGGGTCACACGTTCGGTTCGATCCCCATTCAGCGACTCTGGAGCTCAAACCGCGTAGTTTTGGCCGCCTGCGCCTGCGCCGATCTTCTGGCCCACTGTACGACGGCCAGATCGCTGGGTCTGCGGCGCGCCAGGAATCCCCTGTCCATCGGCACCCTGGCTGTCCAATCATTGCGCCCAATGACCGCGGCGTGGCGATACCCCGCGCGCAGGCCGGGGGCTGAAATAACGCACGGGGTATCGAACGTCGCTGTTCTTCTCTCGGTTCCTGCGGCGGACGCGGCAGGAAAAATGGGGAAATGTTTTTACTGTTGGCAATCACGCGAGCGGCGGACCGGGCCGTCCGAGGTGCACGACGGCGTCTCGAGGCCATTCGTCTCCCGGACACCTAATCCACCATCCGCCGCTCGAAACAAGAAAAATAATGGATTTCCTTTTTCGATTAAATGCCGCGTCGCGGCGTCGCGTCCCGCTGATGGTGATGGCACGGCACGTCGCGCGGACATTTTTCGTGAAGCTCCCGCTTCATTTTTTTTTTCCTCCGGCGAAACAGAAACAGTATCCGCGGGTCGTGAAATCCGGGGGAACTTTCTAAGTCAGCCCACGCGGGGCGGGGTGGGGCGCACCTGCATAGGCCGCTGCATGGCCCGGCCCGGCCTCAAATTAAATGAATTCCCTTCGCGCAATGCCTCAACTGATTGGCTGCTTTGCCTGGCGCTGGGCTCTGATTGGTCACGACCACGACGCGCAGCCTCACGCCGCGCTCCGCGGCTCCGCCAAGAACAACAGCGAGTGCCTTGCCCTGCCTGCCTGGCCCAGCGTGGCGCCGCGTTACACGCCAGCTCACAGTGGGTCAGAAGACAGTTGAGGCGGCCGAAATCCCGAAAACGTTTTGAGCTTCAGAGTCGCTAAATGGGACTCGAAACGAACGTGTGACCCCACCAATGGATTCCTCGTTTGGAGGGCAATCCATTGGTGGGGCGTCCCACGTTCGATTCGAGCCCCCTTTAGCGACTCTGGAGCTCAAAACGCGTCTAGGATTTCGGCCGCCTCAACGGTCGTCTGGCCCGCTGTGCAGCTTTCGGCCGCTTTCGTCGGGCCGTTGGCAGGCAAGCCGTCGGCACGGAGATCTAAACGCAGCGCCGCCGCCGTTTGCACGCACTCGATCCACGCCAAGAAGGAGGAGGACGAAAATAAATAAAAAATAATGGACTGAGTCCATCATGTCCAAAAAAGGCAACTTCAGGGACACACTGCGCGAAAAAAAAGGGCACCGCACAGCCGATCACCCCACACAGTGGGCGCGGTGGTGGTGGATTGGTGGATGCGGTCAAAATCTCGGAGGGTTTGAGCTCCAGAGTCGCTAAATGGGACTCGAACCGAACGTGTGACCCCACCAATAAATTGCTCTCCGAACGAGAATTCCACTGGTGATGTCACACGTTCGGTTCGAGTCCCATTTAGCGACTCTGGAGCTCAAAACGCGTCTAGAGTTTTGGCCGCCTACGCCGGTCTTCTAGCCCACTGTGGCCTCACCGTCAGTGAAAAGCATCGACCAGGAAATGATTTTAGACGAGCGTCGTGCGTGGAACGGTAATGGTTCCCCCGCGACTCTCGCTTCGTCTCCATGAAGGCCTCAGTCCCGGCGGCAGCGACGCTGCGACGCGAGGCGTGCATAAGTAATAGCGCGTCGTCGGAACGGCCGCCCGGCCCATTTGGCGGCCTTTAAAGTGCGAGCAGTGTAGCGCCGCGGTAGCGGTGCCGGCCCCGGCGGTGCGTGGTGGCGGCGGCACACCCCTGCACGACCCTCGCCCCTCCCCGCCCCCCGGCCGGCACCCCGCTATGACTCATGCACCGCCGCTGGGGTGTGAGCGCCTCCCCTCCACCCCAGCACGGCGGCACGCCGACGGCCGTGTCCGAAGCGACCCGCATCCAACTGGAGCGCGAGCGCGGCCGGGCGCGTGCTCGCGGTGCTCCCGAGGGTGCCGTCGGCGAACGCAGTTCCGGGGTGGGGTAGGATGCCGCCCGCGCCGCCCGCGCCTCGCAGGGTGATGTCATGATGCCCTACTATACACAATGCACCCGATCCGCTGCCGGCGCCGTCTCCCTCGCACGGTGGGCCAGAGGACCGGCGCAGGCGGCTGAAATCCCGGACACGTTTTGAGCTCCAGAGTCGCTAAATGGGACTCGAACCGAACGTGTGACCGCAACACCGGATTCTCGTTCGAAGAGGAATCCATTGGTCGGGTCACACGTTCGATTCGAGTCCCATTTAGCGACTCTGGAGCTCAGAGAGAGTCTACAATTTTGGCCGCCTCAACGGTCTTCTGACCCACTGTGCGGCGTCTCCGCCTCGCACCCCTACGAGACGCCCCCGCGAGTGCGAGAGAGACAGAGCGACGGGTTCCCTTCCACTGCCCCGCCGGCCCCGCCCCTCGACGGCGTCCTCTCTGCTGTGCGTCCCCGGCGCCGCACCGCGCCACTACCAAATCGAGCCGCATGAATATAATCGTCTGTCCGATCACTCAATGCCGCCGTGGCACTGCGCCCCCGGCGGCCCGGGCGGCCCCTCAGGCGGCCCCTCGGGCGGCCCCCAGGCAGAGACGGACGGCCGGGGTTTCCGGGAGTCCTTAGAGTTTCGAGTTTGGCCGCCGTGAAACTCCAAGTCGGATCGGAGCGAGCGAGAGCCGCGCGGGTAGGCAGCCCCCGCCGGCGCGAGACACAGGTGCGCGGCGGGTTGCCTATCCAGGGACCGCAGGCGCGCGCGCGGCGGGACAATGAAGACGGGCACGTTTCGGCGAGGCACAGTGCGCCTGAAGATACCGGTGGGGTTCGTCGAAAATTCTCGACACGTATTGAGCTTCAGAGTCGCTAAATGGGACTCGAACCGAACGTGCGACCCTTCCAATGGATTTTTGGTTGGAGCTCAAAACGCGTCTAGAGTTTAGGCCGCCTGCGCTCACTGTTATTCAACGAATGTGACGTCATATTCGTTAGAATGTGAATTTTGTCGCGTTCGTTTGAATACGATGCCACATTCGTATAAGCGTGCGTCAACTTTGAAACGAATGTGACGTCATATTCAAACGAACGTGACAAAATTCACATTCCAAACGAAAATGAAGTCACATTCGTTGATAAACAGTGCTGGTGGCCCACCGTGCAATGATGACAGTCACTTTGCGGGGGAGGAGGCCGGCGTCGCATGAGACCACCGGGCGGCGTGTCGCCCATTCCGCGGCTCCCTAATGCGCAGATGACTCCCCGGGGTAGAGGCGGCAGACACTTGGAAGAAAGGCAATGAGACTAGCAGCTCATCTGGTAATCTGTCGGGAGGCACAGGGGCCGTTGCACCCCGCGCTGATTCGCACAGTGGGTCAGAAAGCCGCTGAGGCGGACAAAATTCTGGACGCGTTTTGAGCTCCAGAGCCAGAGTCGCTAAATGGGGCTTGAATCGAACGTGTGACCCCACCAATGGATTCCTCGCTCGGAGAGCAATCCATTGGTGGGGTTTCACGTTCGATTCGAGTCCCATTCAGCGACTCTGCAGCTCAAAACGCGTCTAGAATTTTGGCCGCCTCAACCGGTCTTCTGACCCAGTGTGCGCCGTTACACCCCGCGCTGATACGGCGACAAATTAGTGCAGGACGCGGCGGTCGTTGTGCAGCAAGCAGCAGCATGCTGCTGGCGATGGAGCAAAAACGGACAACGCGGGGGCGGGGCGGAAAAAATAATAAAAATGTCGGTGGGAATTTGGCGTCCGCGCACGCCGAGGAGGGCATCGTCCTGCCTAAGTGCATAAAACAAGAAAAAAACAAAGACCGGCGGGGCGGGGCGGCGGACCCCCGCTACGACATCACCGCCGCGCCGCCGCCGCACAGTGGGCCAGAAGACCGGCGCAGGCGGCCAAAATTCTAGACGCGCTTTGAGTACCAGAGTCGCTAAAGAGGACTCGAACCGAACATGTGATCCCTCCAATGGATTCCTCGTTCGGAGAGCAATCCATCGGTGGGGTCACACGTTCGGTTTGAGTCCCATTTAGCGACCCTGGAGCTCAAAGCCCGTCTAGAATTTTGGCCGCCTGCGACCTGCGTGGTCTTCAGGCCCACTGTGCGGCGGCGCCGCTACGGGGCTCCTGACTTCGACGCCGCCGTCGCTGCGCGTAATTTGAAAAATGTTGCCTCCGCAAACGCGAAAACTTTGGCAGCCAGATGCCAGGCGCCGCCAAGCCCGCCTTGTTTGTGTGTGGGCGCCAACAGTTTGATCGCAGAGACAACACGGTGCCGCTGTGAGAGGGGGGTGGAGGGTGAGGGTGAGGGAGAGAGATAGAGAGAGAGAGAGAGAGAGAGAGAGAGAGAGAGAGAGAGAGAGAGAGAGAGAGAGAGAGACAAAGGGGGGGGGGGGGTACACGCGCCAAAAAATCCAAGGCGGGCATAAAAGCGGCAGCCAATCGGGTGGCGAGTACAGTCCCACCAAAGGGGTTGGCGAGTACAGTCCCACTAAAGGGGTTGGCGAGTACAGTCCCACCACAGAGGTTAGCGAGTACACTCCCACCAAAGGGGTTGGCGAGTACAGTCCCACCAAAGAGGTTGGCGAATACAGTCCCACCAAAAAGGGCTCCGCCGCAGTTGGACAGTGTAGGTGCGCGGGTGTCCAGCAGCGCCATGAATAGTAATAAAAATAGCGCGCCGTCTCGGCGGGGACTTGGTTCATTAATCCAGACCGCTGACGGTGGCGTTTTTTTTCCGGCCGGCGTCCTTCCACGTCCGTCCTATCGGCTCAGCACTATTTCTCCAGTACACAACGGTACCGTGCCATTGTGGCCCCCGAAGGGCTCGCAGCCCAGACGAGGCCCTAGCGAGGGCAACCCGAGGGCCCCGCCAGTGCTCCGGAGATAAGCCCTGGGAAAGGGTGAGGGCATGAAAAGGGAGGGGGGCGGTGTTAACCAGACCAGCCCTTCGCACCCTAGGGCCTCACACGGCCCGCACCAAAGCCCTTCTTTCGTCGCGTGCATGTTGGTGAGATCCGGTCCGAGCGAGAGCTTTGCCGCGGCACGCCGTGCTGCCCCGGGCTAGGGCCCACCGACACCTCCGAGAGGAAACAGGGTTTTCCGACCGCTTGAGCACCCGGACCCAATTAGCACCTCGTAGGTGCCCCTCTGTGGTGGCCCGGGTTCAACTCCCCGCGCCGCCGCCGGCCGCAAGCCCGCCGGACTTTGGACCCGGCCGCTAATTTTGAGAAAGGTTAAAGCCGTGGTACAGCCTGCTTCAGCAACAAATCCAACACGCAGACCGAGTTTAAGCTGATCGAAGCGAGAGGATTTGTAGAGAAATAATTCTACCGCACGCACACCTGTTTCAACGTCCCCTCCTTGCCCTTCCCCGTGTGATATACACGAACAAAACAAAACAAAAAAAATCGGCGAAGCATTATGTTGAGCTTGTGAAGCAAAACTCCGTTTTGTGTTGGCTGTCCGCCCTCCCCCACATGGACTGCCCTTGCGACAGCTTCCTCCGCTCCGCAGCGCGGAAAATAATAAAGCGGGAAGCCGTAGCAGGTCTCACGGAAACTTTTTTCTTTTTCATTTTCTTTTTCTTTTTTTTTCTCTTCCTTTTTTTTTTGCAAATGCGCGGCCGTGTCTGAACCGCAGCCAACGCTGCAGAGTGCTAAAAAGGCGAAACACTTCCCCCGCAGCTCTAACGCCCTCTCGCCGCTCCCGCCCCCGACGGAGCCGCCCCACACAGTGGGCCAGAGGACCGTTGAGGCGGCCAAAATTCTAGACGCGTTCTGAGCTCCAGAGTCGCTAAATGGGACTCGAACCGAACGTGCGACCCCAACCAATGGATTCCTCGTTCGAAGAGCAATCCATTGGTAGGGTCACACGTTCCATTCGAGTCCCATTCAGCGACTCCGGAGCTCAAGACGCGTCGAGAATTTTGACTGCTTGCGCCGGTCTTCTGGCCCACTGTGCGCCGCCCCCGGGAGGAGGCCGTGTGCGCCGTGTACGCCACGACCATCCCGGCCTCCCCTCCAGGCTGTTTGGACGGCACGCCCGCAGGGGTGCGGAGGCGGGCCGGGGCTGCGTCCGGAGGGCGTTCCGAAGGTGTTCCCTCCCTCTCGACACGCGTTTTAGGTAAATGAAGAAGGCAGGGGCGTTCCGGGCGCGTCCAAGGCGGGGTGGGGTGGGGCGAGGTGGCGTGGCACCTGGCTGAGTCACACACACCCCGCCGGCCCCAGGTCCAAGGCGCCAGCAATGCAGCGCACAGGGGAGGCGTCCTGCGCCCTGAAATGCTCCGACTGAGGAACGGAAAAGCCAAGCCCCTGCCGCGCCCCGCCAGCCAAACCAACGCCCCTCCGTTTTCATTCCCGCCGCGCGGGAAATGGGAAATCGCGACGGCTGCTGGTTCTAATCCGCAGTTATTGCCTTTTTTTGCTCGCTTTAGAGCGGACGGCACGGAAGCATCCATATTTAATAATCGGTCTGAATGTAGTCTGCAGCCATGGTTCAGGCGTTTCGTCGCTCTGTCTCTCTCGCACTCATGGGCGGCGTCCCACAGTGGGTCAGAAGACCGTTGAGGCGGCCAAAATTTTAGACGCGTTTTGAGCTCCAGAGTCGCTAAATGGGACTCGAATCGAACGTGTGGTCCCACCAATGGATTCCTCGTTCGGAGAGCAATCGATTGGTGGAGTCACACGATCGATTCGAGTCCCGTGTAGCGGCTCTGGTGCTCAAAACGCGTCTAGAATTTTGGCCGCCTCAACGGTCTTCTGACCCACTGTGCGGCGTCCCTTTGGGATGCGAGAGAGACAGAGCGACGCTGCGGTGCTCGCCATGGCATGGCCCAGCCAGACCGCGGCCGCCGAAACCGAGCCTGCGGTCGCGGCTTCTACGTCTTCCCTCATGTCGTCCATATAGGTCCGCGATGAGTTACGGTGGAGGGCCGCGGGGCCGCGGCGGGCCGTGGAGAAAGGGCGGGGCTACCACTAGAAAGTCGCCGCCGGATCGCCAACAACATGCACCTTGAAACGAGGGGTAAACACGTTCGTAATGCCCTCCACAAAAAAAAGCCGTGTATTACGCTTAATACACGTATTTGTAATACCTTTTTAGGGTCAAATGTGGGAAAATTTAGCATTTTAATGCCTTAGTTACACGTGTAATACCGTCGTAATACAACGTAATACAGCGTAATACCGAGTAGTCTGTACACGATTTCTTGAAGTGTTTACCCCTTCGCCACGAAAACTACTACTTCGGAGGCGTCTATCTGCTGAACAGAGGGAAGGGTTGCGCGTAAGACGAATTGGCTTTTAAATTCGACATTCTAGTTTGGTGATCATCTAGTGAACTACGCGCTCACCGTTTGCGCGGCATGGTCACTTGAGATTGGATTTGTTTAGATGACCGATTGGCTGGAGTTCGACCGCGAGGGTCAGACACCATTCCCAAACGCAATTACAAGTTTCTCCTTTTAAAAGTAAGTGACACCGCGGCGTGTTCCAGCACGATAGCATCGCCGCCCACGCGTCCGCGGCGCACAGTGGAGACCGGTGGAGGGGGACAAAATTATAGATGCGTTTTGAGCTCCAGAGTCACCAAATGGGACTCGAACCGAACGTGTGGCGAGGGGTGAATCACTCAGTATTTTGGTGTACACATGAGTACGGGTGAGTACACCTCACAAAAGTCGTATATTTCACATTTTTGAACGTTTTTTTTTAGGCTAGATTTAACGTTGCAGACGACAAACGACGCAAAATCGTGCAAAAAGGAGCTAATTTTGGCCCATTTAAACTTGTGAGTACACTGAGTGCGGGCCAATTTGTACACATGAGTACACTAGTGATTCCCCCCTCGACGTGTGACTCCACCAATGGATTGCTCTCCGAACGAGGAATCTATTGGTGGGGTCACACGTTCGGTTCGAGTCCCATTTAGCGACTCTGGAGCTCGAAAACGCGCCCAAAGTTTTGGCCGCCTGCGGCGGTCTTCTGGCCCCCCGTGCGGCATGCATCTCATTGTATACATGATAATTTGAGAAAAAATACTCACCACGGTGCTGGGCAGCAGGTTCCGTATGCGGCAGACTAGCTGGCTCTGGCGCAGGCAGATGCGCGTCCAGTCGGCGGCCTCGGCGCTGGGGATGGCGTACGACGCCAGCGTCTCGCTGACCCAGCGCTTGGCCTCGGACACCTTGACGTGCACCCGGTTGAGCGCCACGTCGGCCTCCTCGGCCTCGTCGGCGAGGTCGATGCTGACCAGCGGGTCCCGCTCGCAGCGCCGGCCGGAGACGAACACCCGCAGCGGCAACGAGTAGTAGTCCACCGGGTCGGCGGCGGCCACCGAGTCCACGTGCAGGGTGAAGAGGTTCGGGTAGTACACGGCCGTGCAGTCCAGGAAGTGGCGCAGGCTGATGCTGCCCGTGGCGGCGTCCACGCGCAGCAGGCGGTGCACGAAGGACGCGCTGCGGTGGTTGTTGATGGCGTAGGTGCGCTGGCCGCGGCCGCCGAGCGACGCGTTGAACAGCACATGGCCGGGCGGGTCGTCCTCGGTGGCGATGAGCAGGTAGGCGGCGGAGACGCGCCAGGCCGCGGCCAGCAGCACGAAGGCCAGCCACGCCCTCATGCTGGCCGGCCTCTGCAGGAAGGACAACGAGGGTCAGGCCGCGGACGACAACGCGGCCTCGGCCACCGCGCCCCGCCAGGGCCTCCGCCTCACAGTGGGCCAGGGGAGGGGAGGGGATTCACTGCTGTTCGACGAATGTGACGTCATATTCGTTAGAATGTGAATTTTGTCACGTTCGTTTGAATACGATGTCACATTCGTTTGAACGTGACACGGCCGTTAAATGAGGGTGTCGTATTCTTAAACGAGGGTCAATATTCGAACGAATGTGACGTCATATTCAAACGAACGTGACAAAAATTCACAGTCGCACGAATACGACGTCATACTCGTTGAATAGCAGTGTTGTTTTGGGTGAAAAGGCGCCTCGAAAACACGGCGAACACTCTGACCCTTTCTTGGTTGGCTTCACACGCCCTGCACCCTCGCCCTTCACGTCGCCGTATTTATGGGTTCCCCGCGTCGAGCAGGTTTGACGGACCGCGCGCTTGATCCACGCGCTCTCCACGCTCTCGCCGGAATTTGTACTTGTTCCCCTCCGCCATCCGTCTGCCGGTCAGCCCACCGGACGCAGGGCTCAACCGCGGCGCACGGTGGGCCAGAAGACCGGCTCAGGCGTCAGGCGGTCCAAATCCCGGACGCGTTTTGAGCTCCAGAGTCGCAAACAGGACTCGAACCGAATGTGTCACCACACTAATGGCTTGCTCTCCGAACGAGAGATCAATCGGTGGGGTCACATAAGTTCAGGTCGCGAGTCCCATTCAGCGACTCTGGAGCTCAAAACGCGTCTAGAGTTTAGGCCGCCTGCGCCGGTCCTCTGGCCCACAGTGCGGCGAGGCACTTGGCGGTGCGCAAGGCAAGCAGCAGCAGCAGCAGCACGGCGCCGGGGAGGCCATTTTTTGCCCTTATCCGCCGTAGCAGTAGATTGTGCGAGTCTTTCGGAATTACGATGACACTTTCGCATGTTTCACTGTCAGCCCCGGCAGAGCAGGCGGCGCCTCGATGGAGTAGGCGGCGGCGGTGGGGCGTACGGGGTGGATCAAGTTGCGGGGTGAGGCAGGGTGGGGTGGGGTGGGGTGGGGTCGGGTGGGGTTGTTGTGCTGCACTACACTGCAGGCGAGCGCGAGCATTTGCAAAAGTTCACACAGGCCGTGCCGCCGCTTCCGTTGCGTGTGAGTCTCCCCCCTCCCCTCCCCCTTTCCGTTTCCAACCTCCCCACACGGGTCCCCGCCCGACAATAATGACTCTAGGAAGGAAGGCGGCAGTGCATTGTGGGGCCGGCAATAGCGTGATTGGAACACGCGGAAGACACGTTCGGCGTAGGACACACACACACACACACACACACACACATATGCACTCACACACCGCTGCGGGGAGAGCACAATAATAATAATGTTTTCTTTTTGCCGTTTTTTTTTGTACTTTCTTGCCGCAGTTTGACGTGTGCAGAAGCAGAAAGACACGACGTAGTACTGTTGTTCGGTCGGAAGGATGTTTGTACTGCGCCGAAAAATGCCCTATTTTTCGCGGCTGAGGCAGTGTGTAAATCAAACGAAAAACGTACCTTCTCGAGGCCTGATCAATTTCCAGCCAGTATAAATATTTTTGCCTTCACACTAAACTCTTATGGACTTTTTTAATGCATAATTATGCACTTTTTATGCATAGTTATGCATGCACAGATACATACGTAAGGTGTGTATAATATTATGCATCATTGTGTACATTTTGTGCATCTTCTTGCATAAAATGTACACAGTGATGCATAATATTATACACACCTTACGTACTTTTCTGTGCATGCATAATTATGGATTTAAAAGTCCACAAGATTTTAGTGTGTTGCGGCTGTGCGCTTTTGGTCCACCGTTTCTGGGCGTGTGCGCTGCTGGACTTGATGTCCAAGGGGTTTTGTTTCAAGAGAGCAAGTTACTCTGGTTTTTGCTGCCAGGGAGCGGCGCGGGGGGAGGTGGCGGCGTTGTCCAGGACAGGAGTGGCTCTGGAGCGGAGGCTGCTGGAGGCACCGCTTCTCGTTTACGGGAACGGGACCGAAGAAGCCACACAGTAAAGTGGTTGGGCGATAAAGTTGTCACCTCTCCGGAAAAACAATTCCAGCAGGCCGCGCGTCTGATCCCGACAGCGGATTCCTCCGGGGGCTATGAGAGCGAAACAAGTTTGGCAGGGTGGATTTCGGTGTCGGGTTTCCTCCCCAGACAGGCAAATTAAATGGAGTGAGCCTTCTTAGAGGACTTTCTTGTCGAACGCGGGCTGCTCAGAGGCTTCTGAGTACTTGCAGCGAAAGTAAAGACCACCAGCATGTGCCTGTTCTGTCAGAATGAGATTTAAAATGACAATTATTTTGGTCGATTCTACTCATTTGTTTTGGCTGTGTACATTGCCTCAATATTATTCGAAATGTCTGCGACGCAGCGTCTAGAGTGACTGCGAAATACCACGAGATTCTAGTTCACCGACAGCGTCGAGTCGAATCAGACCACGGCTATTAGTTTCATCCTGTACGGCTCCTGGACTACATCCTCACACAGTGGGCCAGAAGACCGGCGCAGGCAGCAAAATTCTACACGCGTTTTGAGCTCCAGAGTCGCTGAATGGGATTCGAACCGAACGTGTGACCCCACCAATAGATAGCACTCCGAACGAGGAATCCATTGGTGGGGTCGCACGTTCGGTTCGGATCCTATTTAGCGACTCTGGACCTCAAAACGCGTTTCGAATTTCGGCCGCCAGCGCCGGTTTTCTGGCCCACTGTGCCTCGCCGCGCAAACGTAAAATCGAATCGAGCTACGACGCATTACTGCCAACAAAGGCTCCGAATGGGCAAACAGGACAAGGGCTGGGCGCCGGCAGGTCTGGCGGGGCTGTCACCCGGCCGGCCCGCTGGCGTCGACCCGAAACCCTCCCGGTGTGCTTAAACTTTTAAGGTCAGTCGCTGCCGCGCCGCCGCGTGAGCCGAGTACAAAAGGAGCTGCTCGCATGAGTACACATATCGACCGGGGGGTGAGACGGCGGCGGGCAGGACGTGACGCCGAGGGGATAAACCCTCCGCTCCCCGAGCCGGCGGCAGCACGCCGGCGAGCGAACAGGTGGCGGTGGCGTCTCAGGAGGGGGGCCGCGGGCCGCGCGCCGCACAGTGGGCCCCCCAAACTGGAGGAGGGCCGCCCCCAACAACGCAACACCGCCATGCGCTTTGACGCCGGCCAAATAGTTTCCCTTTTAATCGCACGCACAGAGACAGACAGACACACACACACACGCGCGCGCGCGCGCGCGCATACATACAGACAGACAGTGTGAGTGAGAGAGAGAGAGAGAGAGAGAGAGAGAGAGAGAGAGAGAGAGAGAGAGAGAGAGAGAGAGAGAGAGAGAGAGAGAGAGAGAAAGAGAGAGAGAGAGAGATACAGACAGACAGACAGACACACACACACACACACATACACACACACACACACACACACACGCACGCGCGCGCGGCGTGCACTGGCTGGGGTCGTTTTTGGTTTGGTTGCGAGGGGCAAGGGAGGGGGGAGAACAGGTAGACTGAGGCAATTAGTCGTGCAGGTGCGCCGGGTCGTGGAGGAGGCCCAGCAGTGCCTCGGCGAGGTGAGGTGTCAGCGGGCCTCGACTTGGGCCCCTCGGCCGCGGCGCGCTGCGGACTGGCGTGGCAGGTCAACGCTCGGCGCTGGGCCGCGCTGCCGCCGCCAGCCGCGCACAGTGGACCAGAAGACCGGCGCAGGCGGCCACAACTCTAGATGCGTTTCGAGCTCCAGAGTCGCTGAGCAGGACCCGAACGGAACGCCTGACCCGTGCCGATGGATTCCTCGTTTGCAGAGCAATCCATCGGTGGGGTCACACGTCCGATTCAAGTCCCATTTAGCGATTCTGGAGCTCGAAACGTGTCCGGTATTTCGGCCGCCTCAACGGTCTTCTGACCCACTGTGCGCCGGCCGCGCCGGGAACCAGGTAGAGATAGGGGGGCAGGGGGCGGGGCCGGGCGGCGGGGTCTCGGTGGCCGGAGGCAGATATTGAGGTGAGCCGGCAGGATTCCGGCCGCTGCAGTGCTGCGACTCTGTCGAGTGCGGCGCGCCGTTTCAAAATAATCCAAGAAGGTGATGCACTCGTAATCCACTGGGTATAATCCACTATGGTAATCCAGGACGGTGGCGACACAACAACAACAACAAAACCAACACAGACACTCACACTGCACTTGTGACACTAGTGACCATGGTCGGGGCGCGTTCCGAGCGGCGCGCTGCCGACGGCGCGCATCGAGGGGCGCGAGCACAGAGGGTCGCGGTGGCAACGCGGAGCAACGCGTAGCAGCGCGACGGGGCGGTGCGCTCCTTGTCGTCGCGGCCGAGCGTCGCGGCGTGGAGCTGCGCGGCGCTGCGCGGCGAGCGAACAGGCTGGCGGGCCGGCCGGGCGAGGACTGAGTATGAGAAAATCGATGCGGCAATGGAAGGGTCCTCGTCCGCCTCGCCTGCCTGCCTGCCGGAGCGTTAGCCGCCGAGCCGAGCCGGAGCGGCAGGGTGGCCCGGCCGGCCGGCCAGCCGCCGTCGCGGCGGCGCGGGGCGAGGCGCGGGGAGCGGGCGGGACGCCGTGCGGCTTCCCTCCCTTCCCCCATCCCCAGGGACCGCCGCCGTACCGCCGCCTCGCCGCCGGAGCCGGGACCGGAGCCTTTAGAGCAGCGCAGCGAGCGCAGCCGGGCCGCGGCGAGCCGGAGTCAATCCACCTCCCCCCTCCACCCACCCCCCGCCCCTCGCGCGATGCCGGCGTCCGGGCGGCTCGGCACAGGGGAGGGGAAGGCTTGCGCCCGCCCGCTGCTTGGCTTGCTCAAGAGCCCCGGCGCGGCGAGGCTTGCTAAGCCGCGCGGCGCTCTCCGCGACGCCGACCTGACAGCCTTTGTTGGCACGCCCAGCCCGTCGTTCAAGTCTCCAGGTCGCTAGCGGCGGGGCGGGGTGGGGTGAGGTGGGGTGAGGTGGGGCGGGGTGGGGTGGGGCGGGCCGATGTGCTGCGGGGGCGACGCCGCCACGCCGCCGTTCTCATGCCCGACCGGCCGCCCCACCTGAACTGCAGCGAGCCTTGGCCGTGCTTTGCAACGCGGCGGCCCGTCAAAGCCTTCGCCATCGCTTTCACGTGTTCTAGACGGGGGCGGTGCACAGCGGCTGGCCAGAAGACCGGCGCTGGCGGCCGAAATTCTAGACGCGGTTTGAGCTCCAGAGTCACTAAACAAGACTCGAATCGAACGTGTGACCCCGCCAATGGATTGCTCTCTGAGCGATGAATTCATTGGTGGGGCTTTACGGTCGATTCGAGTCCTGTTTAGCGACTCTGGAGCTCAACGCGCGTCTAGAGGTTTGGCCGCCTGCGCGGTCGTCTGGCCCACTTTGCGGCGCGCTTCCCTCAAGCGCGATCCGCGAACGCAGCATTGAACCGGCCCTCCTCGTCCGTATTGGCGGCACGTACGGCCTTTCCCTTTCGCTCGTCCAGTATTATTGGTATTGTGTGCTGTGTGAATGTGGGGCTTTAGTCTCTGAAAAATGAATGATGCATTCGTTTCTATTTTGCGTCCTGAGATGAGCACCGGAGGGGAGGGCCTAGGTGGACCATAGGTTAGGTTATGAAAGGTCAGGTTCTTTTTTTGTATTCTTAATTTCTCATTCTTACTTTCTCATTTTTATTACTTTCTCATATTATGACATTCTCATTTATTCTTACTGTCTTATTTTTTCTTACTTCTTCCTAATTTCTTACTTATTCTTACTTTCTTACTTATATTTACTTTCTTACTTATTCTCATTTTCTTACTTATTCTTACTTTCTTATTTATTCTTATTTTCTTACTTATTCTTACTTTCTTACTTAATCTTACTTTCTTACTTATTCTTACTCTCTTACTTATTCTTACTTTCTTACTTACACTTGTATCTGGTTTTTAGCCTTAAAGTGAGGGAATTTTTTTTGCGAAGGGCCGGTAAGGGCTCGGACAACATTCCGTCCGCTACACCGCGGACTCGCCGAGCCGCGGAGCGAGAAGTGGACTCCGCCGTGCGGCCGCAGTGCAATGCCTAGTCCGGCAGGGCCGCATTACAAGGCAGTAACCCAGCAGCTCTAAACGCGCCTTTACGATGTAACGGTCGCCGGAACACCAAGAAGCACCCCTCGCGGGCCTCGCAGTGCAGTGCCCGCTGCTGCAGCCGTCCATTCATAGACGATTCGTCTGACGGATGCTGCGGCCCGGGGCGGGGCGGGGCGGGGCGGGGCGGGGCGGGGCGGGGCGGGGCGGGGCGGGGCGGGGCGGGGCGGGGCGGCGGACCGCGCAATGGTTTCGCCTGACTCGCCGCCGCTGATTCGCTCTGACCGGCAACAGATTGGCCAGTTTACGGCCGCCGTTTGTGTCGCCTTGCTTCCCGGAACGGGCGCCACCGCCCGGGGTGGCGTGCAATTAACAGCGGCGGGGCGGCTGGACACCGCACGGTGGGCCAGAAGACCTGTGGAGGTGGCCAAAACTCTAGACCCAAAATTGGACTCGAACCAAACGTGTGACCCCACCAATGGATTGCTCTCACGACCAGGAATCCATCGGTGGGGTCGCACGTTCGGTTCGAGTCCCATTTTGCGACCCTGCAGCTCAAACGGCGTCTAGCGTTTTGGCCGCGTCCTCCGGTCTTCCGGCCCACTGTGTGGGCTGCAGCCGGATGCCGCCAATGTTTCCCCCATTCGGCCGGCCGGCCTCACACCGCCCTGCGTAACCCGATGACCGGATAGAGCAAATAGACGAGAATCAATGGCCGCTAGGGAAGGGCTGTCTCTGTCTCACTCGCACCCCTGCGCACAGTGGGCCAGACGACCGTTAAGGCGGCCAAAATCCCGGGCGCAGCGGTTTGAGCTCCAGAGTCGCTGCATGAGACTCGAACCGAACGTGTGACCCCACCAATGGATTTGCTCTCCGAACGAGGAATCTCTTGGTGGGGTTATACGTTCGATTCGAGTCCCATTTAGCGACTCTGGAGCTAAAAACACGTCTAGGATTTTGGCCGCCTCAGCGGTCTTCCGACCCATTGCGGACGCCCCACGAGTGCGAGAGAGACAGAGCGACGACGACGCTGCTGTTCGCAATGACCCGGCCGGGTCGTGCGCCGCGTTCCTCCCGATGGCCGCCGAAACGAGAGCAGCGGAGCCGGCAGAACGGCAAGAGGGGCGTAAGAGTGCGGGCGCATAGTGGGCCAGAAGACCGGTGCGGGCGGCCAAAACACTAGACGCTTTTTGAGCTCTAGAGTCGCTCAACATACTCGAAACCGAACGTGCGACCCCGCCAATAGATTGCTCTCCGAACGAGGAATCCATCGGCGGGGTCACATGTTCGGTTCGAGTTCTGTTTAGCGATTCTGGAGCTCAAAATACGCGTCTAGAGTTTTGGCCGTCTTCTGGCCCACTGTGTGCTCCGAGTTGCGTCCTTCTCTCCGGGACGGGCCGATGTGATTGAGCCCTGCACTGCTCCGGGCCGGACGGACAGCGGACAGTCGGCCTGCAGACGGATTCCGTTGTCGTCGCTCTGTCTCTCTCGCGCCCGCACGGCACGCCCCATGAGTGCGAGAGAGACAGAGCGAGGACGGCACGGGCCGGGCGTGCGGCCGCATGCCTGCACGCCGCACGGCCGTGTCGCGTCACCTTCCACTCTATCGATTTTCCTTTCTTCTCGGACCGGCACGCGTCGCTGGTCGTTAGCAGCCAGGCTCCGAGGAATCAGTTTTTGTAACCGACTCCAAAAAAAAAAAAAAAAGGATACGGCTGGTTGAACGGAAGGCTTAGTTATGCCGTCGCGAGTGTAAGTTTAATTCAGTCTGTCCCACTAGGGGCGTCGGGGTCCGTTTACAGCGCCTTGCAGGTACGTTAAGCACAGCCGTAGGGCGATAGCTAATCGACTGCAGGACGTATGGATGAGAACCGCTCGACGCCAGAGGCGTTCCAAACACAAATGGTATGGCATGGTATTAGAGTGCATCAGTATGGTAGCGGCGCGCAGTGGGCCAGAAGACCGGCGCGGCGACCAAAAGTGTAGACGCGTTTTGATGAGCGCCAGAGTCGCCAAATGGGACTCGAATCGAACGCGTGACCCCACCAATATATTCCTCGTTTGGTGAGCAATGCATTGGTGGGGTCACGCGTTCGATTCGAGTCTCATATAGCGACTCTGGAGATCAAAACGCGTCCGGCATTTTGACCGCCACGCCGGTCTTCGGACCCACAGTGCGGCGGCCGCCATGGTGATTCGGCGCGGTGGCGTCGGCGGTACAGTTACCTCGCCCCTTGCGCCACAGTACTCCAGTATATCGTATGGTGCTAAAAACCGCCACCGCGCGCACGACTCGGAGTGCCAAAGCCTGAACGTGCATAGCGGTGCCTAGCGGTGCACCGGGCACGCGGCTAGGGCAAGGCGAGGTGAGAGCAGGCCGGCATTGCTGCTTGCACCTGTGGAGCAGTTGGACCGGACCAGCGTGCGGACCGGACCGGCCAAGCACTCGGGAGGGAGGGAGGGAGGGAGGGAGGGAGACGGCCTGGCCCGCCGCCTACAACCCTTTTTACCTACCTGGCTGTCTGGCGCCGGCCCCGCCCCACAGTGGGCCAGAAGACGGCGCAGGCGGCCGAAACTCTAGACGTATTGTGAGCTCCAGAGTCGCTAAATGAGACTCGAACCAAACGTGTGACCCCACCACCAATGTATTCCTCGTTCGGAGAGCAATCCATTGGTGGGGTCACACGTTTGGTTCGAGTCCCATGTAGCGACTCTGGAGCTCAAAACGCGTCTAGAGTTTCGGCCGCCCGCACCGTCTTCTGGCCCATTCTGTGCGCCCCTCGCGCGGTCTGCCCCAGCTAGCGCCCAGAACATTTACAATGCTGCGAGAATTGGAGAGAGAGAGAGAGAGAGAGAGAGAGAGAGAGAGAGAGAGAGAGAGAGAGAGAGAGAGAGAGAGAGAGAGAGAGAGAGAGAGAGAGAGAGAGAGAGAGAGAGAGAGAGAGAGAGAGAGAGAGAGAGAGAGAGAGAGAGAAAGAGAGAAAGAGAGAGAGAGAGGAGGGTTGGCCATTGGCAACCCTGGCGAGCGACCCTCGGACCCGAACTACCACCCGGTTCGGAACTCTCTGGGGTGACTTCGGCGACAGTTCGGGGAGGGCGTGGCGCCCCGATCGCACGGCCAGACGCAAGCCAGGATGGATAACCCAGTGATCCCTGTAATGGAAGTTGTTTTTCCTGCCGTTAAGCACCGGCCATGAAGTTCGCTCCCTCAGGGCCCGGCAGCGGAACGCTCCCCGAATTGGAAACAGGCGTTTTCAATCGGGCCCCGCACAGTGGGCCAGAAGACTGGCGCCGACGGCCAAATATTCTTGACGCGTTTTGAGCTCCAGAGGCGCTAAACAAGACTCGACTCGAACGTGTGACCCCACCAATGGACTGCTCTGCGAGCGAGGAATCCATTGGTGGGGTCACGCGTTCGGTTCGAGTCCCATTCGGCGTCTCCGAAGCTCAAAACGTGTCCAGGATTTTGGCCGCCTCAACGGTCCTCTGACCCACTGCGCGTCGTGTCACAGGGCGCCGGGCCGAGGCAATGACTTTGAACCTGCCGTCACGACACGGGTCTTGGCCGGGCCGCCGAACTGGGCCCGATTGGCCCGTCGTCCCCCCGCGTCGTCATTAAGATGTAGACAAGCCTATGGGGCCCGGCCCCCGCGTCCAGGACCGAGCCGGGTGGAGCGGGTAGCAGAGCCCGGCCGGCCAGACTAACCGGCTCGCAGGCCAACACCGGCAGCGGGACAGTCCCGGCCAAAAGCGGCGCAACTGCGCGCACAGTGGGCGCGGCGCGGCGACTTGCGGCGCTGTGGCCGCCGCGCCCGGAATGCCGCCGCGCCGAGGCGGCCGAGGAGGCAGTGATCTAGCTAGGACGCCGGACGCCCCTTCCCCCACCTGGCCGGCTTGGCTGGCGGAGCCTGGCTCTGTGCTGGCCGCCGGGGCGGAGGTAAAGGTAAAACAATCTCACGTTCTTTCTTCCTCTTTCCTCCGGCGGCTCGCCACGGACCGGCGGCGGCCCAGGCGAGCTGGCAGCCCCTGGCCGCCCCTGGCTCTCAGGCGATGCAGGCCGGACGCGCCGGCCAGCCACGCTGCCAGCCACGCTGCCAGCCTCAACGGCCGAACCACTGGAATAAATAAGGCGGAGGCCGAATCGCTGTCCGCATTGCAACCGGCTGCGCTGCGCCGCGCTGCCGCAGACACGGGGCGGCGCAGGACGACGCTGACATTACACGCACGGGAAAGGCGTCGTTTGCGATACTGGCGGCGGCGGCTGCTCTGCGAACGTCCTGGACTCGGCCCGCGGCGACGTCTAATCGCCCGGCTGCTCGGCGGCACAGTGGGCCAGTCGCTAGATGATACGCGAACCGAACGTGTGACTGCACCAATCGATTGCCCTCCGAACGAGGAATCCATTGGTGGGGTCACTCGTTCGGTTCGAGTCCCATTTAGCGACTCTGGAGATCGAAACGCGTCTAGAGTTTCGGCCGCCTGCGCCGGTCTTCTGGCCCACTGTGGGGCGGCGGCTGTTCTGCGAATCTCCTTGGACTCTGCCCGCGGCGACGTCTAATCGGCTGGCCGGCCGGCAGGCGACTCCCGACGGCTGTTGACCTAGCGCCCCTTCCGGCTGAGCGGCCTGCTTACCAAGGTGTGAGCAGCCCATCGGGGGTGCCTGCCAGCTCTTCAATTTTCGTCTCACTTCCATCTCATTGGGCTCGATTTTCCGCGCGCACGCCTCCTGCCTCCCACCCCGCCCCGCCCCGCTTCTCGAGTGTTTTCCCTAGCTTCCCTCGGACAGGTATGAATGGGCAGCAGACGCCGCACCAACCGCAGCCGCCGCCTTGTGTGTTTGCTCGTGGTGTTTTTGTTGTTCTTCGCGTCGTGCCTGTTGTTGTTGTTGTTGTTGTTTCTTCTTTTGCGGAGGGTCCTCGCGCCACAGCGTCGCTTCGTGTCCCTCCACGTTGACCGCCGCCCTGCAAATAATTGAACGCGCGGTGTAAATAATTCACTCGGCGTGTTTTTGGGGCGGACGGTCGGGCACGTTGAGTCACGAGTCGCAACAGACAGACAGACAGACAGACAGACGGACATTTAAACAGACAAAATAACTGAGCTGCGTGAAGCCCCTGCCGAGCTGTGGATAGGCAGCCCGGTGCATAGCAGTGCCGCCTGGTTGCCTACCTCAGCATCTGCAGGCGCGCGGGCAGCCGCGTGAACTGTTTGTTGACGTCAGGCGGACAGACGGACAGACGGACGGACGGACGGACGGACGGACGGACAGACAGACAGACTATCTCCGCTCCTTGTCGCCCCGCGTGCATCGCGGGGCCGAAATCATCGGACTGCGACTTTCCGAAATGGCGCGGATTAGATTATCGTGCCGAGGGTCCCGAAGGAAGAAAAGGGCGAGGAGCGGTTCCTGGGGCCCTCCGGGACGAAGGGACGAGGGTGGCCTTATAGGGCCCAGACAGACAAATCCTCCTCTCTTTGTCTCTCCATTACTCACTTTTTTCATTGCGATAGTGACTCTCCACCGCCCCTCTGCCGGCTGCCGCTCGCGCGTGGCGAGCCGGTCCTGCGGGTCCTTCGGGTCCTTCGGGTGGACTGCACACTTCTTATTTATCCTTACTTCTTTTTATTTATTCTTACTTCTTATTTCGATGCCATTCTCCCGTTCCTGCTCCCGAAAGAATCCCATCTCCCGCGCGGCGCGCGGGCTCCCCTCGCATCCTCCGAAGGTCTTCATTTTTATTCCTCAAGGACTTTGCGCTGCTGGTCCTTTGGGCTACACCACTGCACAGTGAGCCAGAACACCGGTGAAGGCCGTCAAATTTCTAGACGCGTTTTGAGCTCCAGCGTCGCTAAATGGGACTCGAAAAAAAATGTGTGACCCCACTAATGGACTGCTTTTCAAATGAGGAATCCATCGGTGGGGTCACACGTTTGGTTTGAGTCTTTTTTGGGAACTCAGGAGCTCAAAACGCGTCTAGAGTTTTGGCCGCCTGCGCCGCTCTTCCGGCCCACTGTGCACTGGCGGCGTTTCCAAACACTCGCCTCGTTTCCGGGCTCCTCCGGGCGCTTGCTGCTCCGGGATCCAGGCTAGTCTCCGGCGTGCATCCGCTCCAGACTCCTCCGCTGGGCCGCTGGGCCCCACTCTCTCCCGTGCCCCCCGAACTTCATGCACCAATGCTCCACGCTTCGCAGCCATTCCCCCTCCCCCCCCCCCTTTTCTCTGCTCCCGCGATCAAGCATTCCTTATAGATCTCTAGATTTGGCATGTGGGGGTGGTCTCGGAACATTAAGCACCGAAATAAGCGACGGACTGCCTGAGAACGCCTCTCTAAACGGGCTCTCCCCCTCTCCCCCCCCCCCCGGACTTTCTGTCTCTCCCACTCCGCCATAACACGATATCATCAGCGATATGGGCCCGGCCCCCACGCCCCACTGTGGGCCAGGGCGGACGCACTGGCTGGTCAGCCGAAACCAAGTTATTTACAAACGCCGGGATTGCTAGGCACGTCCCCGCCGGACACTTTGGACACCATATCGGCGTGGGTGGGCAGCGCTGCGCACAGTGGGCCAGAAAACCGGCATCATCATCATCATCGTCATCATGATCATCAGCGCTGTTAGGTCTTAACAGACCGCGCAGGCGGTCAAACCTCTAGACGCATTTTGAGCTCCATAGGCTCGCTAAATGGGACTCGAACTGAACGTGTGATCCCACCAAAGAATTGCTCTCCGAACGAGGAGTCCATTGGTGGGGTCACACGTTTAATTCGAGTCGCCTTCAGCGACTCTGGAGTTCTGGCCGCCTGCGCCGGTCTTCCGTCCCTCTGTGCGGGGGCCCCCTGTCCCGGCGGTCATCACGCGCCGACTCGTCTAGCAGTTTCCGCAGTGGCGGTTCCGACGTTCCTTGTTTCGCCGCCTCAAACAGAATAATGATGAAATTGGGGGCGAAACCTGCTTCCGTTGCGGTCGGCCGGCCATAGGCCTCCAAATTAGCTCATCTAGTCTATCCCACTCCGTTCAGCGCGACTCTTATCTCCTCCTCTAGCCTCGCCGCAGGGGGTCCGACCGGACGGCCCCTGGGGCGTTCCGGGTCAGGGGAGGGAGGGGGCAAGTGGCAGCTGCTGAGGCCTATTTGACAGGTAACAAGTTTAACGCCAGAGATTCTATCGTCGCGAAAAGCTTCTTCCTCGGAATGCGGTTGCCGGGGGCCGTGCACTACAAACAGACGGACAGACGGATGGACAGACAGACAGACGGACAGACAGACAGACAGCAGGGCTCGCAGCAGGTGCGCGAGGCGCGGCGCTCAGACGGCTTGTCGGACACATCTCGAAACATCCTGTGGACGAATCGGCTAGTCGGTGCGGTAGCACGGTAGCGCCACGAGTAGTAGGTCAGGCAGGCGGCAACGGTCTCCTTCAGGAGGTTCGGCCTCTGGAATTCGCCCCGAGTCGATTTGAGATTGACCACAGAGTAAGAGCGTTACTTATCCGAATACTAGACTCGTTCCCCTCTTGTTCCTTTTTTTTTAAAAAAAATAATTTTCGTTTGTTTTTTTTTTGTTTTTTGTTTTTTTTTCAACTTTGGTGCGTTGGCGTGCCTGACGTCACTCTAATTAACGCTGCCCCCTGCGAGCGTTGGCAGCACTGCAGCGTTCGGGGTGATGACGGATGGTTGGCGGCCTTGCCGGCGTGCACCGCCGTGCCGTAGGCAGCCCGCCGCGCAGCCCGGCCGGACGGGGGGAACGGCCAGCAGGGGCATATTTAGTCCCCGTCGTGTTGGCGCACGGTCGGTTGGCGAAGCTAACACGCAGAAAGGGGAGGAGGGGGCGAACTGACAGCGAGGGGGAGGGGTGGTCCCTTAATCCATTGCCCCCCGTGGTGGCGCCAGATTCAACCCCTACACCCTGCGAGCACCCGCATGTAACGCGGCCGCGGCGTTTTGGATTACATTTTCGTTCATTTCTCCATCCCTCCCTCGTTCATTACGAACAATCGGGGTCAATACACCAAAGTCAAAGGATTTTTTTTTCTCCGCCTGATCACTTTCGTTCCGGCAGACACGCCGCAGCTCTGTCAAAATAAGTCACGCGTGCGCGGGGCTCGCTCGCGCGTCAGCCACCCTCGGACGCACCGCGGCAAGGCTCATATTTTTTTTTTTCCCAGTCGAAATAAGTCACGGGTTCAAATACCCGCCGGGGGGCAATTTTTCTCCCGCCATAACGAAAGCGCGGGCCGGGCGCTGCAGGCCGGACACGAGCCGAGCGAGCGTGAGTCACAGCGGCTGATTCAGAGCGGCGCTCTGTCTCTCTCGCACCCGCGGCGCGCGCCGTGGGGGCCCAAGGGGTGCGAGAGAGACAGAGCGCTGTTGGGGATATCAGACTGCTAGAACACGACCGAATCAATTAGATGCATATCGTATCGTGCTGCGAGGGCCGGTCTTATCAGTGCGCATGGCGGCGCTGGCGGCGCTGGCGGGGCGGGTGGTCCCTTGGGGTCTGTTTCTCCGGCTGCCTACCTGGGCGGGGCGGGGCGGGGTGGGGCGAGGCGGGGTGAGGCGCGGCGGGGCGGGGCGGGGCGCTGACTCACCTGATACGGCGGGGCGGCCCGAGGGGTCGGCGAGACGCAATCTACGCGTTGAGCCCCCTCGATTTGTGCGAACGCCCCAACCCGACACCCCCTCGCCCCCGTCGCGCGCTCCTGCGGCGTTGCGTGGGGGTGCGAGAGAGACAGCTCTGAATGGCTCGCCTCACCTGCTGAAGGGGCGGCCGGAAGGGGTGCGTCTTGCGCCTAGTTAAAGCAGCGGCCTGGCCGTGAAGCTGTCCGCAGCAACGGCCGCAGGGCACCGCAGGGCCGCACTCCCGGCCGCTTAATTGTTAGAAAGTTCCTAATGGTATGTAAAAAGACCTCCATTTCGGCGCGGCGGGGTCGTGAACTCCTCCGCGAAGCCGGTCGGCTAACTACGCCCTTGCCTGTCCCAGCTGGGTCCCTCGGCTCCCCGGCAGCACGCCATTAGCTACGCCATCGGGTTTTAATGGTAATGATGACATACAATACTCCCTCCAGCGGCAAAGCGTGGCGGCTCGGCGGCGGGGCTCTGCGCGGCCAAGCGGCAGGGCGGCCAGCAGCTGCGCCCCCCGCTCCCCCAAGTAGGGCTTCGCACCGCGATCAAGGACGGGCGGACGGACAGACAGACGGACAGACAGACGGACAGACACACAGACGGACAGACAGACAGACAGACGGACGGACGGACGGACAGACGCAGAACGTAGCCATTGGTGGAGTTAGTGCGTCGGCGGGGGCGCCGGAGGGGAGGAGGCCGCCGTCGACCCTCGCAGCGCCTTCCGTCCGCGCCGAGCTCAACTAGTCCACCAAGCAGGTGTCCTTGTCGCACTCGCACGCGGAACGCGCGTGCGCGGGGGCGGCGGGGGCGGCCGCACAGTGGGCCAGAGGACCGGCGCAGGCGGCCAAAACTCTAGACGCGTTTTGAGCTCCTGAGTCGCTAAATGGGACTCGAATCGAACGTATCACCCTACCAATGGATTCCTCTTTCGGAGAGGAACCCATTGATGGGGTCATACGTTCGGCCTAGAGCACAAAAGCCGTCCGGGGTTTTGACCGCCTCCACCGGTCCTCTGGCCCACTGTGCGCCGTGGCAGGTCACGCCAGGGACGCCGGCAGGCAACCAGCCGAGCGGTTCCGAACAGTCGATCCGTCTCTCTCGCACCCCTACCGTGCGCCCTCAGTGAGTGCGACAGAGAAGACGCAACGACGCTCTGCAGCGCTGCGCCCGCCGGCCTCCCCCTCGTAAAACAGTCTCACTTGTATTATACACACGAGGGGGTCTTACGTTGGCGAGACGGGTGGGGGCCGAAGTACTGCAAGACGAGGGCCGCGGGGCCGCGGGGGCGCGAGGCCGGAGCTTGCCCTCGGCGGAGCGCCCTGCCAAAAACAGTGACCTCTGAGTCAAGGGCCAAGGGCCAGACCCTCCTGCGTTCTTCTTGGTATTCTTACACGGTAAAAACGAAACCTGGTTTTCCCAGGAACTCCCTGGAAATCGCCTATGTCTTTACCATAGGCTTCCTGGGAAAAGCGGGAACTGTTTTTTGCCGTGCACACATTCACTGATCCTCTGGCCCACTGGGCGACATCTCTGTCGGCCGGCGTCCACCTCCTCGGCGGCGTGCCGCGGCCTGTCGCGCACCTGGCGAGACAAAGCCGCGGGTCCGCGGTCCGCGGAGGCTGCGGTGGCGTCGCGGGGGCGCAGCCAGCGCAGTCATGGCGCGGCGGCGCGGCGTATAAATTATAGTGTCGGCGGCAATAAAAAGCCAGCCGAAAGGGACGGGAAGGAAGAAAAGGCAAACTCGCTTTTTCCAGCGGCACGCTGATGGGTGTTCGAACCCGGGAACTGATTTTTCTTACTTCACGCAGACGCTGTCGGCGCAGCGCGTCGCGATGCCCATGCGGGTCGAATATCTAACGAGCGTGGCCTACACTACACTACACTGCATGCCGGGGGAAAGGCGGAAGACGCTTCTTTGCCTTTCCAATTTTGATCCGCCTTCTTTTTCTCCCTCCAGGACGACGCGACGCACAGTGGGCCAGAAGACCGGCTGGACCGCCTCCTGCAGTCCCCGCACGACCCGCAGTTGATTTTGGCACTCGTTGCTCTAGCTGTGCTGCGCTGTGCCAAGAACGGAACGTCCGCCTGCGGGTAGCTTCGCATATATTTAAAAACTTTGCAAAATTGTTTATTTATTTACTTTTTTTTGTGTTCCAAGCGTGGCACAGCTAGTGCCCCGCCCCACTGTGTGTTGTGCGGTCTTAAAGTCGCACCGCGCCTCACCGCCGCGCAGCGTACCCAATGGCGTGTCTCCATCGCGTCGCGGCGGCTATCTCTCTCTCTCTCTCTCTCTCTCTCTCTCTCTCTCTCTCTCTCTCTCTCTCTCTCTCTCTCTCTCTCTCTCTCTCTCTCTCTCTCTCTCGCACCCACGGGGCGTGCCGCCGGGGCGCGAGAGAGACGGCGCGGGCCTGTGCTGCTACGTGCCCCCTGCCGCGCCGCCTCGCCGCGCTACGGCCCCATCAGAGTCCCGCTACGGCGCTACGGCCCCAGCTCCAGCTCAGGCTCCAGCAGAGAGGTCTCTCTCTCTCTCTCTCTTTCTCTCTCTCTCTCTCTCTCTCTCTCTCTCTCTCTCTCTCTCTCTCTCTCTCTCTCTCTCTCTCTCTCTCTCTCTCTCTCTCTCTCTCTCTCTCTCTCTCTCTCCCTCCGGCGCGACCTGCCTGCGTCGACGCGATACTGCGCGTGTCACCGGCCTGGAGGCTGCCTGGAGGCTGCCTGGAGCCAGCATGGAGGCTGCCTGGAGGCAGCATGGAGGGGTGTAACGGAGACCGCGCCTCAAAGGAAATGCCTCACTTGTTGGTGGCCTATGGCCCTATTACGTCTCGTTAGGCCCTGTGTGCCTTGGACCCTTGAAATGGTGCATTTGACGCACACACAAGCACACATACACACACTGAAACACACACATATACACACTCACACACACACACACACACACACACACGTGTCACGTCGCTACAGTACCGCCGCACAGCCCTACACGATTTCCCGCGATTTCCGCTAGAACCTCGCGAGAACACTTTTCAAATCCGGATAGTAATAAAGTTACACATTTACCAGTGAAATTTGTCTCAAGACGCGCGTAGACATTGTGCGTGTGTTGCATTGGTAAGACACATGCACGTGTGCAGGCTGCGTTCGCCTCGCAGAAAAAGAAGCAGCTCGACTTGCACCTTAAGTCACGGGCCCTGTGCGCTCCGCGCGTCGGAATCCCGCCCATGATCGCACATCACGTGACTCTGTGTGTGTAAGTGTGTGTGTGTGTGTGTGTGTGTGTGTGTGTGTGTGTGAGTGTGTCAGTGAGTGTGTGTGCGTGACCTTTCCTAAGAGCTTTCCCTGCGACGGCGGGCAGGAAGGTAACGCTAGGCGGGGTAAAAAAAAAGCATAAATGTATCGCGCATGGTCTTCTGGCCCACTGTAAGACACGGAGGGCGAATAGACGCCGCTCGCTGTGAATAATCACCGCTCCCGATCCCGGCGCGCTCATTGAATTCGGTCGCCCGAGAAAGAGACATTCCCGCGAGTCGGCGGAAAAAGGGGGTGGAAAAAAAAGTTAATATCTTTGGTGTCACCCGAGCGGGACTTCCCTTCCGGTGTGGGAGTTGCTGGCGGTCCGCGGCACTATAGTGGCAGCACTGACAGCGCGGCAGCGTCGAGGCGCACAGTAGGCCAGATGACCGGCGGAGGCGGCCGAAACTCTAGACGCGTTTTGAGCTCCAGAGTCGCAAATGGAACGGGAACAGAACGAGTGACCCCACCAATGGATGCCTCGTTCGGAGAGCTATCCGTTGGTGGGGTCACACGTTCGGTTCGAGTCTCGTTTCGCAAAGCTCGGAGCTCAAAACGCGTCCGTGGAATTTCGACCGCCTCCACCCGTCTTCTGGCCCACTGCGCGCCGGCCAGTTTCTGAGAAAAAGAATTCCATTCCGCCGCTGCCGCTTCTATAACCGTTCGCGACGGTTTGCGATCCCTCGGCGACGGCTGGCAGCCGGACGGCCCTGCCCGCGGAATGTGTCTCTCTCGCTCTAGAAAGAAGAAAGCGGGGAATGCACCCCCGCTCTGGGAACCGCGGCTAGGAATGGCCATGATGGCGGCAACGTGCGTATAGCCGCGTGCGCAAAGGCACCGGTTCGGAGAGTCCGCGGTGCGTGTTCAAATACTTGAGTTTGTTTTCAAAAAAAAAATCTTTTTTTTTTTTAAATTATATTTGGTTGACAATCAACTGACAAAAAAAGATAAGTTAAAAATTCTCAAGAGGTTGCCACCCAAAAACCAAAGAGAAATGTGTGTTCTCTGGTGTTTTTGTCTCTTTCCCTTAGGGCATGTTTCGGTGCGAGCAACGCACCGCGGCTGGAATTCGCGGCTCGCACTCCTCGTCCGGCCGGCCGGACTGGATGCGAGCGGAGTCCGGTTTGAAACTGCATGCAACGAAACGACCAACGGCCGCACTGCGAGTCACTCTCTGGTTCTGTTCGCTCTGTCGCTCTCGCACTCGTGGGGCGGCCCGTGTGGGTGCGAGAGAGACAGAGCGACGAATCGGTCTGCCATAGCGCGCTCAGCCCAATATGACGCAACGCGGCGGCGAGGGCGGGCACGCACCGGCCACCACTCACTCCAGCCAGGCCAGCCCCGTGGCGGTCGTGGGGCCCGGCCGGTCGGCAACCCCAACCCCGCCGAAATGGACAGCCGACAGCCCCGCGCGGTCGGCCGGTTCATCGCTGCTTCTCTCTCGCGCCCCGGCGCCCCGCCGCACAGTGGGCCAGAAGACCGGCGCGGGCGGCCGAAACTCTAGACGCGTTCTGAGCTCCAGAGTCGCTGAACAGGACTCGAATCGAGCGTGTGACCCCACCGAAGAATTCCTCGTGCGGAGAGCAATCCATGGGTGGGGTCACACGTTCGGTTCGAGTCCCATTCGGCGACTCTGGAGCTCAGAACACGTCTAGATGATGATGATGCCGGTCTCTTGGCCCACTGTGTGCGGGCCTGCGGGGAGTGCGAGAGAGAGCGGCGCTCCCCTCGAGGCCCCATTCCAGTAGGCCGGCCGCCTAGTGGGCCGCCCCGAAGCGCGCGACCGTTCCACGAGAATTGGATTCGGCCGCCAATGGCCAAAATAATTGCTTTTTTTTTTTGACGCTTGGCTCCTCTTGCGCGCGTCGCACTTTGGGCCGCTCCGCTTGCTTTCAATGTCGCGCCATATTTTCCACCGCCAGCGAATGAATGACGGGGAGAATTTGTCGCCCGGCTTTTGGGATGTACGCAGGACTGCAATTACGCAATTAGGCAAAGTACGCCGCGGATGGAGAGGGGGTGGGTGGAGGGGAGAGAGGAGGGGGCGACGAATGGGCTGCGATTGTCGTCGAGGCGAGGATTCTAGTCACCCACCGCAGCCTCTGCGCCCATCTCGCTCACTCGTATACTCGCGTCCCGTGCGGGTGCGAGAGAGACAGAGCGTCCGTTGTTTGGAGCCAGCCCGGCGGCGCGCGCCACCCTCGCCGACGATGTGGGGCTTTCAAATTCTTGAGCCGAGGGGTTCCTCCGGGACTGCGGCCGGATGGGGATGGCCGGCGACGCACAGAGGGTTAGAAGACGGGTGGCGGCGGCCAAGGGCTCCAGAGCCGCTGAAATAAGGACTCGAACCGAACGTGTGACTCCACCAATCGATTGCTCTCCGAACGAGGAATCCATTGGTGGGGTCACACGTTCGGGTCACGTCCCATAGCGACTCTGGAGCTCAAAACGCGTCTAGCATTTTGGCCGCCTGCGCCGGTCTCCTGGCCCACTGTGCGACTTTACCGCCCAGTGCGGTGCTGTCGCGCCAAATGACGCGTCCGGACATTATTATTTATTTTTTGTCGATTTTCTCGCTTTTTCCAGTTCGGTAATCAGAACACGGCGGCCCGGCAGGGGGGCCAGGCTGGACTGGGCTGTCCAGGCGGCGCTATGGGGGCAATTCCTGGTGCCCATTACCCTGGAGTCGGGAGGGATGAGAAAAAAAAATCCCAAACTCAGCACGTTTTAGCCAGTTTTTGAGCGTGAATCAGGATCAGGCTCTACGGGGGAGTCGCGCGATCACCAGCACCAGGACACTTCCCCAGGCTGGGGGCCCGGCAGGTGCGTCGGAATCACCCATGTATTATCCCCATTCAAAGTGGGTTAACGCCATTCGGCTTTTATGGTGGCGCTGCACAGTGGGCCAGAAGCCGGCACAGGTGGCCAAAACTCTAGACGCGCTCTGAGCTCGCTTGAGTCGCTTACTGGGACTCGAACCAAACGTGTGACCCCACCAATGGATTGCTCTCTGAACGAGGAATCCGTTGGTGGGGTTACTCGTTCTGTTCTCGTTCCATTTGCGACTCTGGAGCTCAAAACGCGACAAGAATTTCGGCCGCCTCAACGGTCTTCTGACCCGCTGTGTGCGAAGCGGGGAAGCGCGCCAACTGTCCTGGAGCCAGGAGCCGTCCTGGACCGGACCGGAGAACATGAACAGAAGCAGCGGCCCAGTCTGAGACGGTCTGCGATACCAGCATACCACCCGGGGGGGGGTCGGCCTTAAATATGAACTAACGAATGGGATAAATCATCTGACGTGAGGTAGACAAGAATCGTGTCTCTGCGCCGCGGAGTAGTCTGCTGGGGCCGCACGGTCGGCTTTTGGCCCAAAACAACCCACCTGTTTTCTCCAGGCTGGACAGCGTGGCGGCGACTTATGGTTTCAGCTAACTCCCTAAAAATAGACACTTCCACTAGAACGCCGAGTGAAGAACAAGAGGAATAAAAAGCACCGGAACCAGTTCCCAAAATCGTCTTATTTGGAGGTTTTGATGAATTTAAATCATAGATATCATCCTGGTTTGATTTTTAACGACTTTTCGAACCCAAATGAACACATAATATTAACAAATAAGCGACCTTTGGGGACTGTTTCCGGCTTTTGTGATTCTTCTTCTTCTTCTTCACTTGGCGCTCTGGTGAAAGTGTCTATTGTACCATTTGTTAATTTATTTTTTTTCAAATAAAGTGTTAGTTTTGAAATATTTTTTTTGACGTTGACGGACCGCTTCCCGCGCGCTAACACGCGCGTACAGAGACCACCGCCACAACGGTGCGCCCCAGACAGGCCGACCACTGTCCTGCGGCGGTGGCCCGGCGGTGGCCCGGTGGCGGCGCCATGGCGGCGCACAGTGGGCCGGTGACCGACGGAGGCGTTCAACTCGCCGCAGTGCGTTCTGCACTACTTCCGGCCGGCGACACCGCGAGGCGCGGCGCGCGCGGCGCCCCGTTGACGCGGCAATGGCAATCTTTGTCGAGATAGAGTGCCGCGCCGGGGCTCCATTAGGCCGCCGCACCGCCGCACCGCCGCCGCGGACGCTAAGGACGTCGTCGGTGGCGGCGGCGGCGCACAGTGGGCCAGAGGACCGCTCAGGCGGACAAAACCCTTGACGTGTTTTGAGCTCCAGAGTCGCTAAGCAGGACTCGAACCTAAACTATGACCCCACAAATGGATTCCTCGTTCGGAGAGCAACCCATTGGTGGGGTCACACGTTCGGTTCGAGTCCCATTTAGCGACTCTGGAGCTCAAAACGCGTCTAGAGTTTCGGCCGCCTGAGCGGTCTTCTGGCCCACTGTGCGGCGTCGCTCCGCCCCTTCCCACCGCGCCCAGGCCGCGCCCGCGACGCTGTCAACTTTCATCGACGGCAGATCTAACGGCGATACTGCGCGCCGAAATTGTGTAAAGCAAACGAAACGTTCGCGTGACCGGGCTGGGCCATTCTGCAGGCAGCCTGGAGGCCCGAAATTAATAATCACAATAATTAGTGCCGGATATCGACCGCCCCGTGGCCCGGCACAGTGGGCCAGAAGAGCGGCGCAGACGGCAACTCTAGACGCGTTTTAACCTCCAGAGTCGCTAAATGAGACGCGACCCGAACGTGTGACCCCACCAATGGATTGCTCTCCGAACGAGGAATCCATTGGTGGGGTCACTCGTTTGGTTCGAGTCCCATTTAGTGACTCTGGAGCTCAAAACGCGTCTAGAATTTCGGCCGCGTCCTCCAGTCTTCCGGCCCACTGTGCCCAGCCCCCCGCGACAGCTTTTGCTTTTCCACCGGCCACGCCCCCCATTTCCATGCCGCCCCCCTCAATGCCGCCCGCTGCGCCATTAGGACATTCAGCCTATTCGGGTGGAAAAATATAATGAGTGTCGCAGGGCGGGGCTTGCAAGGGAAACGGCGACACCTGCGGGCCGCCACCCGGACGGCCTGGCTGGACACGCACGCCCCGAAATCAGACCGCCACTTTCGAAATTCGTTCTGAAAGGTAAATAAGTAAATAGGGTAATGGGCGCGCTGGTGCGCTGTGTTCCAGGCCGGCCGGTGTGTACAGAGGTACGGTTATGCCGCTCGAGGTGTGTACGCGGTCCGTCGGCGAGAGCAGTGCCCGCTCTTTTTTTCAAAACGTGAGAACGAAAATGATGCACCGTTTCTGGGCGAAGCTAGCTAGGCCGGCAGGACACGCGGACAGCTTTAATTACCCTTTCTGATGATAATTATAAGCTCACCGACACCTCTTGTCCTTATTTTTTATTTTTCCCTTCAAAACTTCTTCCCGCTAACGAAACCGCGGCCCGACAACAGCGCCCATTTGCGTTAATTGGCCGCAGTGCACAGTGGGCCAGAAGACCCGCGCATTCGGCCAAAACTCTGGACGCGTTTTGAGCTCCAGAGTCGCTAAACATGACTCAAATCGAACGTGTGGTCACACGTTCGGTTTGTGTCCCATTCGGCTACTCTGAAGCTCAAAACACGTCCAGGATTTCGGCCGCCTCCAACGGTCCTCTGGCCCACTGTGCCTCGCGCGCCGCCTCTGCCGGGGCCAGGATGAAAAGTGAACAAACACGCGAGCAGGCAACCAGGATGCTTATTCGAGCGCGCGAAAAGGTTTGCCTGCCCCGAGACGGTGGGAGCGATGGACAGATTGGATAGCGGCCGCGCTGGCCCACGGTGGGTCAGAAGACCGCTGAGGCGGCAAAATCCCGGACGCGTTTCAAGCTCCAGAGTCGCTAAATGGGACTTACATCGAACGTGTGGCCCCATCAATGGATTCCTCGTTCGGAGAGCAATCCATTGGGTCCATTGGGTGAGTCATACGTTCGATTCGAGTCCCATTTTGCGACTCTGGAGCTCAAAACGCGTCTAGAATTTCGGCCGCCTCAACGGTCTTCTGACCCACTGCGTGCCCGTCAGCGTTCGGCGGCCGTGTCCCGCCCACACGGCTCCGGGACTCCAGGCGACTCCAGCAGAGGCTCCGGCAGAGGCTCCAGAAGACCGGAGGAGAAGGCGCCGGACAGGGCAAGGCCGATGACCCATTCTAGTTTCGCTGCCCGGTGGCGATGAGTTGGCGAGCCCACCGCCGGAGACTTGGCGTGTCATTTTCTCGTGTGCGTGTGTGTATGTGTGCGCGTGTGTGTGTGATGTGTGTGTGTGTGGGTCGCACTGACATGCGCGTCATCCAGTTTACAGAGGCGGATCGGATGAGCAGCACGGCGACCAGGGGAGGGAAGGGGGACTCGACTCGCAATTATAAATCAACCGTCATTATTTCTCTTTTTCAGTCTGCGTCCGTGTGTCTGTGTGCATGTTGGTCGCTGTCGGGCTGCGACGGTGTTATTGTTTTTTCCCCCTTCTGTTTTTTTCTTTTCTGAAAGAAATGGCCCCTGTGAAAAAGCAAGGTAGGCAACCTGACTACATTCAAGCCCAGCGGCCGTTTGTTTTTTTATTATTTTTTTTATTTTATTTTTTTCGATTTGACCATGAACTGCCTATCAGAGGCCCGACCGTCTGCCTGCCTCCGGGGCGGTGACCGGAGTGCTGACACCGCAGCCTAGGGGTGTGGGGAGCAGGGGTATTCACCACGCGGGCTGCCAGCCCCGTCTGCCCCGCGCCCCGCTCGCCGCGCCGCCATTGCGACTGATTGCGATGCACACAGCCCTCCGTCCGCCCGCCCGCCCCACAGTGGGCCAGAAGACCGGCGGAGACGGTCAAAATCCCGCACGCGTTTTGAGCTCCACAGTCGCAAAATGGGACTCGAACCGCGAACAACGAGTGACCCCACCAATGGATTCCTCGTTCGGAGAGCAATCCATTGGTGGGGTCACACGTTCGGTTCGAGTCCCATTTAGCGACTCGGGAGCTCAAAAACGCGTTTAGCGACTTTTAGCCTCCTCCTCCGGCCGCCGGTCTTCTGGCCCACTGTGCGCCCGTCTGTCTCGCCGCCCGTCGCATTATTCCGCAATGAGGAGCAACCGGGACGGGAGATGTTCAATAACCAACAGCGTAGTCCGGCCGAGGGTCCGCCGGCGCCACCCCCTCCCCTCCAACCCCGTCCACCCTCCCCTCCAACCCCGTCCACCCCCCGGCGGCGCGGCGCTACGCGGCGCCGGCCGGTGCGCCGTGCCTGTGCCGTGCCTGTGATGTGTGTTGAGCTTTATTTTAATTAGACCCTCCCTCCCTCCCTCCACCCCGCCAGCCACGGCTGCTGCGCGGCGCCCCGCACTGCAAGGGCTGCGAGGGTCGATAACAGCGCCACTCCGCGCGGGGCAAAGCACAGAGGGCAACGCCGGGCATAGCCGGCAGACTGATTCCGCTCTCGTCGCTCTGTCTCCCTCGCACCTGCTTGGAACGCCCCCATGAGTGCGAGAGAGACGGAGACGACACGAAAGTGGCGTTCGTGAGTGCGGCCGGTGTTGCCGCACGGCGGGACCAAGCAGTTCAGTCAAAGGCTTCAGTCAAATGCTAGACGGTGGGCGACACACAGTGGGCCAGAAGCGGCAGAAGTCCGGCGCAGGCGGGTTAGAACTGTAGATGCGTTTTGAGCTCCAGAGTCGCTAAATGGGACTCGAGCCGAACGTGCGTGTGACCCCACCAACAGATTGCTCTCCGAACGAGGAATCCATTGGTGGGGTCACACGTTGTTCGGTTCGAGTCCCATTCAGCGACTCTGGCTGGAGCTCAAAACGCGTCTAGAGTTTTGGCCGCCTCCACCAGGGGCAAAAGGACAATTATTATGCCCCCCCCCCTTTGACCCCTAGATAACCGCCTGAAAAGTAAACAAAAAGCAACACTTGGCCCCTGTAAATAGGCAAAAAGCGCTACTTTGCCCCCCCCCTCCTCAGGCCGGCTCTGGATCCGCCACTGGTGGGGAATCAGTATTCAGTGCGGCAGCCCGGCGATTAGAAAGACTAGGGCTGCCGCCTCCGAGGGGTGCCTCACTTCGTCCAGTCAGTGTACACCCTCAACTCCAGTCACTGCCTTGTTTCAGTCTAGTCACTGAAAAAGCCGGCGCAACAAAGTAATTTTACCCTAGTAGCAACGAATTTCTAGAGATTTTCCATCTAATCAAAGTAGAAATTCAGTCTAGTCACCAGTCAGTGTACACCCATTTCCAAAGTGAGGTACCCCTCGGCCGCCTCCCAGCGCGGGCCCATGCCGAACAGTGCTGCCACGCTCTCTCTCTCTGGCACTCCTACAGAGCACCCCGGGCGTGAGTGCGAGAGAGACAGAGCCACGAAAGCACAGTTCGAAATCAGCCAGGTGCTGCCCCACGTCGTCCCGTCGCACTGCACTGCACTTACAGTCCTCCAAATGTCGGGGCTTTACCTTGCAGTGTATTCTAATATGCTTGCATATTGTAGTTGAGGAAGTCAGCAGGAATTAAATATATGCCATTTACTCACTATGAATAGACTGTATTATTCCCAAAAGACATAAAAAGGGAACGGGGGTGGCTGCATGGACTAGAACAATTATTTCATACAACTGATTTATGACAGTTCATTCTAAATATACATAACATATTTGTGTAATCTGCATGCATCGACCTTCCACACAAAACCAATAAAAGTTTCATACATATCAAAGATACATGACGTGTGTATTAGGTTTTAAAATTTAGTGATATCCGAATCAATCACACAGAATTCTATTAATGTGTTATAGATAGAGATCACAGGGAAGAGAAAGGTGATCAACACTTTAATTTCACTAGGCAAAGTAAATATTCACTCTGTGATACTTGTACTTGCAACAGATCAGATTCAAAATCCAAATGAGACTCCCTTACAACATAGTACGATTGTTGAAAAGAAACAACTTTGCAAACATGTTCATGTTTGCATAAAAAACAAACATTTTGGAAGTTATGTAAAAATTAGGAGCAGTGCTTGCTTGTTGTATACTAAGGTTTAATATATTTTACATAAGCTATTAATATATCAGCAAGCTCAACATTTTACAGCTACCTATAAAAAAACCAGTGACAAGTCAACTATAACACCAGCAAACTTGAAAAGATTACAATTTTGAGATTATTTTTTTTACTGTAGAAAGGTTTTTGTTAAAAGTGTAACGATCAAAACAAATTTAAGATCACTGAATTACTTAAAAGTTTAGTATGCCCAGCCAGACAAAAGAAATCGCCAGAGACCAGCTTGCCAAGAAATCATCAATAAATTGCATACAGACTTTCTGTTATGCTATCACAATATCAAATCAAAACCGTAACTAAATAAAACGATGATATTCTACATGTACAAGCCATTGAATATGAAATGCAAAATTGTCTCCTCACATGGCAACACAAATCCGATCAGTTCATCATTTGTATTGCTTACAGAGCTCAAAAGAAGTCACCATTGACAACCTAAAGAGACAAGATCAACTAAGAATTAACTACAATAATAAAATTTAAAAGAAATAACTTCAAAGACGGATAGCATGTGTTTCTGTTCAAAAAACAAACAAAAAAGGATGCAAAACTAAACACCTTAACATCGGCTGAACTATTGGTTCCAAATAAGGCAGTTATGGAACTTCCATCTTCTACAACACACGAAACAGATGGAAGCTTCATATACTACCAATCTAGTCCATAATGTTTCTCTACTTGGACCCAGCTGTAAGAAATCTATCACCATAGCATGCCAGCAGCCTGAATGGGCGAGGGGAATGAAAGCATTGCGCTTTAACATATCCCAACAGTACAGCTGTCCTTAGTCTCAATGTTCACAAGAATTACTAGAAGCAGTATAGTCTTCCCTGTAATATCTTAATTTTGGTTACATTATGTTACTGTAGCAAAAATATAATGTTGCAAGATAAAAGGCAAGAATTTTGCATTGATATAGAGAACATTAGAAACAAATAACAGCTCATTGGTTTACACATCACTTCTACGGCAAACATACACAATACTACCTGAGGTGAATATTCATTATAACAATTTTCTGATTCCTCAACTATACTAAATTATCCCTGTACAATCAACAAGTGCGTGCTGATAGAAAATTTAAAATTTAGTAAATGATCACTAAAATGTCTTGCCTGCTATTAATCTTGACTCCACACAGAAATTTGAAACTCTAATGCAAGAGAGGGCATAATTACAGTTCTCCACTGCTGCAAATCTAAAACATTTTTTCCACAATGAGAACACCAGATAGTTCAGGGTAACAACCAAATCAAAATTAAAATGAGTCATGATACACAGTAACTACATACATGAAAACATAAGCTGATCCCTCTCAAGTTACACCAATGCAGAGATTACAAGGACTTGCAAAAGGGCTTGCACCATCAAAATCGAACCAAATGTAAGCAGATTATGAATTTATGAAATCACATGATATTTAATAGAGTTATAAGAAAGTACACAGAAATGAAATAACCACAGAGAAAGTTCAAAAATAATGAAAGTTCATAAAATGCAACTTAAAAGGGAAACTTAATACTAAGCAATAGAAACAATCTTTGAATGCACTTACATTTAGTCATTGGAGGAGACATTAATAACAAATACATTCAACTATCTAACAGTCTTGTAATACTTAAGATGTGTGAGAAACTAAATGCCATGCAACTTAATGTTGTAACAGCTGTGCAAGGTGGCCAGGGGCCGGGATCAGCTCAAGTTTTTACTCACTTTACACATCCAATCAACAAGTTTTACATTTGTTGCCTAGTGTCCCCCTGACTTTGAGTGGGCAATGAGCCACTGGAGAGTGATGTCAATATTATCTTTCTCTTTACATGAAATGGAGTAACAGCAAATTTCTCGGTCTTGAATTGCACATAGATTCCTGAAACAAAAAACAATAATAGATATAGGCAACCCAGTATTTATGGACAGGAGCTGAATCAATTCTAACCCATTATGACTCTGACTGTGACTCGCAGCAATGGTTGAGACGGCCATGAGTCATAGTCAGTCAGAGTCAGACAGAATCAGGATGGGTTGAAATCTTTAACTTGATACCGATAGGATGAAAAAAACCGTTTCCCACTCACATTCGGTCGATTAGCTCTTTCTCATCCAAACAGGTTGGAAGATCTCGCTTGTTTCCCAACACTAAAACAGGTATACCCATAAGCTGGGGTTTGTCCAATAAATTATGAAGCTCATTTCTTGAGGCCTCAATTTTATCAGGATCAGCAGCATCAACCATATATCTGTGAATAAGAGGACAATTAGGGTCACAACATAAAAACAATTAAGGGTGATCGAGCACACAGAAACAAGAGAGGCACTTACACTATAGCATTTACTCCTCGGCAATAACGCTCCCACATTGATCGGAAGCGAGGTTGGCCTCCTATGTCCCAAACTTTGATGGTGACATTGCCTTTAGTTATTTTTCGCATATTGAAGCCAACAGTAGGAATCATATCCTGGTTAAACTGCCCCGACTGAAACAAATACAAGAACAATTGTGAGAGAGCAGTGAGAGCGGAAAGATTCAACTCTAGAAACTTATTTGCCTGCACATTACATAACATAAGATTGTGTTGAAAATGTAGACGCAACGACCAAAAGTAAAGACGATTTTCTATGATAAGACAAGGCAAACAAAGGTTGCTGAATGTTTCAAGAAGTATTGACAACTTGTACACAGAGATATAGGTACATGCAAGCAGTTCCTGGTTAATCAATGCCAGTGGTGAAAGACAAGCTCAAGGACATCTGAGGTGATAAATGCTTTCAAAACAAAAAATGGGATCATTTGCAAAATCGGCAGTTTCATTTTGACATTTGGAGGTTAAGCCAAAACCAGATGGCGAGATAAGTTCCAGAACAGAGAAAGAAACTGCAACGCACAGGACAAAAACGTCCTTTGCGAAGGAAAATTTAATAAAACAATATTTTCTACCAAAATACGTACCGCAATAACATTAACGAACGTTGTTTTTCCCGAACATTGTAAACCGACAAGTGTCAGTTCCATCTCTTCTTTCCAAAACAAACTCTTGAACCAGTCCAAGATTCTATTTACTAGTGCCAACATGTTTCTAAATGAGTTCGTCTGCCGCTAAATCACAGCTTCATCCAGCAGATGACAGTGATTGAGGGGAAATGTGCAATTTCAACGCCTCCCTGCGGAGTATGAGTAACAGGAATCCACACCCTACTGCTGCAGCAACTGCTGCAACAACGAGCTGCCTCTCGGCTCTCGGGCCAATCGTCCCACTGCGTCAGTTTTCTGACGTGTTCAACTCGACGGCGATATGAAAAGCTGCGAGCTTTCCAAGGGATGAATAGTCGTCTTACGTCATAAATTGACAGTTTTGATTGTTTACAATCGGTGAAAATAGAATATACATGTTGAGGAGATCATTTTCATAACTTCAGAAAGTGTCACGCTTGACTTGCGTGGTGCTTGGCTTTCGGGAGAGGGTAATTCAAAAGCACCGGAGAGACGGACACCGCGGCTCTGACTAAATTCGCGCTGTGTGTGGACCAGGCAGACTGTACTGACGGTGCTACGCCTGGTTCGGCGGGAGGTGCATAATTACCTTGACCACTCGAACAACAACAAGTGACACAACGCGCTCAAAATAATTGTTTGTTTGGTTTAAAAACCTAAAAAAAAAAAAACAAAAAAAAACTAAAACTAAAAACTAAAAAAAAAATCAGTTTTTTTTTTTTTTAATTCGCAAGCAGAAAAATATTTAGACCACACAGGAGAAACAAGCGTTTCCGTTCTATTCTTTTTTTTAAAAAAGTGACAATTTTTTGTGTAGTGATTGTAGACAGTGTCTCGGTGCTTCTAGCGTCTATTTCGAGTAATTCCCCCCTGGCGCGGCGCCACCGCCGGTCCCTGTGGGCCCGTCCCTAGTGGTGGGCCCGTTGGTCGGCGACGTGACACGGGGATGCGGAGCGCGAGGGCTTAGTGTCGTCCGTCGCGGCCCCAGCCGCTGGGCCGCCGCACCGCACCTGCCGCCCCGTGCCGCGGAGACAGATAGCATGGACCCCTTCGGTGAGTGCAGATCCGAGGGCGGATCCATCCCGCCCTGTGGCGCGCTGTGACGTGGTGGCGGAGTTGTCCCTTGCACGCTCCGCGACGCTGCGCGAATGCGCGACGACGCTGCGAGGCTATTATTGACTTGAGCGAGAAGGTCGGATTAGACGTATCGGCGCGGGGCGCTGCTGCATTGACAGCTGACTTGGCTGGCGTTGCACAGTGGGCGAGAAGACCGTTGAGGTGGCCAAAATCGCACGTGTGACCCCCCACCAATGGATTCCTCGTTTGGAGAGCAATCTATAGGTGGGGTCAGACGGTCGATTCGAGTCCCATTTGGCGACTCTGGAGCTCAAAACGCGTCTAGAATTTTGTCCGCCTTTAAACGGTCTCCTGACTGTTCCACTGTGCCTCCATGGTTGTCCGCAGGGCCCGAGGACGGCCCGTGCGCGGTGTGCTCCGCGCCGGGCAGGGCGTGCGCCGCCTGCTTCGCCGTCTACTACTGCGGCAGGGAGCACCAGCTGGCCCACTGGCAGACTGGCCACAAGGACACCTGCGCCACGTACAAGATCTCAAAGGACCCCATCCTGGGCAGGTACCTGGAAGCGACGCAGGACATACAAGCAGGAGCATTTATTATGAAATCGAAACCTCTAGTTCATGGTCCTCAGGTAAACAGAGAGGTGTGGGGTCTTGGTGCATGATTGGGGTGATGATGTTGTTAATTATGTTGCAGATGAGTTCAGAGCCTGTATGCTTGGGATGCTGCCGACGACTGGAAGGAGAACCAGAGGACTGGTATGAGTGCACCAAATGTGGTTGGCCACTGTGCTCTGTCAAATGTCAAAAATCGAAGCAACATGAACCAGAATGTACAGCAATGGGGAAGGCCAACTTTTTCATGGGTAAAGGTAGGTAAAACTGCTCTACCTGATATATTATTTTCTGTTTTACATCTCAAAAAACTTTTCAATTTTTTTTTTTCAAGACTGTGGCAAAGTTACTATTCTTGGGGGTTTAGAGGAAATAAATCAATGGTCATGGTACGGAGCAATAGTTCCAATTAGAGCCCTGTTATTGCCTCCCAAGGAATATAAGAAGATGATGTCTCTTCAAACTCATATACAAGAACATCGTAGAAATCCAGAATTTAATTTTAAAGTTCGGTCTGTGACCAGTTTCATATTTAATACACTTAAATTGCGTGATTTTAAAGAGGAGGATGTTGCTACTGTCCTCGCTATATTTGATACCAATGCATTTGAAGTTTCTCGGCCAGATCTGAACCAAATGGTGACTCTGATTGTTTATATTTGTGAGATTACTATAGTTACACAATATTCTTATCTTTAAAATAAACTTTTCAGGGAAGGGCACTGTACTACATGGGATCAATGATGGCTCACTCCTGTAAACCAAATGCACGCCTCTGCCATGTGGGAGAGGAATTTGAGATGGCTTTAATGGCAGAAGAGTGTATTCCTCGAGGAGCCAGCATAAATATTACATATATGGACCGCTTGAATGGCACATTAAAACGCCTTACGCACCTGAAGACAACAAAGTATTTTGATTGCTGTTGTATGCGTTGCAGTGATCCAACGGATTTAGGATTGTACTTAGATTCTTTGAGGTGCATTGATTGTCGAGGTATTTTTAATCATGGATATGTGACAGCTAACTTCAAGTACCAAATGACATCCAACTTTTGTGCTTATTTTTACAGCAGCCGATAAAACAAGTTTCCTAGTGTCGACAAGTCCTGCTCAATTGACAGCTGATTGGCGCTGTCAGAATTCAGAATGTGGCCATAGAGTGTCGGCAGCAGACATGATACGTCTCCACAAAGAGTTGAGAACAGCTAAAACTAATTTGGATGAAAGTACTAAATTTTCAGATTACAAGGACTTTTTAGAGAAACACCTTGGACCAGGAGGTCTCCTTCATCCAACATCTACCTACATTCTTCAGATAAAAATTTCATTAATCTTCAATATTTTAGGACACAGCCCAGGCTACTCACTGAAAGGTATTTATCATTACACCAGGACAAATTGTGTGTCACTCAGCAAGAGAACTTATGTGAGCATTTCAATCTGCAGAACTCAGCAAAGACTTGTTACAGTACAAGCTGAAACTTTGCCAAGAAATGCTGGAAATTGCAAAGATTCTTCATCCTGGATATTCTCGTACCCGAGCTTTTTTACTAATGGATTTACAAGAAACCCTAATGGAGCAAATAAAAAGAAATTTGAAGAATAAAACTATTAGTGTTGAGGAAGCTCAGGTAAAATAAAACAGAGTAAATTTGAAAGCCACTATTCTGTACAACTTGAATGTCATTGCTGTGTATTATGTGTCTGAAGGATTCAGTCAAGAAAGTAAAGACAATACTGGATGAAGCTGCGTCCATCCTGCGCGAACCACCTAGGAAAGCTGATGTTGAAGCGAAGCTCAATCACTTTCAACAAAAGTGTAAGCACTTGGGTATAAAATTTGTAGTCAGTGAATCTATGAGGACTGAAATATAACAAATACTTTTTATTGTTTCTGGAGAAGAAATTTATTTTGAACATAAGATAACGGTGATAGGATGTGGAAAATGAATGTAATTAATAATTAAGCCATTATGGAGGGGAATTAGTTTCATTTAATTACAAAACCATAACATGAGTTAAAGACGAAGGCATACTGTAGGTATATGATTTTATGGCACGCAGAGACAGTCCTGGGGGATCCAATGGCTCCACAATAACAAGTGAGGCCAAAACCACAAAACGTAAATGTGTCAAACAATCTGTATACATCATAAATACAGCAAAACATGGCATCAGCAAACAATTTGTTTAAAAATAATAAACTATGCTAAAGCTAACAAACTGAAGCAACAATTTCATGGACCACTTTTGGTGAGGGCAAACAATACAATGTCATACCCCAAGCAGTTTTAGTGTTTTTCAATGAAAACTTTTAATCCATCTTGGAATGTTAGCTAGTAATAACTTTGAGATTGATAAGCTCTACAGGCATTATGTTCAACTGAGTGGCAGTGTAGATCCAAAAGCATTATTTGTGTTACAAAGTAAATGCATAGTGGTGGAAAATCACAGGACAGCTATACTTGAAGTATGGTAAGTAAAACACTTCCATTTTAAATTGTGCGTCTACACTTTCAAAAATTTATCACGGAAATCGAAACAAAAATATTATCAGCACTGTTACAGGAGTAGTGATTGCATAAATAGTACTTTGAGATACAATTCCATAAAACTCTATAAAACCTGAACATATATTTATATATATAGCAATATCATTTACATTTAGAAAGTGAACCACTATACAAGATCAGTGATAAATTTCAGAATGAGATGTCACACAATACGTCCACATTATGTCAAAAAGAATATTAAATTGCTATATTTAACAATATAATTAGATCTTTCTTGTCTCCTTGAAATAAATTAAGTATGCAAAGCTTACAAGATACAATAGAAAATATGAGAATACTTTCAAAGGTAACCACTATGTTTCAATAAATTTTGTGCAATCTAGTGTTCACGTAGAGACAAGCTTGAACACACAAAAAATAACAACATGAAAGATATCGAGAGGAAAGATTAAGATGCCAACCCTTAAGATCTGGGCTGCAAAATAGTATAACACACATACATTCAAAACTGCCTGTAACAGCTAAAACATTTTTGATTCACTTACACAAACAGGGAAAGGTAAAAATTTGTTACACATACTCACATGGCACTGAACAGAAATGCCTCATAAGGCTTCCCGCAAGCAATAGTTAAGTGGTATTGCTTACTGATACAATAAGAAACAAAACAATGTAACTACAGATATAAAACTAAAGCTTTCAGTTGATTCTCACTCAACAAACTGTCACTCCTGTGGAGAAGTCATGAAATGCATAACAAAAATATCACAGCACAGGAGAAAAATCAGAGAATTCTTAATTTATGAAAAACCAAATAACGGTAAAAATATACTGCAAGTAACATCTGAAGGTATTCCACTCCAGATTAAAAGTTGATTTATATGTAAAATAAAATTGAATGGAAGAAAATTTGCTGTCCTTCTTTCCACAAATTTGACAAAAGTTTATCTTGGAAATGGAAAACTCTCCAAGTTGAAAAACTCCCAGGAGTTGAACACAACAAATTGACCATACAGCATAGACACTCATCTCACAACAATTATATATGCAGACTAGCTAAAAGTTGGCCATTTATAATTTAAGATATGAATGTACACTAAGTTCCTGTGTAAAGAGGATTAATACAACTTAATAGTGTTAAAGAGAAAACAAATTGTAACTGGTCAACATGGTGAGACGAGACGTAACACCTGCCACGTGAGAAATAGATATGCTTTATATTGCTATGAGTAATACTTTGCTTAATCTGAAAAGTCTCTACTGTAGTAGATAAGGGTAGGAGGAAACTCTTATCATCATAGATAAATTATTTATAGCTGCTTTAACAGAGTGCACTCATAAGTGCTGTGTAAGAACTCTCAAAGAATAATTGAGTAAGCTTTCAAAGAAAGCAAATTTATAGAAATGACTGCAATAACATACAAAGTCGCTTGGCTTAGAGGGCAGAACATTTTGTGTAATGCCTGTTACATGATTGGTGCTCGGATTCAAATCCATCCTGCATATTAATTTCTTACACATCATGAAATCATAACAGATGACAACCAAGAATCTTATCTGATGACAAGAGTTATTAATAAATCAAATTGAAAACAATACCTATCAACATCACAATAACAACTTATACACCACACAGAGTGTGTGTTGCTTATTAGCAGGGGAGGAGGCTGGCGCCTGTAAACGAGTTCCCAATTAGAGTCAGAGTGCTGCAGGAAGATGCACAAGGGAAATCCATACAAAAAGGTTCCGATCGCAATCGTACTTTATCAGTCACATGAGAGGCACTTTGTCACTTGGTGCAGTTCAGATGGAAGAGCCAGAAACTCGGCCAACATACAACAAACTCAGCCCTTCAATACAAAATCACGAAACAAAAGCGAATTTCCCTCATGATCCGCCAGCACCACCACTGACCATCACGCAGGGCACAGCGCGAGTAGCACAGAGAAAGAAGACCTCGGCCGAGAGATTCGAACCCGAGGCAGCCATGCGCGCACATGGTAGGGCGGTCCCGGGTTCGAGTCCCGCCGACGGCGCGGCCTCTCCTTTTCTTTTTCAAACGTCGTCCGTGCTGCCCACGCCGGCCCGCGCTGGGCCCGTCTAGAACCGCCAGCGAGTCCCCCCCTGTTCTTCTCAATCAGTCCCAGGCCCCGTGGGCGCCGAGCCCGGCGTGGTGGTGCTGCTGGCCGTCCACCTGTCGAACTCGATGCCCGAGTCCGGGCTCTGGCCGACGCCGAGCGGGCTGAGGAACTGGGACAGCGGCGTGCTGCCGGGCGCGCACTTGCACTCGGTGGAGGAACTGGCGCTGCCGCTGGGCGTGCCGCTGGCCGTGCCGCAGTGCGGGCAGGGGCACGGCCTGGTGGACGCGGCGCGGCCCACGCCCGGCGCGCGCTGCTGGCGGGACCGCGCGTGCCGGCCGCCAACGCCCTCCTCGTCCAGGTCCGCCTCCGCGCTCGCCTCCGGCAGTATTCTCTGGGCGAGACCTGCGGCACAGGCAAAACATCCTTGAGGACGCTGCTGCTGCTGCCGCTGGGACGCTGGCGTCGGACCGGGTCCCGGCACACAGTGGGCCAGACCGGCGCAGGCGGCCGAAACTCTAGACGCGTTTTGAGCTCCAGAGTCGCTAAATGGGACTCGAACCAAACGTGTGACCCCACCAATGGATTTCTCGTTCAAAGAGCAATCCATTGGTGGGGTCACACGTTCGGTTCTAGTCCCATTTAGCGATCCTGGAGCTCAAAACGCGTCCGCGAGATTTAGAAGGGCGTGATAACATAACGGTTTTTTTTTTTTTTTTTTTTTTTTTTTTTTTTTTTTTTTTTTTTGCGATTATTTGACATTTTATCTCGCAAACGGCTAGAGATAAAAAAAAGTTATGCATAGGATAACTTCAATTCCAAATTCAATTTTAGATTTTAGTTGCCCTGTGCATAACTTTTTTTTTTTATCTCTAACCGTTTACGAGATATGGGCACCTAAAATAATAAATGTTATCACGGCCTGACTTTGACCGCCTCAACCGGTCTTCTGGCCCACCGTGCGTCGCCCACCCTAGGGCGCCTCGTCGGAGTCGCTGAAAGGCTTACCGGAGCCGGACGAGTCGGGCGTGGCCAGGCTGTCCGCCGGGGACGCCATGCCGATGGGGTCGCTCACGGACTCCACCGAGTCGCCGCGGCTGTGGGCCCAGCCCGGCTGCGACTGCAGCTCGCGCTCGAAGTTGTACAGCTGCTCCATGAAGTGGAAGTTGGGCGCGATGTTGGACTTGCGCGACCGCACCAGGTTGAAGGCGTCGTTGAGGCTCAGCGACATCTTGTACATGAGGTAGGCGACGGTGATGGTGACGGAGCGGCTGACCCCCGCCAGGCAGTGCACCAGCACGCCCTTCTGGTTGGACCGCGCCTCGTCTGCAACAAACCGGCACAAGCGAATTGAGAAAAAAACGAGTGCGAACTGAAAGAAAAATACCACGGTCAAATTGAAAAAAAATTGAAGGGCGAATTGGAAAAAATAACGAGGGCGAATTGAAAAAAAAAACCCAAGTGTGAATTGATTTAAAAATAACAAAGTAAATACGAATAGAAAAAAAACAAAAGAAATACCGAGTGCGAATTGGAAAAGAAAATACCGAGTGTGAATGGAGGAGAAATAGTGCGAATTCAGGGCCCTTCGCAAAGATTCGCGAGCAGTAGCCCTCGTGGTGCGTGGGAGGGAGGGCACAGCAAAAGGGAGTTGTAGGTGGGGGTGCAGAGGGGAGGGGGGAGTTCATTCATGCTCAGGCCCTTGCGTGGGTGGACGATCAATAGCAAGGGACCTGCAGGGGGGGGGGGGGAAGGGGGCGGGGGGGAAGGGGGGGGGAAGGGGGCGGGGGGAAGGGGGCGGGGGAGGTGGGAAGGGGTAGGGGAGGGGTAGGGGAGGGGTAGGGGTACCCACGGCAAAGCCCCTCGCTCGGATTACCACCACCTAAAGCAAGTGGAGGAAGGGCGGCGCCAGAGTGAGAGAGCAGCGCCCACGCGTTTTGATATAGAAGTGCGGTGAGAGTGGGCGTGGGCGGGCGGGGCCGGGCGGGGCCGGGCGGGCGGGGCCGGGCGGGGCCGGGCGGGGCCGGGCGGGGCAGGTAGCCGCGCCCAGGCCCGGTAGCAGTGCAGTGTCCGTCCACCACGGCGAGGATTAAAATACCGACCGCGCTATGAATACAGAATGCCGTGGGAAAGGTCAAGGCGAAGGGATGACCAGGCTGACGTCAGAGTGTGAGTGCGGTCACAGAATATCAGCTCTTGGACGATAACTCTCTTCACGTTCAAGAGTGAAAAAAAAAGAATCCTAAATTTCGTGCAAAACTACCAACACCAAATGGGAGTTTTTATTTATTATTTTTTTAAGCTGAGCTAACTCTGACGTGGGACGTAAGCAGTAATTTCCGATTGGTGTCTCGTCCCACCAGGACCAGGATCCGCTTCAAGGCGCCGAGGAATGCCCCGCAGCCCCCCACTTGGTATTCAACTGTCACCCGCGCGACTCCGCCGGGCGGGGCGGGGCGGGGCGGTCTTTGTTTTGGATAAAAGATTGGCACCTGCAGGGCGTGGCAGGCGGCGGTGCCACGCCGGAGGCGCCGCGGGCAAAGGCAGAGACAGATCGGCCCCGCGATACTTGACGCGCGCGGTGTGGAAGTGTAAAACTCCGGCTTCACCTTTTTTTTTCTGCTACTTGAGTTTTAAAATATATTTGCTTATTGGTAGGATGCTTGCAACAACAGAATCCCAGGAGGATTGTCTTAGGCGGTGGCAATGACATGGGAATGTCACCGCAAGTGGCTTCTCGCGGATATAGGGAGGGGCGGCGGTCGGCAGCAAGGAAAAGCGCTAACGAATCGGAGGGGCGGGGCGGGGTGGTACAGTAGGTCAGTCATTTAGCGGATCGAGTGCTCAGGACACACGGCCGCGCGGATGAATGACTCGAAGAGAGAATGAATGAATCCACGCAGATAGCAGCCCATTGAGGCTGCCTGCAGCGCGTCCCATTCACGCCGCCAGGGCGCAGCACCCGCAGCCCAGCAATGCAGCGGCCGCGCACCCCCTGCAGCCCCCTGCAGAGCGCGGGGTGGGCAGCCCGCCTCGCCTTCACTCGGGGCTCGAGGGGAAGTAACGAGGGGTTTCCGACCGGCGCAAATCGTTGTACGCGGGTAAAAAAAAAAAAATACATTGAAAAAGTCATTGAAAGTCAAAAAGTCACAGAAGTGGCAAAAGTCAAAACGTAACAGAAAATCCACCACAGAGTCTCAAAAAGGTCACGAAACAGCCTTTACAAATGCTTAAAGTCAGTGAATGCTAATGGAAAAGTAATTTTAAGAGTCTTTAAGAGTCAAAAAGTCATGTAAAAAGTCTATGAGTCATTAAAAAGTCAAAAAGTTTCCGTGGGAAAATAGTCGCAAAAAGTCTAAAAAAATTGCTAAAAAGTCACAACACAGTGAAAACAAAAGAAAAAAAAAGTTACTTTTCACTTAAAGTCAGTGTACGCTCGCCGGCTCGGTTGGGAACACCTCGGGAAATAACTCCAGCAAAATTTGTACACCGAAACTCACAAAAAGAAATTAAAATTCAGTAATTTTTTAAAAAATCGTCGAAATTCTTCTCAAAACATTAGTAGTCTCTGCCGAAAATTCAATTGAAAGTAACTCGATTTGTACAGCGACATTCACAGTGATCTCCCCGGCAGCAGGCGGAAGCACTCGCACACACGGCATCCCGAGCCCCACGAACCGGATATTTGTTGCCAAACTCGCAAAGCAAATGGCATGCAAAGATAACGGGGCTCGGGCCAGATTCCGAACAGCACGCTGTCGTCGCTCTGTCTCACTCGCACCCCTGCAGCACGCCCCGTGGGTGCGAGAGAGACAGAGCGATGGCAGCGTCTGCCGAGCATTTCACCTGCCGTCATGAGTGCAGACACTCAAGGCTTGGTATTGATTCCGGGGCACGGCGGGGCGAGGCGGTGCAACCGGGCACCAGGGCCGCGGGCACCAGGTGCCATGGGCGATGGGGGGTCACGGCACACAGTGGGCCGGAAGGCCGGCGCAGGCGGCCGAAACTCTAAACGCGTTTTGAGTCCAGAGTCGCTAAATGGGACTCGAACCGAACGTGTGACCCCATCAATGGATTGCTCTTCGAACGAGGAATCCATACGTGGCGTCACACGTTCGGTTCGAGTCCCATTTAGCGACTCTGGACCCCAAAACGCGCCTGGAGCCGGTCATCTGGCCCAGTGAGCGGAGGTGAGCGCGATCACGGCGGCCGAAGGAGCGCGCACGCGGAAAAAAAGGGGCCAGGGCGGCGGCGGGCTTTGAACCCACGGCCAGCAAATCAATAGAGGTCCAGAGGGAGGCGGCGACCCACTGATTTCTAATCCTTTCGCGGCTTCGCCTCCCCTCCCCTCCCCCGAGTCCGAGGTCGTGGGAACAACGCCCACGCGGACAACCCACGCGGAGATGGAGCCGCAATTTGTCCACCCACACGCTCTGCTTGGCGTGGGCGGCGTGCAAAGGGCGGGGGGTCGCCGCGTGGGCGGCCCGCCCCGTGGTGGGGGTGGGGATGGGGTTGGGGGTGGCGAAGGCCTCGCTCCTTGCGGGGGCGGCTCGGGGGCGGCGAGGCCCGCCTCCCACGCAGCGCCGCGCTCCATTCACATTTAGTTTCTCATCGATTCCCGCGCCGCCCCCTCCCCCTGCACTTACAAGCGCTTTACAAGCACACGCCCCCGCGGCGGGCCTTGCGCAACCAGCCTGCTGGCTCGCTGAGGTTGGCGGCAACTATTTCGGCACGTCGGGTTGCAAGTTTCCTCCACGAGTGCAGGCAGCGCACAGTAGGTCAGAAGACCGTTTAGGCGGCCGCAATTCCGGACGCGTTTTGAGCTCCAGAGTCGCTTACCAGGACTGGAATCGAACGTACGACCCCACCAACAGATATAGCTCTCCGAACGAGAAATCCATTGGTGGGGTCCACGTTCGATTTGAGTCCCATTAGGAGCTCAAAAGGCGTCGGGGGTTTTGGCCGCCTCGGCTGTCTTCTGACCCACTGTGCAGCCCGCCTGCCACCCAGCCGCCATCCACCCATGTGCCCCGAGTTGCCCGGGTCCTGGTCTTCCTGTCTGCGATGCGACCCCTCGCGACCCAATTCCAGGAACGCTTCCGTTCCATCAGCCAATCACGCTGCCCGCTGCCCAGAGCGCCGGATCAGGGCACGCAAGAAACAACAAAAAGAAAATGGGACAAAAAGACCGTGGTACGTAATGCGATTGGGCACGAAAATCATTTCGTCCCGAGGACTTCCTTCCCTCCGACCCGGCCCGACCCGGCGGCGGGAAGCTGTGCGGATATCGAGTTGTGGCCGTCTGATCGGGGCCCTGTTGACTGTGCCCCGGCGGTTCCCCGGCACAACACCACCACCTGCCCTTTTGCCGTACCGACATCTCGGCGGGAGAAACTAGAGTCCTATTGCGGGAGAGAAACGTGAGCCCTGTCCTCGTCGGATGAGGCTCGCCCGAGCGGCGAACTTCTCATTTTTTGGCCAAAACGGGAAAGCAGTTGCGCGTAGTTTTTAATCCAGGCTCGATTTTCCGTAGTGGGCCAGAGGCGGGGCAAGGTTCTGGCCACTGTATGAAAAACTACGCGCAATTTTCTCCAGTTTTGACCAAAGTATGAGAAATAGTTAAGACCTTTTTATGGGTGGCTGGCGATCAGTGTATGGCGAATTCAGTTGGTTCACGTTTCTCTCCCACTATGGGGCTCTAGGAGAAACCACCTGCACTGCGCTAAAACTCACCGATGAATTCTATAGCTTTGGGGAAGAACTTGGCTAGGTTCTGACTCCAGTGGTCTGCTATCGGAATTTGCATATACCGTATCGAGCCGGACTCTTCAAACACGTTGGGCAGGTCTGGCGTCACGTTCAAAATGTACTGCAACGAAAAGAGCGGGGAGATTAGAACCATGACCTGTCTGTACTGTACTTGCCTGGCAGGCAGGCCACAGTGGGCCGGATGACCGGCGCAGGCGGCCAAGACTCTGGGCGTGTTTTTAGTCGCTCAATGGGACTCGAACCGAACGCGTGACGACACCAATAGATTGCTCGTCGAACGAGGAATCCATTAGTAGGGTCACGCGTGCGGTCTGAGTCTCATACAGCGACTCATGAGCTCAAAACGCTTCTAGAGTTTTGACCGCCTCCGCGGTCTTCTGTCCCACTATGCAGGCCAAAGACGGGCGAATAAAAAGGTCAAACAAAAAGTTTGAAACGCAAATGTGATGTTCCTCGCACCTGTATGTGATTTCTACTAAGCGCCTCCGAGTCCTCCGAGTTGGCGGCGTTGCCCAGGAACAGGTGCGGCAGGATCTCCACCAGGAAGTCGCGGTCGTCCTCCAGGCCCAGCGACGAGTCGCACCTGTCCTCCGAGTCCGAGGACGAGTCGGTGGAGCTGGTGGCCGCCGAGCTGCCGCACGACGAGCCTGCAGACGAGGGGACAGTCGGCGTCAAGCGTGGCCACTCGTTGGCAAAAATAACAAGTTCCGGCGCACAATTGGCCAGAACACTGACGAAAAAAATGAGTTCTTAATCTGAGAACATTTGCATCACTATGCTGGATTGCTCTCGGATTATTTGAGAGCATTCCATCATAGTGATACAAAAGTTCTCAGATTAAAAACTCTGTCTTTTTTTTTCAGTGAAGACCGGCGCGGGAGACTGAAACTCAAGACGCGTTTTGAGCTCCAGAGTCGCTAAATGGAACTCGAACCGAACGTGAGACCCCACCAATTGATGCCTCGTTCGGAGAGCAATCCATTGGTGGGGTCACACGTCCGGTTCGAGTCCTGATTAGCGCCTCAGGAGCTCAAAACGAGTCTACAGTTTCGGCCGCCTGCGCCGGTCTTCTGGCCCACTGTGGGACGGCTGGCCGCACACGGTGTGCACACCTACCCAGGTGGTTCCGGTGGCGCTGCGCGAGGGTGGCCGCCGACGAGGTGGATATCCTGAGCGAGCGCAGCCCCATCAGGGGCACAGTCTCTGTGGACACCAGGCCCGGGTGGCCGGACAGCAGCTCCGTGCAGGACTCGCACCACTCCGGGTAGCACGAGTGGAACGCCTTGAAGCCGCCTGGAACAACAACAAAGGCGGTCAGGAACAACAATACAGGCGGTTAGGAACAACAAATGCAGGAGCAGCAGCCCGTGGCTGCTTGGCGGAGCCGCCAAGCACATTGGGCCGGCGCAGGCGGCCAAAACTTAGACGCGTTTCTAGTTGCAGAGTCGCTAAACGGGATTCGAACCGAACGTGTGACCCCCCACCAATGGATTCCTCGTTCTAAGAGCAATCCATTGGTGGGGTCACACCTTTTGTTCGAGTCCCATTTAGCGACTCTGGAGCTCAAAACGCGTCAAGAGTTCTGGCGGCCTGCGCCGGTCTTCTGGCTGTTCCACTGTGCGGCGCTGCCACGAGGGGCGCCACAGGTGTGGGGGGTGATCCGCTTCCGCGGCGGGCATTACTAAATCAATGCGGCGCTCCGGAGTTAGCGACGAGTCGTTCCGCCGGCCCGTGTCCACCTTCCTCGAGGGGGGGGGGGGGGTGAGAGAGGGAAGAGTCGTTGGCTGGGTGGAGCACGGCGAGCGGCCCGTCGTTCAGAATGAAGCCTCCGCGCGCCGTGCCCCATGCCGCATGCCACCCCCCGCGACCCCGACGTCTTGCTGGTGAATGGGCGAGCGGCGGATGAATCGAACACCGCCCACGCCCCCCGCCGCCCCCGGCCGCCCCCGGCCGCCCCCGACGGAACTCGAAAGTAGGTGACCTCACCCCCGCCGAAGCCGACGTCGACACGTGCATGGCCGGACCGCCACCACCCTCAGGCCGACGGGGGCGAACCGGGGAAACTGGGTCACGGGATCCACCCACGGGAAGGGCCCGGGCCGAGCCCGCCCCGGTCCAGCGGCCGCGGGCTCCTACAAGACAAGCTACAGGCCGCGCCAGCCCCACCCCGCCCCCGCCGGGCACCCTTTCAAAGGTCGGACGGCCAGTCAGGGCGCCAGCGCGCCAGCAGGCCGATTCGAACGAGGCGTTCGTGTTTCTGCCTCTGTCGTCGTCTGCACCGCGTTGCCTTGTTCACACCGACGACAGCGCGGCCGGCAGGGGAATGCCACCGAATGGCCGCTTTACGACCGGGCCGCCAGACGGGCGGGGCGAGGCGGGGTGGGGCGGGGCGGGCGGTCCCGGTGGACGAGCCGCCCAGGGCCGCGACGGGGCGACGGGGCGCCGCCCGCGGGCAGGGATGCACGGGGACTCTAATGAGGGGATTGTAGAGGCGCGCACGCGCGCGCACACACACACACACACGCGAGCAGACAAGCAGGTCGCGATGTCTGGCCGCAGGGTGAGCGGGGCGAGGCGGGGTGGCGCCCCATTCAATCGCCGGGGCCGCGGCTCCCGCTGGGCCGGAAGGAAGCGAGGCGGGGGTGGCGGGGGCCCGGGGGCGGCAGGGGGAGGAATAGCCCGGGCGTGAGTCACGGCGCCACTTTGGGGCCACTTCGGGGCCACCTTGGGCGCGGCGGAAACGCCCGAAGGCGTGCCGAAAGGAGGCGGCAGGAGGAAGGGCGAGTGTGGCTGGCTAGGGCCGATGCAGGCCAGGACTACAGCTATAGGACGACCAGCCGGCCCCAACCCTGCATGGCGAGGGGGGGGGGGACCACCGACGAGCGGTGGCCTTCACACTCTCAGGCCCCACCGCTCGGCGTTGAACACAACACGGCGCCATCATCAGCAGACCTTTAGCCTTCGAGTAAGCAACTGCAACGAATACAGGACTCAGAGAGCAAACCTCAAATGGAGGCGGTATATCTTTGTTTGCGGAACACTACTGTATGCGTCAACCTCCAAGGAGTACGCCGCGTTTCAATGAAACAGGCAAAAAATAGAAATTAGCACACGCGTCCTGCATTCTGTGCGTTTGCGTTTTTTATCCCTGTCACGACTTGTGACTCATGACTCGTTCGCGACTACGTCATAATGCGCGCCGGGCCAATGCCGTCACGACACACACGCGCGCGCGCGCACACACACACACACACACACACACACACACGCGACACACGCTGTCCAACATCCCGTGCGGTTCCCATTTTCCCATGATCCCTCATGATTCATCCGCCTAGCTGCGAGCGAGCGAGGCGCGGAGCCCCCACGAGTGCGAGAGAGACAGCGCGATGGCGTGGGCCCACTGTGCACTGCCCTGCCTAGCCCTGCCCGGACGCCGCCGCACGCAGCGTCAATAGCGCCGGGCTAATTCCGTTCATTAGGTCCTGCACGTCCGCGCCGGCCCACAGTGGGCCAGAGGACCGGCGAAGGCGGCCAAAACTCTCGACGCGTTTTGAGCTCCAGAGTCGCTGAATGGGACTCGAACCGAACGTGTGACACCACCAATGGATTGCTCTTTGAACGAGGAATCCATTAGTGGGGTCACACGTTCGGTTCGAGTCCCATTTAGCGACTCTGCAGCTCAAAACGCGTCGAGAGTTTTGGCCGCCTGCGCCGTTCTTCTGGCCCACTGTGCAGCCGGCCGCGGGGACACGACCGGGACGCGGACGACGGCGCTCCCGACGCCTCAGCGGCGACAGGCACTTCCTGCGGGCGGGCAGACGCACAGTGGGCCAGAGGCCCGGCGCAGGCGGCCAAAAGTCTAGACGCGTTTTGAGCTGCAGAGTCGCTGAATGAGACTCGAACCGAACGTGTTGGGACGCCACTGATATATCGATCTCCGAACGAGGAATCTACAAGATTGGTTCGAGTCCTGCTCAGCGACTCTGGATCTCAAAACGCGTCGAGAGTTTTGGCCGCCTGCGCTCGTCCTCTGGCCCACTGTGAGCCGGAACAGACGGCAGACAGGCAATCGGCCGGGTTGCCTACACGTCGCTGTTCCCTAGAAACTGGGAGAGGAAACGACCGTCCGCCTCGACATGCACCGGACGGGCTGTTCCTCGCTGTTCTCCTTCAGATCACTTTCGGCGGAAATGGCGTGAGGCTCGGCTCGGCTCGGCTCGGCTCGGTTCGGTTCGGCTCGGCTCGGCTCGGCTCGGCTCGGCTCGGCTAGGCGGCGAGGCGCGAGCCGCGGCCACGCCAACGCCCACGCTGCTGCTCACCCACACAGCGGACGGCCATTCATTGGGCCGCCGCCACCTGCCGCCGCCGCCGCTGCCCCCGTCCAGGGCCACTTCCGGTGACAGACCGGCCCCAAGCCTACACACCGCCCCGCCGCCACGCCGCCACGCGCACCGTTTAAAAAAAGAAACCGCCACTTTTGACGTCACGCGTACAAGTACCCCGCCGGCGCACAGTGGGTCAGAAGACCCTTCAGGCGGCCAAAATCCCGGACACGTCTTTAGCTCCAGAGTCTCTAAATGGGACTCGAATCGAACGTATGACTCCGCCAATGGATCGCTCGTCGAACGAGGAATCCATTGGTGGGGTCACACGTTCGGTTCGAGTCCCATTTAGCGACTGTGGAGCTCAAAACGCGCCTAGAGTTCTGGCCGCCTAAACGGTCTTTCGACCCACTGTACACCGCCACCGCCGGCGAGCTCCGCGGCCGGCACAAGGCGGAGGGGGAATCGGCGAGAAATTCAGAAATTCATTAAATATCCGCGCGCTAATTTTAACCGCGCGAAACGCGTTTTCCTCCCGGGCGAGCATTTTCCGGCGGCTGGAGCAAGCAGATGAGGAGCCAGCATCGCCCCGCCACGCCCCGCCCCGGGGAGTTGCCAAAGTGTTGGACCCCAGCCACTTATCTGGGGGCGGAAGTTGCCGATTCTCGGCAGTCGCTAATTAAACAGACGCAAAATGCTGGCCCGGCCCCGTGCGAGACACCGTGCCCGCAAAGTTCATGACCTGCACCCAGAGCGTCGCCGGGAAAACAAAGTTTGCGGCTGGCGGCCGCACCAACCTGATGAGCTGAGCAGACCAACTCACAGTGGGCCAGAAGAACGTCGCAGGCGGTTTTGAGCTCCAGACTCCAGAGTCGCTAAATAGGACTCGAACCGAACGAGTGACCTCACCAGTGGATGCCCCGTTTGGAGAGCAATCCATTGGTGGGGTTGCGCGTTCGGTTCTAGTCCCATTTAGCGACTCATGAGCTAAAAACCCGTTCGGCCGGGGTGTTGAACGCTGCCACCGGTCTTCAGGCCCACCGTGCAACTCAGTGTCAGGTCAGCAAAGTGTCCGGTTCGTGCATTACCCGTGGGCCTGGGATTCTTTTTCAGCGAACTGAAACTGAAATCACCGGCCGGGCGGCAACTCTACACCGTCAGCGCACGTATAGCCTGCACGGTGGCAACCCGAGCCCGTGTGCGCGGGTTCGGCTTTGATGCGTTTGACAGACGCAGCAGTGCGGCACCGGGCCGCACAGTGGAACAGCCAGAAGAGGGCGCAGGCGGCCAAAACTCTGGACGCGTTTTGAGCTCCAGAGTCGCTAAATAGGACTCGAACCGAACGTGTGACCCCACCAATGGATTCCTCGTTCGGTGGGGTCACGCGTTCGTCTCGAGTCCCATTTAGCGACTCTGGAGCTCCGAACGCGTCTTGAATGTTGGCCACCTGCGCCCACTGTGGGGCGGCGGGCGGCGTCCGGGCAGCGGCGCCGCGAGCCAACTCGCTGCGACAAGGCGCCGCACCGCGACACTGGCTTGTGCGCCCTCACCTGGATTGACGACGTCTTTCATGAAAAAGTGGCCTGACAGGTGTATGGACGATTTACGTCGAATCGACAGCGTCATGCCGTGAAACCCACGCGACTTTGGCTCTTCGGGCACCTCCCAACCCAACGCCTAGTGGGCCAGGAGACCGGGCCCACTGTGCAACGCCCCCTCCACACACACACACACACACACACACACACACACACAGAGAGAGAGAGAGAGAGAGAGAGAGAGAGAGAGAGAGAGAGAGAGAGAGAGAGAGAGAGAGAGAGAGAGAGAGAGAGATACACGCACACGTGTCGGCAGCGTAAAGCATTACGTCGATTATGCCCCCCCCCCCCCCGGATCGAACTCCCCGTCTTGTCAATAGAGCTCCACTCAGAGCGCCGCTCCGCACTCGACGACGGCGTCCCACTCGCTCCGCGTGCGAGCCAGTCTATGCCAGTCTCTGCCAGTCTCTCTCGCACTTCGCGAGACGTGCCGCGGCTCCGTGGTGCGGGTGCGAGAGAGACGCAGCGACGGCCCGGAGCCGCTCGCTGCCTGCAGATCCACCGCACGGCGCGACGCGACGCGAAATCCACCACCGCTCTCCGCGACATCCGGTCCCATTTCACGAATGCAAATTCCATCCGAATATAAAGGTATGTCCTCGCTGTGTGTGTGTGTGTGTGTGTGTGTGTATGTGTGTGTGTGTATGTGTGTGTGAGAGAGAGAGAGAGAGAGAGAGAGAGACAGAGAGAGAGAGAGAGACAGAGAGAGAGAGAGAGAGAGACAGAGAGAGAGACAGAGAGAGAGACAGAGAGAGAGAGACAAAGTGTCCAGTGCAAGCGTGGGTGACGGTCTGTGACTGTGTGTGTGAGAGCAGGGCCGTTTCCGCCCACCGCCAGGACCACGTCCTGGCACGCCATCTCCAGGTAGGGACGCAGGACGCCGCGCCGCACAGTGGGCCGCCACTACACTGTGGACTGCAGTGTTTCCCACGCAGGGCGGGCCACGCCTGGCCACGCCACGCGGGCGATCCCAGCCATCCCGACCGGAACCGGCGGACTTCCGTCCGTCTCAACGGCAAACACGACAACAAGCAAGACGCCTTGGTGAATGGGCCTCGGCCGGGGCGGACGGGGCAGGCAGGCCGACGACGGGAGGGGCTTCCGGTCCAGCAGACCGTCTCACAGTGGGCCAGAGGACGGCGCGGCCGGCCAAAACTCTGGCCGCGTTTTGAGCTCCGGAGTCGCTAAATAGGACTCGAACCGAACGTGTGACTCCACCGATGGATTCCTCGTTTAAAGAGCAATCCATTGACGGAGTCACACGTCCGATGCGAGTCCCCTTTCGCGACTCTAGAGCTCAAAACGCGTCAAGAATTTTGGCCGGCTTGACGGTCTTCTGACCCACTGTGCGTCTGTCTCTCTCGCACTGGCGTGGAGGTGCGGCCGAGTCCGGCCGGTAACTGCCGCGACGGCCGCGCGCTGCTACGCGGTTGTCGACGTCGTCCTCGGCGACGCGCAGAGGGCCAGACGAACCGGCGCAGGCGGCCAAGCATCTAGGCGCGTTTTGAGCTCCAGAGTCGCTAAATGGGACTCGAACCGAACGTGTGACCCCACCAATGGATTCCTCGTTCGAAGAGCAATCCAGTGGTGGGGTCACGCGCTCGGTTCGAGTCCCATTTAGCGACTCTGCAGCTCAGAACGCGTCTTGAGTCTTGGCCGCCTGCGCCGGTCTTCTGGCCCACTGTGCGACGGTTGTCCGACACGGCCGTAATGCGCCTCCTCACGCATAACGAGAGGAGCGCCGCACCTTCGTCCTCCGCGTCCTCCGTCGCCAAACGATCCTCGTAATAAACACGACAGGAAACAGAGCGGCGACGTGCGACGCGACGCCGGAAGACGACCTGTCGATACTAACAAGTCGCTCGCTCCACTTTTACAC
>CM060100.1:7825380-7895599 GCA_030522485.1 Stenchaetothrips biformis
TCTTGTCTGCCAGCTCGCCTTGCCGCCCGGGCCCCGCCGAGAGCTGAGCTGGTGGGTTGAGGAGGCGGAACAGGGATCAGGGCACGGCCGGGGGAGGGGGGAGGGGCATGCCGACGACGGCAGCGCGGCCGGGGCGTGGCGGGGCGTGGGGGCCCGCCTGCCAGCTCGGTCTGCCGGCCGGCCTGCCTGCACTCTGTTGCACTACAGTGTGTTCAACAGGGCTAAGGTGTGATGCTGGGCGTCCAGGTTGACTACCTGTCCGCCAGCCCCGTCTGTCCGGCGCACTGTTCATCCTCATCCCGCTTTGTTTACCAACAAGGCGCGGCGCGAGGCTCGCGAGGCGTAAGAAGGGAGCGGGATTCGGGCGTCGGAATAGTCGGCACGTCACTGGACGTGCCTGGGGCAGCCTGGGGCAAGCAGTGGTGCGGTGCAGAAAACAAGAAACATAAAATAACGAGTCGAGTCGGATGAGCCCTGCCTGCCCTGCCGTTGCCGTGGCCCTGCAGGCGGCCAGCCCGCAGCCAGTCGGCAGGCGGACGGACAGGCAGGCAGGAAGGCGGGCGGCCGAGCTGGCAGCCAGCCACGCCGCACCGCGCCCTGCCGGCCGAGCCCCCCGCGGGCGGGGGCCGCATCCCGCATCCTGTTGTGTTGTGATATCCAAGCACCTGTAAACTCGCTTGAACCCCGCGCTGTGCTGTGCTACGCTACGCCGTGGAACGCGGGTCCGTGACTCGCTGGGCCTCGGCAAGCGGACGCGACACTCACCTTCCAGACACACCACCTGACAGCCGTCCTGCTTCAGTCTGCGCGCCACCACCTGCAGCGTCTCGCCGGGCGGGCCCGCGTCGTCGGCGTACACCACGAACACGTTGTCCTTGTAGGCGGAGGCGATGCGGTCGCGCAGGTCGCGGCACTTGATGGTGGACACCAGGTCGATCTTGCCGGCGCCGAGCCGCCGCAGCATGATGCTGGGGATGCTGAAGTTGACGGCGTGTCTGACGTGGGACTCGGCGTAGTCGTGCGAGGAGCGGCAGTCCAGCGTCACCAGGCGGGACGCGTCGGCGCGCAGCTCGCGGAGCAGCCAGTCCCGGCTCACCCACTGCATGGTGTCACTGTCCATCGGCATGGTGCAAGGCGCCGCGGCCGGCGGTTGTCTGTCACTCGCGGGGGCTCAGAGCCATGGGCGCGTCCACGGCGGTTCGGGCACACTGTGCGCTGCGCTGCGCTGCTGACGGACGCGGCTCTGGCTGCGATGGCGGCGGCCCGAGCGGAGCAGCGAGGCGTGCTCTGTGGGGGCCTTCCGCGCTGTGGCGTGGAGCGGTGGTGGTGGTGTGCGGTGCGGCGGCGGTGCGGTGCGCCTTCAGGGCCCCCACTCCTCACGGGCCCCTCCCCCCCCCTCCCGCTCCCGCGCTTGCCGCGCAGCCGGGCCGTGTCGAGCCGCGGCGCCCCCTCCCCTCCGCCCCCGCCACCCCCTCCCCGGTGCGGCTGCCGCCCGTCCACCCCTTTCACCCTAGCGCTGCCAAGCCAAGTTCATTCAGGATCTCCCCACGACAGCCCGGCCGCCACCGCGCCGCCCCGACCCTTGCGCCCCACGGGGCCCTGCGGCCATGCCTGCGGCCCCACGGGGGGCAGGCCGGGGCAGGCCGGGTCGGAGGCGCCACTCTGCAGGCACAGCTAATGAATGGAATGTCTGCATTCCTGTGGGAGGCGGCAGGGCGAGTCCAGGACGGGCTGCACTGCCCCGCTGCCGTTTTGTCGCTCTGTCTCTCTCGCACCCATACGGGACGCCGCACGCGTGCGAGAGAGACAGAGCGACGAAACAGCAGCGGAACGAGGCTCCGGGGTGACGGGACGCGCTGCTGGTCGGGTCTCAGTGTAGTGTCCCACTCGCTGGACCTGTTGCTGTCAAAGAGTCGTCCGGCCCAATAACGCACAGTGGGTCAGAAGACCGTTGAGGCGGCCAAAATCCCGGACACGTTTTGAGCTCCAGAGTCGCTAAATGGGACTCGAATCAAACGTGCGAATGGATGCCTTGTTTAGAGAGCGATCCATTGGTGGGGTCACTCGTTGGATTTGAGTCCCATTTCGCGACTCTGGAGCTCAAAACGCGTCTACAATTTTGGCCGCTTCGGCAGTCTTCTGACCCACCGTGTAACGGCGAGCCAGCGTCCGGCAGGCTCCTTCCGAACGCTATGCTTTCGTCGCTCCGTCTCTCTCACACTCACGAAGCATCCTTCCCGTAAGGCTGCGACAGAGACAGAGCACTGTTCGGAATCATAGTGGGACAGCGACGGCACGCGTTGCACGTCGAAGCGTCCGCACCAAGAGAGCGGAGACCGTGGAGTCCAGAATAATGCTCTCTTGAATCAAGTAAAATTTACTTGATGCAAGTAATTTTTTGCCTACACTCTAAAGGTCATGGGACATTTTTGTTCCATCAATGATGCAATTTTAAGCACATCTGCGTTGGTGATACAATTTTGTGTTCTTCAGGTGATACATACTGTCCAATGAAATAGTAAATTGCAAAAAGCATCGGACCACTTATATCACCTGGTGGATTCAACATTGTATCACCGACGGATGTGCTTAAAATTGCATCATTTAGATTAGATTAGATTATTTATGCAGCATTCTTCTTGTTACAAATTGTTACAGTCGCTGATGTCAAATATAAAAGCATTTCAAAAAACATAAGAGGATGATGTCACATAATAAACATTTCATAAAATTTATGGGATAGAAAAAGTCTCATGACATTTAGTGCCCAAGTACAGTAAAGTAGAAATATTCTTGATATGGTTAGAGTTGAACGAATGCAAAGCCTATATAAGTATTGATCTGACACTCAGTTTAGCTTGAATCAAGTATTTTTAATCAAGAAAAAATATTTTACTTGATTCAAGAAATAATTTTTCTGGGTGCGGTGACCATTTTGCCAATGCAGAAAGTTGCCAAAATCGAAAAATAACGCAGTAATTATTTCCCGCAGGTCGTGGGCCAGATGGGCTGGGCTCGGCTCGGCCGGCCGGACAGCGAAGTCCACTCAAGTCTGCGTGCGTTCCCTGTAACAATGGCGGAGAACGGAGGCAAATTTCGAGGAAGACACTCCTCGCTAATTACGGCCGATCCTCGCAGACTCCGGGCTCCACACCACAGTGCACAGTGGGCCAGAAGACCGGCGCAGACGGCCAAGACCCTAGACGTGTTTTGAGCTCCAGAGTCGCTAAATGGGACTCGAACCGAACGTGTGACCTCGACAATAGATTGCTCTCCGAACGAGGAATCAATTGGTGGGTTCACACGATATCGCTTCGGGTCCTGTTTGGTGACTCTGCGGCTCAAAGCGCGTCTAGAGTTTTGGCCGCCTCCGCCGTCTTCTGGCCCACTGCGGAACGGCCCGTTAATGTGAAGACAAATATTCCTCGGGCAACGACTGTTGCGTGCTCCGCAGAGTTGGTTCCGCAGCCCTTAGTCGGAATTCGCCGCGTCCGGGTCTACCCAGCCTCCAGCCCACTGTGCCCTTCGGGGAAACGGAGAGGAGGGGGAGGATGCACTCACTGCACCCAACGAACGCCGAACGCAGCACAGTGGGCCAGAAGACCGGCGCAGGCGGCCAAAATCCTAGACGCGTTTCGAGCTGCACAGTCGTTAAACAGGACTCAAACCAACGGTACGCGTGACCCAACCCTCGTTCAGAGAGCGGTCCATTGGTGGGGTCACGCGTTCGGTTCAAGTCCCATTAGGCGGGCGACTCTGGTTAGATGCGTCTAGAGTTTTGCCCGCCTGCGCAGGTCGTCTGGCCCACTGTGCGCAGCCACAGCCCTGTGCGGTTCCCCGAGGCCAATTATTTTGTAGAGTGATAACAGTGCCGTCTGTTTCTCGCACATTCTAGAGCCGCGCGATTTGGCAGACCGCGTTTTTGTTTTTGTTTTCACCGGCGCGGCCAAGCGGACTGAGTCCTTAGTGACGACGCCGACGACGCCCCGCTATCTCTTATCAGCGCCAAACGGGCTGATAACGCGGAGCGTCGCGACGCCAGGACGGCCGGGCCATGAATGAAACATATTAATTCAAGATGCGCCATTGAGAAAGACCGAAAAAGGCCGCGTCACGTGCGTCGCATCCGTTCGCAATGGTGCCACACACTGTGGGCGGGAATGCCCCCACGATGCACCAAGTCCAAGCAAAGCAACTCCTTGGGTCCTTTTTGGTCTCTGCGAGGTGCCTCGTAGAAACCGAAACGGCTCGTAAAAGTTAAACAGGCACCTCGTAGAAACCAAAATGGCTCGTAGAAATCAAAAAGGACCTCGAGTGCCACGCAGATTTCGCATAGCGTGAGTCCGGGAGTAAGTGGTGTACTTACGTTGGTGACGCACGGTGGGCCAAAAAACCGGTGGAGGCGGCCGAAACACTAGACGCGTTTTGAGCTGCAAGGTCGCTAACGAGGACTCGAACCGAACGTGTGACCCCCAACAATGGACTGCTCTCCGAACGAGGAATCCATCGGTGGGGTCACACGTCCGGTTCGAGTCATCTTTAGCGACTCTGGAGCTCAAAACGCGGCGAGAATTTTCGGCCGCCTATGCGCCGTCTTCTGCGCCACTGTGTGACGTCCTTCGTCGGATGAGTCGATTGGCTACTACTTCGGTGCAATGCGATGACTTCGCTTATTTCGATGCGTAGTCATCTCTCCCCCTGTTTGAGGCCGAGCTTTGACATCTAGCTTCCGGTGCGACGACGTTGGTCACTCTAAAAATTTATGTACTTTTGTATGGAAAATGTACAGAAGAATATAATACGGAAGTACGGACGAAAGTACGGAACGTCCGTACCTGCTCCATATAAGCTCATGTAAACGGGTACGGAAAAAAGGTACAGAAAGTTCCGTACTTGGCAAGTACGGACGGTCCAGGCAAATTGTTTACCAGACATGTTCCGTACTTTTTCCGTTCTTTTTTCTACCAGTGGCGTGTTGGCGTCCGTCGGATGAGTCCGATTCCCCCTAATCACATCTCAGCGCCGAGAGAAATGACGTCTTCTCGGATAGGCGGTTCGCTGTTTCGACCCTTGCTTGACGTCAAGATGCGCTGCCCAGCCCAGTCGTTGTCCCAACCCGTCACGGCCCGCCCCGCCCCGACCCGCCCCGACCCGCCCCGACCCGCCCCGCCCCGCCCCACCCCGGCCGCGGAGACGCTTCGCGGAACCCCCGGACAAATACGGGCGAACCCCGTCGACCTAGTGCAGAGTGATTCCGCGCAGTGTTCTGTCCCTCTCGCGCCCCTAGGGAACGCCCCATGGGTGCGAGAGAGACAGAGCGACGACCTCTGCGCGCAGAGCCAGCCAGCGGGCCGCCCACTGGCCGTCCCTTTCACGAAACTGCAGACATTCCCAGGAACTGGCCACTGTTTATCAACAGCCCTGCCTCGGTGCCGCAGAGAGAGAGAGGGCGCACAGTGGGCCAGAAGACTGTTGAGGCGACCCAAATCCCGGACGCGTTTTGAGCTCCAGAGTCGCTAAATGGGACTCGAATCGAACGAGCGAGCGACCCCACCAATGGATTCCTCGTTCGGAGAGCAATCCATTGGTGGGGTCACGCGTTCGATTCGAGTCCCATTTAGCAACTCTTGAGCTTCAAACGCATCCCAAGCTCAAGTTTTGGCCGCCTGCGCCAGTCTTCTGGCCCACTGTGCGCGGGCTCCTCCTTCTTCATCGCCTTCATCATCGCGCTGCAGTCATTCTTACGGCCGGGATACAGTATGCTCGAAGCGGAATGGAACTGGAAGCCCTCCAAGAGGAAAGTTTCCGTTGTTGGCCGGGAAAGGGGGGGCGCCATTAAAGATTGAGCCAAGCAGGAAGGCTGCCGTTGCAACGCAACGTCTTCTGCGCCACGCAAAACCAAAAATCGTCTCTGTCTTGTTGATGTTTTTTTTTTTTTTTTTTTTTTTGCCGCGGCACAGTGGGCCAGAAGACGGCGCAGGCGGCCGAAACTCTCGACGCGTTTTGAGCTCCTAAGGCGATAAATGGGCTCGAGTCTCACTTAGCGACTCTGGAGCTCAAACCGCGTCCAGAATTTCTTACTTAGCGACTCTGGGGCTCAAACCGCGTCCAGAATTTCTTACTTAGCGACTCTGGAGCTCAAACCGCGTCCAGAATTTCGGCCGCCCGCACCGGTCTTCCAGCCCACTGTGCGCGGCGTTGGCGGCGCGTAGTGCTGAGAAGAGTTTAAATTTTTTGGCGCGCTTTTCGGTGATTACCCCTTATTTGGCGACTGCACGTTCTGCACGTGCTGCACGTGCGGCCGGCAGCGCACGGCACGCAGGGCGGCGCCCATCGATCGAGCGCCTTACTGGGTCATGGTGGCAGCCCTGCATAGCCTCGCGGCAGGCACACCAGCCTCTAGCCTCGCGCAGGCCACGCTGCAGCCAACCGAGCGGAAAGTGATCAGTCGGTGAAGGGCACCAAGGTGGAAGGCCCCCCTCCGGCGGCGCGGGGTTGGTGGTGGGGCTCTCCGGGGTTGCGCACCCGTCACGCCCATGCAAACACGACGAGCCCAGAGGCGTCGCTTCCAGAGGTGCCCGCGTGTCTGAATCTGAAATTCAGAAATCAAGCCCGCCAGGCCTGATTTTCCGAGAAAGCCAAGCGCTCATCCCTGTCCACGGTTCGCGCGTCAATCCATTAGCATCCCGTGTCTGGCGGGTAAGCCTCCCCGCGTGCCGCAGAGAGCAACCCCGCCCATCCACAGTGGGCCAGAAAACCGGCGCAGGCGGCCAAAACTCTGGACGCGTTTTGAGCTCCGGACTCCCTAAATGGGACTCAGATCGATGGATGGCTCTCCGAACGAGGCATTGGTGGGTTCACACGTTCGATTCGAGTCCAATTTAGCGACTCTGGAGCTCAAAACACGCGTGTAGAATTTTGGCCGCCTCCAGCGATCTTTTGGCCCACTGAGCCCCGCCCCGCCACCCCCCGCACGGACTGGCGGAAACGTGCCGCTGAATTTTTCACAACATTCTTCCGGAATGATGAATGAAGTGTCCTGCCCGGGCGGCGCGGCGCTGCAAACCCGAACCCGCCCGAACCCAACCCCGAACCCACCCGAACCCAACCCCGAACCCCGAACGGCGTCGTGACGGGAACGAGGATTGATCGCTTGCATACGCGATGATTTTCAGATCGCCGCTGTCGCTGCGCCGACCTGTCTTTTAGCATTTTTATCCCCCACCCCTCACTCCCCCACCCCCTCCCTCCTCCGCTGTGATAGGGGCCGCACGCCCGGACGCGCTTGTATATGAATGAGATTTCTGAATGACAGCAGACCAGACCAACCCCAGCTCCTCCCCCACTACTCTGCAGCGAGGGGAGCGGCAGGGGGTGAGAAAGAGAGAGAGAGAGAGAGAGAGAGAGAGAGAGAGAGAGAGAGAGAGAGAGAGAGAGAGAGAGAGAGAGAGAGAGAGAGAGAGAAAGAGAGAGAGAGGGGCCAGAGAGGGGGGCGCCCTCTCTCACGCCCACCCGCTACGCGACGCGGGGGTGGTAGGGGAGGGGGCGCAAGGACGCCCTCAATGCTGCCGCTGCCCGTTTCAGCCCCGTCGCACAGTGGGCCAGAAGACCGGTGGAGGCAGGCGGCCAAAACTGTAGACGCGTTTTGAGATCCAGAGTCGCTAAATGGGACGTGACCCGAACGTGTGACCCCTCCAATGGATTCCTCCTTTGGAGGGCAGTCTATTGGTGGGGTCACACGTTACACGTTCGGTTCGTGTCCCTTTCAGCGACGTTGGCGCGTCTACAGTTTTTGGCCGCCTCCGGCCCACTGTGCGTCGTGTCCTCTTCCCGAGACAGGCCGGGCTCCTGTTGTAGTGCCCCCGTTGGAAAGGGGAGTCGATGCGCATAATCCATGCCAAACGGACGGAGGGCTCAAAGGAAGAGGCGGACCTTTTCCTTCAAATGAAAACAGAACTGCTGATAAATTAGAGCTCTTTATTTACATTCGAGTGTACACATACGTATTCACATTAAGACATCGCGACACTGTGATACCTGCCCCTCTGGCGTAGGGGTTGTCTCCGCTTTCGTACGACATGTTTTTACGAATCAGTCATATATTCGTATTTAATTTTTTTGTAACCTTCTCCGATCGTTTCCTTACAAACATAAGGTCCTTCGTGGATCAACTTCTGCTTCTCTAAGGACTGTACGAGTTACACTATACCAAAACCACTCGTTCTCTGGCTGTCGGACAGATACGTACTTAGGACTACGATGACGCATTGAGCACGACAGAGATCTCAGTAAGACTTCCCGATCGCATCGCACGAAGGGCTGGCAGCCAAGACCAGCCCCTGCACAAAGCTTCAAGAAGTATGTCCCGCTTCTCTGCCTTTCTGCGAAAGAAGCGCGCACACACTTCGATACAGAATAAATTAGCTATACCCTACATGTTTAACCTAGTCCACTTGTATTGTCTTCTCTTCCACGCGCAGTCAATATTCAAAGTGTTGACTATCATTGTATACAAAAGTCGTTTAAATTTACACAGGCATTAATGGCAGCTTTGCTGATCGACACATTTCGTCAATATGGCATGAGGGGACTTGTCGCTTTGAGCACGCTCGGTGCGTGGGTCCGGTTTCGATGTTCATTCACCGCACTGGTCGCGCCGCTCAATGGAGGGCGGGGCGCCGCCGGGGACGCGCGACGCGTGCAACAGCACGAGATACGGAGATAACGCGGCCCGCCCGCGCACAGTGGGCCAGAAGACCGGCGCAGGCGGCCAAAACTCTAGACGCGTTTTGAGCTCCAAAGTCGCCAAATGGGACTCGAACCGAACGTGTGACCCCACCGATGGATTGCTCTCCGAACGAGGAATCCATTGGTGGGGTCACACGGTGGATTCGTGTCCTGTTTAGCTACTCTGCAGCTCAAAACGCGTCTAGAGTTTTGTCCGCCGGCGCCGGTGTTCTGGCCCACTGTGCCGCGTTGGCGCTCTTTCTCTATCGCACCCACAGGGACGCCCTGCGAGTGCGAGAGGGACAGAGCGATGGAATCAGGCTGCGGTTTCGGCCACGGCGCGTCCTTGTCACGCGCACGCCTCCGGCATGGGGCTGCACTCTGAGCGCATGCCTCCGGACTGCAGGCTCGGCTCGGCGTCGAGGCGGAGGCTAGGGCCGGTGGCTGGGGCTGCACACTGTAGGCATGCCTCCGGGCTGCAGGCTCGGCTCGGCGTCGAGGCGGCGGCTAAGGCCGGTGGCTGGTGGTGCGCCTCTTGGCGCGGTGCCGCAGCGCTGTCAGCGGGAACACGAAGCAGGCCAGCAGCGCGAAGGCGGCCCAGAACACGGCGAGCGCGATGGCCGGCCAGGCCAGGGCGCCGGGCTCGGGCCACGTGGTCCTGGAGGCCGCCGTCACCACGCCGCTCGGCCCGGCCGGGCTGGCCAGCAGCGACAGCGCCGCCGCGTCCAGCCCGGGGCCCAGGCCGTGGTACTGCAGCGCCGCCGTCACGTTGGGCGGCGGGCACGGCAGCTGCACGATGATGTCCTGGTGCTGCACCTGCAACCACCCACCGCAGCCGTAAGTCACGGATTCAGTCGTCAGTGTCGCAAGGTTGCAAACCGCAGCCTTTACGAAGACAATATCTTCGCTCTCGAGAAGTTGGCAATCCTTTCGGACTTGGTGCATCGCGGGGGTGCGCCGCCGGGATGGAGTGGAGGTCCAAAGCCCGGACGCGTTTTGAGCTCCGCAGTCGCTAAATGGGACTCGACCCGAACGTGCGACCCCAGTACACGTTCGGTTCGAGTCCCATTTAGCGACTCTGAAGCTCAAAACGTGTCTAGAGTTTTGGCCGCCTCCGGCGCATTGTGCGACGGGACTGAGACGGACATCGGCAGCATTCAGGGCGTCTTTGCGCCTCCTGCCACCCCCGTGACGCGCAGCCCTCTGACCCACTGTGCGCTGTGCATCGGGCGGCGCGCGCTCTCACCTGCTTGTTCCTGCACATGATGTTGGCCACGCTGGCGGCCACCACGTCCGGCGCGTACTCCCGGCGCGCCAAGGTCGGCAGCACCCAGCGCATGGGCGAGGCCAGGGCCGCGTACTGCAGCCAGGGGTGGGCGGCCAGGTCGCGCTCGTGGAGCAGCGGGCCGGCCAGCAGCGCGAGCGGCAGCAGCAGCAAGCCCGCCAGCAGCCCCGCCGCGCGCCGCGACCGCAGCGCCGCGCACAGCGCCACCAGCAGCGACTGCAGCGACAGCAGGTACAGCAGCGAGTAGCCTGAGGGGGGAAGACATTCGTTATTACCGGGGGGGTTTTGAGGCGTTCGTAACCGGTGTACGCGGGTGAAAAAGGTCATTAGCACCTGAAGGTTAGGTTAGGCTTCGGCGCGAAGGTGTTAAAAAAGTCATAGAAAGTAAAAAAAAGTCAAAAAGTCACAAAAGTTGCAAAAGTCGCAAAAGTCAAAAAGTTACAGAAAAACCACCATAAATTTTCAAAAAGGTCACGGAACATCCTTTAAAAATGCTAAAAGTCAGTGAACGCTGGTGGAAAAGTAATTTTAAAAGTCAAAAAGTCATTAAAAAGGCAAAAAGTCATTGAAAAGTCTACAAGTCTAAAAAGTTCTGGGGCAAAATAGACGCAAATAGTCTAAAAAGATTATAAAAAAGTCACAAAAAAGTAAAGAAAAATCCAAAAAAGTCAATAAGTCACTTTTGGATTTAAGTCAGTGTACGCTCGCCGGCTCGGTTAGGAACCCATTAGGGTTTTACTTGGGCCAGGAGACCGACGCAGGCGGCCGAAATTCTAGACGCGTTTTGAGCTCCAGAGTTGCTGAACAGGACTCGAACCGAACGTGTGACCCTACCAATCAATTCCTCGTTCGGAGAGCAATCCATTGGCGGGGTCACACGTTCGATTCGAGTCTCTTAAGCTAAAAACACGTCGAGAGTTTTGGCCGCCTTCGCCGGTCTTGTGGCCCACTGTGCGTCATTGATAGCGTGTGGTGTGTACTGTATTACGAACCGGTGTAGATGTAGAAGGCGTTGGGGTCGGTGGCCTGGTTCTGCAGCCCCGTCATGGTGTAGGCGGGCACCACGTAACCGGCCCAGATGACGGCGGAGGGCAGCAGGCTGGCCAGGATCTGCAGCGGACAACAAGGGGGAACGGTCAGGGGCGGGGTCCTGGCGCAGTAATGCTCGTCGGCGGCGATACTCCGCGCGCCAGCACACAGAGGGCCAGAAGATCGGCGGCCAAAACTCTAGACGCGCTTGGAGCTCCAGAGTTGCTAAATGGGACTCGAACCGAACTTGTAACCCACCAATGGATTCCTCGTTCGGAGAGCAATCCATTGGTGGGGTCACACGTTCGGTTCGAGTCCCATTAGGCGACTCTGGAGCTCAAAACGCGTGTTGAGTTTAGCCGCCTGCGCCGGTCTTCTGGCCCACTGTGGGGTATCGCCTCGGGTATCGCCGGCAGTGCTTTGCCTACCTGGCTGAGGATGTAGACGAGCCTGCCGTACAGCCGGTCGCGCACGTCGTCCGCCACGGCGCGCCACCACGTGTCGCTGCAGCCGGACTGCAGCAGCAGCAGCGGCCAGGGCATCACGACGAGCGTGGCGTACAGGAAGCCGACGCGGTCGCCGAGCAGCAGCTGCGGGTCGGAGGCCGCCACGTCCCACCAGACGACGCCGAGGCACAGCGACAGCGCCACGGCCAGCACGAGGTGCGACAGCCACCGGGACAGCGCGCCCGGCTGCGCGTACACGGCCCAGCACGCCACCAGCGCCGCGGCCTGCTTGAGCACGTTGGCGCTGCGCACGGACGGCGGCAGCCCCGCCGGCGCGCCCGGGTCAGACAGCGGCTCCTCCCGCCGCCGGAACACGTCCGCCAGCTGCTCGATGCGCTGGCTGGACTCCAGCATCGCCTCCGCCGACAGGTCGTCCAGCGTCACCAGGTCCACTGTGGGAAACACCAAGTCAACCTCAACCACCGTTTCTACACTCTCAATTGGGCATGCCCTGAGACTGGGCGCTTTTGTCGCCTGCCCCACTTTTCAGTGGCGGATCCAGAGCCGGCCTGAGGGGGGGGGCAAAGTAGCGCTTTTTGCCTATTTACAGGGGCAAAGTGTTGCTTTTTGTTTACTTTTCAGGCGGTTATCTAGGGGTCCGGGGGGGGGGGAATTGTCCTCGCTTGGCTTTCAGGTAAGATTCTTTATACGGCAACGACCGGATAAGATCTTTTGAATAGGACCCCTCGTTACGAGGGGGCAATCACTCAAGAAATCATGTGTCCCCTTGAGCGCCAGAAATCTCTGGAAATCGGAAATTTCCCCCCCAGAAAGGCAAAAAACAAGCAGATTTTGGGCGTAAAATCGGTCGAAATCTTGCGACATCAGACGAAATCTCTTCCCTTAAGATATCTTATGTCCCCAAACATACGAAGTGGTTGCCCCCTCGCAAAATTCGCTTGGCTTTCAAGGTAAGATTCTTCACACGGCAACGACCGGTTAAGATCTTTTGAACAGGACCCCTCGTTATCCCTGCTTGACTCACGGTAGTAGTCCGAGGGGTTCTTGTAGGCGGGGCAGGGGTACTCGGCGCTGGCGAAGTAGGGCAGCATGTCCCTGCGCCGGCCGCAGAACATGAGCCTGCCCTTGGACACGAGCGCCACCCTGGACAGCATGGTGAAGATCTCGTAGGTGGGCGGGTGCAGCGTCATGATGACCACCCTGCCCGTCATGCTGCCCGCCGTGTGTCCGGCCCACTGCCGCAGGAACTCCACCAGGAAGAAGGTGTCGAAGATGTCCATGCCGGCGGTGGGCCGGTCCAGCACCAGCACGTCCGTGTCCAGCAGCAGCTGCGTGGCCACGGACAGGCGGCGCTGCTCGGAGGTCGTCAGCGACCACACCTTGGTGTGGCGCACCTGCTCCAGGCCCAGGTCCTCCACCAGGGCGGCGATCTGCGGAAATACGACGGGTTAGAAGGAGGCAGGCCGATGGACCCTTTCGCTAATCGCCGAATGAAGAATAAAAGTAATCGAAAAGCCCGGCACCAGAAGCGCGCCACCTAGCGGCCGTTAACTTTCAAAAGCTGAACCGTGATTGGTCACAAGCACAGGTCTGGACGAAGTTCACAGCATCGGCCGCTAGATGGCGCGCAAACTGGTTCCTGAATTTTGATTAATCCATTGGTGCGGTCGCACTTCCGGTTTGAGTCCTTTCTAGCGACTCTGGAGCTCAAAACGCGTCTAGAGTTTTGGCCGCCTGCGCCCTCTCAAGTCGAAGTCAAGTCGAAGAGCGCCTGCCATTCGAGGGGTAGGCAACACGCCTACACGGCAGCCACGCGGGACTGCCTACCCGCCCCTGACTATTGCTATTGCTATTGCTATTGCTCTTGCTATTGCTATCGCTATTGCTATTGCTATCGCTATTATGCTATTGTAGGCTGGACCACAAATGATCGTCGGCCCTTTCGGTTCGGATCGTCCGGCCACGCCGGTGATCCACCAGCACGTGACGGGACGATCTTACTGAGAGGAGTTTTTGATCTCGGCCTGCTCACCCTGTCCTTGGTGTCCGTCTTGGCGCCCTGGTAGCCGGGCCGCCGCAGCCAGTTGGTGAAGTAGAGCGTCTGCTCGACGCTGAGGTGCGGGTTGAGGGTGCGCTCGCTGCGCACGTAGGCCACGCGCCTGCTGAGCTGCCCCCGCGTGAGGCACTGCCCGTTGAGGAGGATGTCGCCGTGCACGCGGCCCGCCAGCCGCGACCCGCAGCCGGCGATGGTGTCCAGCAGCGCGGTGCCTTCCTCGCCTGGGGAGACGAAAAGGGAACCTCAGCCGGGATTCGAACCGCGGACTAGCGCACAGTGGGCAAAAAGACCGAGTGGAGGCGGACCTTGGAGTAGGACCAAAGTCCTATTCCAAGGGCGGACAGAACCCCGAACTGGTTTTGACCTCCAGAGTCGCTAAATGACACTCGTACCGAACGTGTGGCCCCACCAATGGATTGCACTCCGAACGAGGAATCCATTGGTGGGGGTCACACGTTCGGTACGAGTCCTGTCCAGCGACTCTAGAGCTCAAAAAGCGTCTGGAGTTTTGGCCGCCAGCGCCTGGCCCACTGTGTCGCGGGGCGCTGCTCGCGTGTGCACTCACCGGAAGTGGCCATGATGGCCATGAGCTCGCCGCCGCGCACCTCCAGGGAGATGCCCTGCAGCAGCAGGCTGCGCTTGTGCTGCCGGGACTCCACCTCCAGGCCGCGGACCTGCGGGACACAAAAGTTTAGCAGTCAGCACCGCCGGAATTCTCATACTCGGCGTTCCCCTGGGATCGCTGCAACCTCGCACGGTGGGTCAGAAGACCGTTGAGGCGGCCAAAATTCTAGACGCGTTTTGAGCTTCGGAGTCGGTAAATGGGACTCGAATCGACCGTGTAACCCCACCAATGGATTCCTCGATCAGAGAGCAATCGATTGGTGGGGTCACTCGTTCGATTCGAGTCCCATTTACCGACGCCAGAGCTCAAAACGCGTCTAGAATTTCGGTCGCCTCAACGGTCTTCTGGACCCACTGTGCCTCGCACACGTACCTGCAGGTGGGGGTAGGGGAAGGGCTGGGCCTCGGGGCCGAGGTCAGTCAGCCCGGGGCCAGGGCCCGGGTAGTAGGGGTGGCCGAGGTCCGAGATGGCGGTGACCTTTGAGGCGCCGCCGTCGTCCAGGTGGGAGAGGCCGCGCCTGCTCAGCGCCAGGGAGGCGTGGGACCCTGCCTTGGACATGGGCCGCCGCCCACTCAGCCTGCAAATATTTTTTTTAAAAAAAGGTAAAAGTTTAGAAACATTTTTAAAAAAATTGGTGATATTTTTTTTATTTTTCTAAAAAGTTTTTGTATTATTATTTTTTTTAATTTGAGGAGTTTTTAAAAATTTTAGAGACTTTCTTTTAATTTTTTTTGGCGCACAAAAGAAAGGGTAGTTGTTTCCTTCGCAGAGGAAGCTCACGTCACGACGCAGTGACTCACTCTACTCACCCCGGCGGCGTGTGTGCGTGCTCCAGGTCGCGGAGTTCGGCGCCCCTCAGGTCGTGGACGCTGCGCCGGTGTTCGTGCCGGTACATGTTCTCGGGGCTCAGCAGGTTGGCCTCGCTGCTGCTCTTGGCGCGCCACGCCTCGCCACGCCCGCCCTGCCGCGCGCCGACCTGCAGCACGGATGGCATTGCCCTTTCGTTCACCTTCTTCGGGACACGTTTCAACGCCGTGACGGACGGTCCGCGCGTCGATACGCCCCGCGCAGAGACTCCGGCTCGACGACGCGCGCGGGGTATCGCCGCGGCGGGACAGTGGGCCCGAAGACCGGCGCAGGCGGCCAAAACTCTAGACGCGTTTTGAGCTCCAGAGTCGCTAAGTAGAACTCGAACCGAACGTGTGACCCCACTAATGGATTCCTCGTTCGGAGAGCAATCAATTGGTGGGGACACACGTTTAGTTCGAGTCATGCTTAGCGACCCTGGAGCTCAAAACGCGTCTAGAATTTTGGCCCCGCTTGCGGTGGGTGCCGTGCTACTCACCCCCGAGTAGGGCCGGGGCTGCTGGCCGGGGTGCGGCGGCTGCGGGGGATGCGGCGTCTGGGGCGGGTGACTCCGGAAGTCCGGGTCGCTCCGTGACCGGAGGCCGTAGCGCGGGCCGTGGCCGCCAGGGTGGGCGCCCTGGTCGTCGCTCGAGTCGTACCCGCTGGAGCCGTCTCTACCCCGCGACGGCGGGAACACTCGCGGCAGCCCGAACTTGAGGTAGGTGTACATGTTGGCGCCGAGCGCAGACCTGGAAGCAAGACTCTATGACGCTGTGCCCGCGCGGTGGCATCGCAGTGGCAGACCGTTGAGGCGGCGATAATTCTAGTCGCGTTTTGAGCTCCAGAGTCACTAAATGGGACTCGAGTCGAACGTGTTACCCTGCCAACGTTTGATTCGAGTTCCATTTAGCGACTCTGAAGCTCAAAACCTGTCCAGGATATTGGCCGCCTCAACGGTCTTCTGGCCCACTGTGCGAGACTCCACGCGCAGCGACCGGCTACTCACTTGGGCCCGTATCGGGGGTGGCTGAGGATGGAGTGCACGGTTGAGTCGCGGAGCTGGAAGTTGCCGTACGGCAGGGGCGACTTCTCGCTCGAGCCGAGCGCCGAGTCGGTGAAGTCCGAGTTGAGGTTCTGGCGGTAGATGGACCAGGCGTGCAGGTCCTCCGAGTTGGAGGGCACGGCCAGCCCGGAGTGCGACCGCTGGTGGTGGTGCGGCCTCGGCGGCGGTCCCGGGGGCGGCCCTGGTGGCGGCGCCGGCGAGGGCGGCTCGTGGTAGCCGTGCGGCGCGAGCGCGGTGGACGAGCGGTGGTGGGCGGGGGCGGGCGGCACGGAGTAGCGCCGCTCCATCGTGTTGAGCTCCCACGCCCCCTGCGGGGCCCCTTGTGACGGCATCCCCGCGGAGAGGATCTCCTGCAAGCAATCCAGCGGCAGGCGTCAGATTCACACGTGTCCTGTAAACGCTGAAGCAACCGGATGGAGCTGTGCGGTGGGGGGACCGGACTTTGAGGTCAGCGCGGCGTTGTCGTAACTCATTCCCTGTTTCCCCGTGGATTCGACCACGCCGCGCCAATTAACCGCAGCGGCTCCGCGGTGAGGCCAAGAAGGCCGAGCTGCGCCTGAGGTTTCCCTGGCGCCGCACAGTGGGCCAGACAACCGCGCAGGTGGGCAGAACTCTGGACACGTTTCCGAGCTCCAGAGTCGTCAAATGGGCCTCGAACGGAACGTGTGACCCCACCAATGGATTCCTCGATCGGAGAGAAATGCATTGGTGGGGGTCACACGTTTGGTTCGAGTCCCGTTTAGCGAGTGCGGAGCTCGAAACGCGTCGAGAGTTTTGGCCGCCTGCGCGGTCCTCTGGCCCACTGTGCGCCGTGGTCGCTGCCGAGCGCGCTGCTAATGCTGTGGTACGAGTTCGCGGCGGTTGGGTGCTCGCACAGTGTCCGCCTCAGTACAGTTTGAGCTCCTGTCCGCTTGGCGCTGCTTTGCGCGGCCACGGCGCGGCGGCCGGCCGGCATACGGTCTGCGGTCGCAGAGCATCGCCACACCTGCAGGTACAGGTGCGCGCTGCCAGCTCATCCCGACGCCGTCCCCGGCCGACGGCTCGGCGCGGTGGTTAGCGGCCAAGAGGGAAGCGGCGCGCAGTTGCGCACAGTGGGCCAGACGACCAGTCGAGGCGGTCAAAATCCTAACCTAGCGGCCCCCTCAGTGGGTCAGAAGACCGTTGAGGCGGCCAAAATCCCGGACACGTTTTGAGCTCCACAGTCGCTAAATGGGACTCGAATCGAACGTGTGGCCCCACCAATGGATTGCTCTCCGAACGAGGAATCCATTGGTGGGTTACACGTGCGGTTCGAGTCCTGTTTCGAGACTCTGGAGCTCACGTCTAGAGTTTTGGCCTCCTGGGCCGGTCTTCTGGCTCACTGTGCGTGCTGTCTGATGCCCACCTCACAAGGCACTGCACTCACCAATGATCACCTGGCGGACGAGGGCGAGCGACACCTGCACCGCCACTTCATCTCGTCATCTGCAAGCAAGAAGAAAAACATGGTCAGTGACAGCGCCTCTATGGGGCGCCGTTCGGCGGCGTTAAGCGAGGGAGAGCCCTGTTGGAGACGAAGTGGGCGCCGCCGCCGTGGCCGGCCAGCGGAGCCGAAGAGTCGCCCCGTCTCTCTCCCGCCGCTGCGGCCCGGCCGGGCCCGGCACGCGAACGCGACAGAGACAGAGCGACGAGGCGACTCTGAGTGTCTGGGAAAGGGGTGGGCCGCGGCCCGCAAACAATGGCCTGGCGAAGGAGCCCGGCTGGCGCGCTGGCGCTGGCGGCGGCCGGGCGGAGCGGACCTCCTACGGGAACCTAACCTCCTCGTCCGCGAGGAGCGTGCCGCACAGTGGGCCAGAAGAACGGCGCCGCCGCCGGCCAAAACTCGACACGCGCCCTCTGGCCCTGGCCCACTGTGTGCCGGGGACGCGGGGGTTCGCCGTCAGCTTAATGCGGCCGGCCAAGGCCTGCCTTTGAAGCCTTTGACGCGTAGGCGCGGTCCCGGCGGTGTGGGCCACGGCGTGGCGCGCACTGCAGGAGGCCGATTCTGGGTAGTGCCGCCATACCGCGGCACCGCGGCCACCTCCTCCGCCGCCTCTTAGCCACGCACGAGCTGAGCGGCTGGGTCGGCTGGGTGCACACCCGCGGCAGCCGCGGCGCGCCAGGGCACGCCACGCCACCACAGTGGGCCAGAAGACCAGTACGGCCAAAACTCCAGACGCATTTTGAGCTCCAGAGTCGCCAAATGGGACTCGAACCGAACGTGTGACCCCACGCAATGGCATTCCGCGTTCGGAGAGCAATCCATTGGTAGGGTCGCACGCTCGGTTCGAGTCCCATTTAGCGACTCTGGAGCTCAAAACGTGTCTGGAGTTTGGGCCGCCTGCACCGGTCTTCTGGCCCACTGTGGGCACGCCGCGGAGGGCACCAGGGCCGACAACCTGGCTGCCTACGCATCACTGCCCCAGGCCCCGGGGCCCGGCCGCCCAGGAATTTCCTCCAAATGACACAGCCCAGGGAGCAGGGACCCAAATTGCGTGTAGTTTCCGAAGCAGGCAAAAAAAAAACGGATGGAGTAAAGAAGGCGGCCGACGAGAGGACGTAACAAGCGTTGGTACTTGGGTCGGGATTGAAGGAAGGCGCGCGGATTGAAGAAGGCGAAGACAAGCTGGCGATATTGAGACCACGCACAGTTCATAGCGCGGCGGAGAAAATGCAGAAATGGCAGCGCGGCAACGCGTTCCATAATGACACCTCGAAAGAACAAGGGCCGCGAGTGAAAAAGGGAGAGAGAGAGAGAGAGAGAGAGAGAGAGAGAGAGAGAGAGAGAGAGAGAGAGAGAGAGAGAGAGAGAGAGAGAGACAGAGAGACAGAGAGAGAGACAGACAGACAGACAGACAGACAGAGTTGGAAGGGGTGATAGTATTGTTCTGCGCCTGTCTCGCTCTCTGAGCCTGCTCTCGGACCGGGGCTCGCGTCGCGGCTTCCCTCAAGACTCATTCCGAACGGGAGCGGTCTCTTCTTCTTCGCGCACTCGTAGAGGGCGTCCCGTGTGGGTGCGAGAGAGACAGACTGCCCCCCACGAGGCTCCGACACAGTCCTTTGAGCAAAGAAGCAATGGCCAGCAGTCTTGCGCCACCGACTTCCCGTCCCAGCCGGCTAGTAATAAGCTTTACACTCTCAGACTCGTACTGAGTTTTTGTATAATAACGTATTGACGTTTGTGCACATTAATGAGCTTATTAATATTTTTAATTGTAACAGTAACCTTATCATCAATTTTGTCTTGACAAATCTGTTAAGCTTCTTAACAAAATCCTATTTATGTGCACAAACGTCAATAAAATGTCTATTAAAGGGTGAGAGTGTACCCGCGGCCAGCGGGCGCGTCCAATGCGTCCTCGGAACAAGGGGAGTGGAAGGGTTTTACGAACCAGCATTAAGTTCAATTGAGGGTCAGTTGGGGTAATTTTGGGAAACGGGGTAAAAATGGGACAGCTGTTTCGTGGACAAGATTCGGCTTGATAGAACTCCTGCTGCACCATTATGTGATGTTTTGATTGTGAAAATGACGTTTGGTATGGCAGAAATTCTAAAATGTCCTACCTTATGTCTCTGAAACAGCTGTCCTATTTCTACCCCGTGTCCCAAAGTCACCCCAACTGACCCTAATTTTCAACAGAGTAAAAACTGATTATTTTTTTTAAATTTTTTCTGCTTGAATTGATTTTTACTGAACTCATCAACCCGAAAAAGGTGAAGTTTCGACGCTCTCAGCGGTGCGGCACGCCTTCTAAACGCCCCCAGGCAGTAAAGCGGTGAAGCCCCCCGAGTGTGACGCCCCCACCCCTTTGGCGACGCACACGTATCATCAAACGCTAAACGGCTCGCGACTTCTCGCTCTGAAAAGGATAACTGAATTTGTCTCCGCGTTTAGTGGGAAATGCCGCGTGTCTCCCCCCGCCAGGGGCGCTCTCTCTCTCTCTCTCTCTCTCTCTCTCTCTCTCTCTCTCTCTCTCTCTCTCTCTCTCTCTCTCTCTCTCTCTCTCTCTCTCTCTCTCTCTCTCTCTCTCTCTCTCTCTCTCTCTCTCTCTCTCTCTCTAAGCGTTGCCGTCTCGCATGCTCCGCTTAGCGTCGCCAAGCTCGCCAAACCTCGCACAGTGGACCAGAAGACCGTTGGTACGGCAAAAATTCTGGACGCGTTTTTAGCTCCAGAGTCACAAAATGGGACTCGAATGGATCGTGTGACCCGCCAACGGGTTCCTCGTTCGGAGAGCAATCCATTGATAGGGGTCACTCGTTAGATTTGAGTCCCATTTTGCGACTCTGGAGCTCAAAACGCGTCCGGAATTTTGGCCGACTGCGCGGTCTTCTGGCCCACTGTGCGTCGTCAAGCGTGCCAAGCTTCGCATCGGAAGGGCTGCGCGGAGTCGCTGCTGGCAGGGCAGGACCGCCTGCACCGCGCACGCGTGTCTGTCTGCCTGCCTGTCTGTCCGTCTGTCTGTCTGCCTGTCCGTCTGGGCGGTAATTACGCTCTAGGTGGAATGCAGCTGGGCGGCAGACACGGCGTGGAAGGCTGCGCCGCCATTACCGCTGCATACAGTGCTGCCACCGCGCCAAATGTCATGCAGGGTCACTAGGGCAGCGCGGCGGGGCGGGGCGGGCGGGCCGGGCGGGGCGCTCCGTGTCATTCATGGCCGGAGCAGTGAATGAGCACGCGGACTGTCCCTGGCCCGCCGCCCTCTGTGTTAGTGTGTACGTCGTCCCTCCCGCTCCGAATCTGAATATGCAGCCCGCTCGTGCCGCACGCGCGCCGCTGCTGCTGCTGCTCCGGATTGCAATTGAGTCGTCCTCTGCCCGCTGGGCCCTCGTGCTGCTATTGTACCGCTGCATGTAGATGACCCCGCCCGCCGCCCCACGTACGCCGTGACCCAGTGTGACGGAGGCTGCCGCCGGTCCCTTGTGCGCCTTCAGGCCGACCGCCGACCGCGCTAACGGTGTCGCCGTTGAACCCGGCGACGTTGCTTTGGACCTCAGGAAACCAAAGTCCAGATTTCGACGTAGTAACTTCCGCATGCTGAATGCGATATGCGAACCTCTCTCGCTGTGGTCCCATCCCAGAGGTCCTGCCCCGGGCCACACTCACACATACACACTCTCTCCCTCTCTCTCTCTCTCTCTCTCACTCACTCACACACACACACACACACACACTCACACACACACACTCACACACAATATCTCCCACGCCGGTCCGGCCAAAAACCAGTCTGCATGGAACGGAGCCGGGGAGCTGGTGGGCGGGGCCGGGCCGGGCGGGGCGGGATCGCCAACGGTTGTGTGACCCACACTGACTTGGCCCGGCCCGCCGCCTGCCTGCTCTTGAATTCCTCTCCGTCATGTGTATGTCTGTGCGTTCTTGCTTACTTCGAAGAGGATCCATTTCTCGTGTTCAAAGAGACGGCTCGAACTTTGGCGCGCGAACGCTGACTGTAATAGCTGCCGCCGCGGTCGGTACTTTCGTAGATCCTGAACCGGAAGCAAACAGACAGCATGTTGGCGGAAGTACATCAAAACTTGACATTAAGGGAAAGAGATGATAGTCATAAGTATCGGCCACACTTTAACTTAACAGTCGTTTGAAACTTATTGACAGCATGTGTATTCCTCGATCAATATTTGTATAGCTTGGTGCCATATTAAGATCCCAATAGAGGTTAGGTTCCGGCAAATAGGGCGTCTGTTTGCTGCCGGTTCAGGATTTACGATAGTACCACCGCGGCGGCGGCGGCGACGTGACGTGCGTGTTTACATTTCGAAAAGTGTCTCGTGAGTGGCTCGCGGGTCTACATACGTGTCAAAATAGCTTCGCGGTGCCGCTCTGAACCGTAGGTCTGGGTTTGTCTGCGGAGCTACATGTCATGCCAGTTTTGTATGGATTAGTAGTTCAAAAAGTGAGTGAAATCTGAAGACTGACGAACATAACCTCTACTTCAAGGGTGCGCGCCCATCCAGCGCCACTACGGTTAGTTTGTTGATCTTGTTGATTGTGAAAGTCCACGACCAGCCGTCCGATTCTGCAGGACCTTTTCGTCGCTGTCTCTCTCGCACCCCTTCACAACGCCCCGTGGGTGCGACGAAACGGTCCACAGTGGGTCAGAGGACCGTTGAGGCGGCCAAAATTCTAGACGCGTTTTGAGCTGCAGAGTCGCTAAATGGGACTCGGATCGAACATGTCACCTCACCAATGGATTGCTGTCGAAACTAGGAATCCATTGGTGGGGGTCACACGTTCGAATCGAGTCCCATTTAGCGACTCTGCACCTCAAAACGCGTCTAGAATTTTGGCCGCTTCAACGGTCTTCTGACCCACTGTCCGGTCTGCGGAAAGAGTCTGCCGCCGGCTGCACGGGTCGGGGGTCGGCCGCGCAACAATAACAGCGGAAGGCCGGCCGGTATTGGCCGTGCTCTTGTTCTTCCCAACGTCGCGGCCGTTGTTCTATTATCGCACACCGAGCAACCGGCGAGGAGTAGACTGTGGAGTGCAACGGGCCGGCTCATTTTCACCCGTTGCGTGCGGCGCGCAGCGCCAGCGCCAAGAGTGGTGCGCAGATTCCCCCAGATTGTATGAAACTCCCGCCAAAATTCGAAATGTCCCGTCGGATCGGCCGTTCGTTGATCAAAATTTCCTGCCAATACGGCCGTATATCGAAATGTCCCGCCAAATTGCCGTCGTCATTCTGAATCTCCACCAAGAGGGCCGCTGTTCGAAATTTCCCGTACGGGGTTTGACCCCCACCGGCGAGGGGTCAACCACACTCGTAATCAAGTGTACACTTCGTCCAGTAATCATTGGTAATCACATACCAAAACTGGATATTTTAGCTTTTTTTATCGCCTTTTGGGGGATTTTCTTACGAAAATAGGCAAAAATGCTCCTAGCTAACCAAGTTTTATGAAAAATTTTGTAGGTAACCGCTGGTAAACAGTAATCCTTTGTACACTTCTGAGCTGAGCGGTGGACCCCTCGTCCAACGGTCCTCCGGCCCACTGTGGGCCGAAGGGGTCCGGCCGGCCGCCTCTCAATGAGCTGGTCGGTACGGTGCGCCGCAACAGAGAGAAAGTGTCTCTATCTCGCTCTATCGCTTCATGGGGCTGTCATGTCACGGGGCTTCAGCCGCCCGCAGCCGCAGCCCGCCCGCCGCGCGCGCCGCCGTGTCCGCGACAACGCGCTGCCCACAATGCACCGCGAAAGTGAAGCACGCACGGCGCAGCGACCTAGTACACTGATATCCGCCAGAACGGGGACGGAGCACAGTGGGCCAGAAGACCGGCGCAGACGGCCGACTAACTCTACACGCGTTTTGAGCTCCAGAGTCGCTAAATGGGACCCGACTGGAACTTTGACTCCTATAATAAATTCCTCGTTCGGAGAGCAATCCATTGGTGGGGTCACGCGTTAGTTCTGAGTCCCATTTAGCGACTCAGGAGCTCAAACCGCGTCTCGAGTTTTGGCCGCCTAGACCGCACCGGTCTTCTGGCCCACTGTGCAGAGTCCTGCAGGACCGAGGCGAGATTGCACGCGCGACTTTCCTGCGTCAGTAAGAGCATTTCTTCTGCACTGTAGAAAACACAACTTTTATTAGTGTGAGTTTGTTGTTTATTTTTCGGTGCACTAGCTAAAAAGTCTACGAAGAATCTGCTTCGGAACTACGAAGAAATTGAAGGTACTGTAGAATGGCTTCGTATTACGAAGAAATGCTTCGCATTACGAAGGATTTTTGCTTCGTAATACGAAGCATTGATTTTACAATGCCTTCGTTTTCTTCGCATTACGATGCTTCGCAGACTTTTTACTGTGTGGCGTCAAAGAAAGCACTCTGTTTATTAATGCGAGTTAGGTTAGGTTTTAGGTTATTTTTCGGTGGCGCCAAAGGCGGCCAGAGCAAAGATGCCGCCGTTCCGCGTGTTCCGCCGATGCCGCGGATTCCAAAACCAACGCGCTCTTTCAGCGCCGCGTTACCGGACCGCCGGCCGGGTCCCACAGTGGGTCAGAAGACCGTTGAGGCGGCCAAAATTATAGACGCGTTTTTAGCTCCAGAGTCGCTAAATGGGACTCGAATCGAACGTGTGACCCCACCAATGGATACCTCGTTTGGAGAGCAATCCATTGGTGGGGTCACACGTTCGATTCGAGTCCCATTTAGCGACTCTGGGGCTCAAAACGCGTCCAGAATTTTGTCCGCCTGAACGGTCTTCTGACCCACTGTGCGTCCGCTGCGGTGCGTTCGCCTTGGGCTTACATTAGCGGCTCGGCATTGATCCGCTCTGTCTCCCTCGCACCCGCGGGGCGCGCCGCGGCGGCGCGAGAGAGACACAGCGACCGGTCACGGCCGTGTCACGCCGCGGCGACGGGCTTGCGTGACGCACCGGTCACGCCGCGAACAGTGTCAGTGTGTCAGGCAGCTTGACCACCGCAGTGGCCGCGCGGCCCGCGCTTTGCTTTGCTCCGCATCACAGTGGGCCGGAAGACCGGTGGAGGCGGTCAACATCCCGGACGGATTTTGAGCTCCGGAGCCGCTAAATGGGACCCGAACTGAACGTGCGACTCCACCAGTGGATTCCTCGTTTGGGTAGCAATCCGTTGGTAGGGTCACACGTTCGGTTCGAGTCTCACTTAGCGACTCTGGAGCTAAAAACGCGTCCAGAGTTGTGGCCGCCTTTGTCGGTCTTCCGGCCCACTGTGCGCCCGTCCACCAACTGGACGTTACCGGCTAACAGCCTGCTGTCCTGCGGCGGCGGCGCCTCCAAGGAACCGTGAAGTCCAGGCCAGCAGGCCTGCCGTTCCAGGACGCCACCAACGAGGCCTGCAACTTCCCCCGGGAATGCGACAGGCACAGTCAGTCTTAGGTTTTAGAGAGCCTGGAAAATGTTTGGATACCTCTAACTTGCACCGCCGTTGCGACGCTTGGCGAGGCCCTTCGAGGCACGGCCGTAGGCTTTAGAGAGCCTGGAAAATGTTTGGTCCTGCAACTTGCACCCCACCTTCGCCACGCTTGGTGAGGCCATTCGAGGCCGCCTGTCCGCTACCTGGCTGTCCACACGGGAAAAAAAGAATTCGTTGAGGGAACGAAAATATTAGTTACCTTTTCCGGAACAAACATAAACTTGTATTACAAGTATACTGGCAACTAAATCTTTGTTATGGGTGCAAAATGTGGGTTGTCTCAACAACCCAATCGTTCAGAGAACGGGAGAGATTGTTTTCACTCATTGTTCTCAAAACAATCTATTGGCTTCTCGAACAAACTTTTTGTTGGGCTAGCAAAAACTTAGTTGCCAAAACAAAACTCCAAGTGCTGACATCAATTTAGCCCTTATTCCGCGGAAAGATTGACTAATATTTTCGTTCCCACAACGATTTTTTTTTTCGTGCAGCCCGGTGCAGCCTCATCGGCCGGCCCCTACCTCCAACTTGCACCGCCGTTGCGACGCTTGGCGAGGCCCTTCGAGGCACGGCCGTAGGCTTTAGAGAGCCTGGAAAATGTTTGGACCTGCAACATGCACCACCTTCGCCACGCTTGGTGAGGCCCTTCACGGCCGCCTGTCCGCCACCTGGCTGTCCTAGGCTGTCCTAGGCTGTCCGAGCCTTGGTCCGAGCCCCACCCGGCGGGACAGCCACGCATCGTGTGGCGCGCGGCCGACCACGTCACGCAGGCAGCCGTCCGTGGGGAAACAACAACCTGCTTCTCAAACGAGTGATGCGATGCTCCGTAAGTGCAGAGGTTGGCAGGGCAGGCCAGGCCGTCCGCCGCCTCACAGTGGGCCAGAAGACCGGCGGAGGCGGCCGAAATTCTAGACGCGTAGTTAGCGCCAGAGTCGCTGAATGGGACTCGAACCGAACGCGTGACCCCACCAATGGATTGCTCTCCGAATGAGGAATCCATTGGTTCGGTCACGCGCTCGATTTAAATCCTGTTTAGCGACTGTGGAGCTCAAAACGCGTCTAGAATTTTGGCCGCCTCCGCCGGTCTTCTGACCCACTGTGCGGCGCCCTGTTGGTTGCTCCTCCTCGGAACGAGGTTCCCGAAAACCGAGCGGCAAGCTCGGAGGGCACAGTGGAAAACCGAAACCAAAACCCCTCGTGCTCCTGTGGGAACTGTCGGCCGGCGAGGACTGCCGAGTGTGCCGCGCACGTGGCCAGAAACCGTTCCGCGGCCAACGACTCCTAGACGGCACGCCGCCTCAAGGACGGGTTCATCATCGCCAGAGCGCTGCCAACTGCAAATAATTTAACACCGTGCGCAATTAGCGGCGCGTCGCGGCGCGAAGCGACGAAGCGACCCGGTGACAACGTTCAGGGCGCAGCAAGCGCCGGTCAAGCTCAACTCCTTCCCGCCGCCGGGTAGTCGAGGTCGTAGAGGCACCGGTTTTCGAGCAAATTTGCATGGGATCAACTCTTCAAACTTCCAAATTTTTTTTAATTTTTTTTTTAAATTTTCTTTTTTGTGTCCCATTATTTTGACAGCGGTAACTTATATCACTAACAGACAGGCGCAGCTAGACACGCGCACTCACTCACTCACGCACTCACTCACTCACGCACTCTCACACACTAACACACACGCACACGCGCGTGCCCGCGCCTTGTGCCGCGTAGATGAGCATTGCCGGGTGAACGACACACGCTGGCCGGCTGCTGCGTCTTTCCTCTCCCAGGACCGTTACGCTGCGCCGCCTGCCTGCCTGCCTGCCTGCCTGCCTGCCTGCCTGCCTGCCGGCCGCTCTCGGCGCGCTGCGTTGCACGGACTGTACCGGTCAGCCAGCCAACGGTCTGCAGGCCAGGCAGCGCGGCTGGGGGAGCAGCACCACGTGTGCACACGTGTGAGGCGACGGACCTGCATACTCCATTGGGGTTGCGGACAGATGACGGTGGGACAGATGGACGGGTGGGATCTCGGACCAGGCTCAGGCTAGTTGCACTATAGGGCTGTACATGTATACATGTACCCCTTCGGAAATGAGTAATGTAGGGCTCTGGCTCAGGCTAGCGCCCAGCGTGCCCGCCTCACAGTGGTGTGGCTTTGTTGCCTACCCGAGGGTTCGCAGGCGCTCCAGTGTGGGCATCCCGCCTCACAGTGGAGCGGCTTTGTTGCCTACCCTAGGGTTTGCAGGCGCTCCAGTGTTGGCAACCCGCCCCTGAGTTGTGTGGCTTTGTTGCCTACCCTAGGGTTTGCAGGCGCTCCAGTGTGGGCAACCCGCCCCACAGCGGTGTGGCTTTGTTGCCTACCCTAGGGTTCGCAGGCGCTCCAGTGTGGGCAACCCGCCTCACAGTGGTGTGGCTTTGTTGCCTACCCGAGGGTTCGCAGGCGCTCGATATACCCCACAGACAGACAAGCACGCAGTCGCGAGGGGTCCCTCCCTCTGAATTTGCCTGTCCACAGATTGTTTGATTGTGTCGGATTGCTTAGGATTCTGTATGATTTTGTCGCGCTTTTTGCCTACTTACAGGCGTTTTTGACGCGCAAGATTGCAGGATTGTCTCCTCCAAGCGTACACAGATTGTTTGAGTGGGGGACCCCTTGCACGCAGTCCTGCTCACAACACACGGAGGGAGGTCCGGGACTCGCGCCGGGTGATCTCAGTAAATGCCCTCGTTGCAAAACAACACACTAACAAACGCAGCGGCGGCACGGTCCTCGGCGTCCCCGCTGCGATTGCCCCACGCGGAATGCGTGCCCGCGCCCGCCCGACGCTCTGTCTCTCTCGCACCCACACGGAACGCCCCACAAGTGCGAGGGAGACTGTGTTGGGACGCAGCCCGCCCCGGTGGGTCGCGCACAACGCGTGTGTGTTGCATTGCCTTGCCTTGCATTGAGTGGCGTGGTCGAATCTAACTCCCTGATCGCATTCCAGAGCAGACTACGAGGGCGCGCCGTCGCACAGTGGGCCAGAAGACCGCGCAGGCGGCTAAAACTCTACACGTGTTTTCGCTAAAAAAGACTCGAAGCGAACGTGTGACCCCACCAATGGATTCCTCGTTTGGAGTCCGATCCATTGGTGGGGTCACACGTTCGGTTCATGTCCTGTTAAGCGACTCTGTAGCTCAAAACAGTTCTAGAGTTTTAGCCGCCTGCGCGGTCTTCTGGCCCACTGTGCTCCGCGCCCACACACTCCGTCCCAGCATGACTACCGCGGCACGCTGCGTGCGCTGCGTGCGTGGGGACGACTTCTTTCTCCGAGTTCTTTTCCTGGCCAACCCCAACGCGGCCCGACGCGGCCACGTTATTCTTTTTGTTTAAAACGAGGAAGGGAAGTAACTATTCAATTTGAAAAAAGTTATACATTTGGGTTTTTTAATCTGCTAACAAACGAAGTCGGCTCAGTGCTTTGGGAAAATAACTAAGAGAGAATAGCTGGGGGGAAAAGTAGTAGAGGGATAACGCGACTAAATCAAGGGCTGGAAAGGAAAGGCCGGACCTTAGACTTACACGTTGATCGAGATTGCACGCACGCTCTCTCTCTCTCTCTCTCTCTCTCTCTCTCTCTCTCTCTCTCTCTCTCTCTCTCTCTCTCTCTCTCTCTCTCTCTCTCTCACACACACACACACACACACGCACGCGCGCGCTCTATGTTGTTGTGCTAACGGCAGAAGGCAGGGAAGAAACCCGAGGAACTGACCTGCGCCGACAGAAGTCTGGCAGAAGATTATCTGCCTCTAGTTGCGCAGGGACAGACAGACGGACAGACAGGCAGGCAGGCAGGCAGGCAGACGGGCTGCACTAATTAACAGTGCACCCATCCGATCCAGATAGAGCCAGCCTTTATCGGGCGAACGCCATCGGGAAGCCGAGTTTGGAATTGGAAATGAAGTCGGCCAGCGATGAGTCGTCGGCTTTTGCCAAATCACTGCACAGTATGGGTCAGAAGACAGCACAGACAGACGAAACTCTAGACGCATTTTGAGCTGCAGAGTCGCTAAATGGGTCTCGAATCGAGCGGGTGACCCCACTAATGGATTCCTCGTCTGGAGAACAATCCATTGGTGGGGTCACACGTTTGATTCTACGTAGTCCCATTTTGCGACTCTGGGCCTCAAAACGCGTCCGGGATTTTGAATGCCTCGGCGGTCTTACAGCGCGGTCGAATAGATTGCTCTTGGATCGAGGAATCCATTGGTGTGGTCACACGTTCGGTTCGAGTCCAATTAAGCGACTCTGGAGCTCAAAAGGCGCTTCGAATTTTGGCCGCGTGTGCCATCTTCTGACCCACTGACCGTGCACTGCGACTCTGAGAGGTGTCCGGACGCACACAAAGCGGGCGGCAACGGCCCGCCGCGGAAAAAGGTGCATCACGACGCGGGGGAGGGGGGGGGGAGGGGGGCGGCGATCAAACTGAAGCATTCGCCGCCAAACGGTAAGAATGATGCTATCAGATGGGGACCGGGACAGGGACACGAGCCTAACGGAGACCCCGCCCCGCACAGTGGGCCAGGAGACCCGGTGGAGGCGGTCAAAATTCCGGACACGTTTGGAGCTCCAGAGTCGCTAAATGGGCCTCGAATCGAACGTGTGACCCCGGCAATAACTTGCTCTCCAAACGGGGAATCCATTGGTGGGGTCACGCGTTCGATTCGAGGCCCATTTAATTATCTGGCGCTAAAGACGCGACTTGAGTTTTGGCCGCCTCGACGGTCTTCTGGCCCCCTAAGCGCCGGACGGAGTCACGGCCAGCCTGGACAGGAGGGTGACTGCGGGTCAATGTCGTCCCGTTCGGGTTGCTTCGGGTCTCACTCCCGGGCCGATCCCGATTCGAAGCGAGATTGGGACATTGTTAGGAGCAATAAGTACCCCGATGAGAGATCTCGTGATCGGGCCTGGCGTCGCGTCGGCCGGCTGGCCGGCGGCAGGCCCCGAGCGGCAGTGAAGGTGGGCGGAGAAAGGGCCCCAAGAGGCGTCCCTCTCAGCCTGCATGACATTTCAGTTGCTGACCCTCTTTTGTTTCGGGTCCCCCCAAACACGAATCGCGCCACTCCGGGCGAGGACGCTGCCGTCGTGGTCGCCGGAGCACCACGACTCTCTGCGGTGCGAGGCACAGTGGGCCAGAAGACCGGCGCTGGCGGCTGAAACTCGCGAGACGCGTTTTGTGCTCCAGAGTCGCTACGTATATGGGATTCAAACCGAACGAGTGACCCCACCAATGGATCGGACTCCAAACCAGGACTTCATTGGTGGGGTCACACGTTCGGTTCGAGTCCTGTTAGTGACTCTGGAGCTCAAAACGCGTCCAGAGCCGCTGCGCCGTCTTCTAGCCCACGGTGCGATGCAAGGTGCAGGTACACGAACGAAAAAGCTTTTCAATAAAACGGCCTCTGTTATCTCTTGCTTGCTTGCTAGGCGCGCCCGGCTTGCGCGAGTGCATCCTGTTTTTCTAATTGATGCATGCTGATGAGGACGGGTCCTCGTGCAGGACCTCTCCAGGCCGCGGCTCCGGGACGCGCAAGGACGCCCCGCGCGTGCATGCGGCGCTCGGCCGCGGCGGATGCCGTGGAGAACGGGGAACGCGCTCTTCCCTTTTCAAGCGGCTGCCAGCGTCGTTGGAAAACCTAATCTCAGGAAGGCTGCAAGGTCGTGCCAAACGGTGCACCTTCTCCCTCTCTGTTTCTATGTCTCTTTCTCCCTCTCCCTCTCCCTCCATCTCTCTCTCTCCCTCCATCTCTCTCTCTCTCTCTCTCTCCCTCTCTCTTCTCTCTCTCTCTCTCTCTCCATCTTTCTCCGGCAGGATGATAGTGTAGCGCCTCGAGGATGTGGGGCGCAGGGCGGCGCATACATACCAAGCAGTCGCCAGGACGAGGGCAGGACACGAAGGCCGGCGCACAGTGGGCCAGAAGACCAGCGCAGGAGGCCAAAACTCTGGACGCGTTTTGAGCTCCACAGTCGCTAAATGGGACTCAACCGGACGCGTGGCCCATGGATTGCTCTCCGAACGAGGAATCCATTGGTGGGATCACACTACGTTCGGTTCGAGTCCTGTTTAACCACTCTGGAGCTCAAAACGCGTCTAGAGTTTTGACCGCCTGCGCCGGTCTTCTGGCCCACTGTGCGTCGCCGGGAATGACCGCGCGTCGCCTTGCACTCACTGAGAGAAATGTAATGTCGTTTCCCGGGGTCACTAAATTTTGGTTGTTTAGACCAAAATTTTGGTTGTTTAGACCAAAATTTAGTTAACTCGACTGATTTTTTTTAGTCAGAAGAAATTTTTTTTCGTCATTTCGACTAGTTTTCAGACGAAGCGACTAAAACCTTTAGTCACCCCCTGAAACGACGAAAATTTTTGGTCGATTCAACGAACATTTTGTCGATTTGAATTTACTTTTGGGACAGTGCTGCACTGCAGCAGCCGCGGACACATCGGGATGGATCGGCCGCATGCCGGACGAGGACACTGCTTTGGCCGCGCTTTGCCGCTTTCGCGTTTTCTCGAGTCCGAGTGATGGCCTCCTTATGGCGCCGTGCCCGGCGTGGACTTGGCGAGGCGCGGCCGAGGCGCGGCACACCGAGGCTTTGGCTTGTCCAGCTGGCTTCAAAGGGATTCATTCGACTGACTCAATTTCTCTTGGCTCCTCCGAGCACCGCAAGAAAACCAGCGCGGTGAGTCAACTCGGCTCGGGGACGTCCGCGAGGAATCAATCAAGTACCGTAGGGCCTACGGCGGCCAGCGGGGAGGGGCGGCGGCCGGCCGCCGGCCGGCTACGCACAGTGGGCCAGAAGACCGCCGCAGGCGGCCGGAACTCTACACGCGGTTTGAGCTCCCGAGTCGCTTAAGAGGACTCGAACCGAACGTGTGACCCCACCAATAGATTGCTCTCCGAACGAGGAATCCATTGGTGGCGTCACACGTTCGGTTCGAGTCCTCTTTAGCGACTCTGGAGCTCCAAACGCGTCTAGAGTTTTTGCCGCCTGCGCCGTTCTTCTAGCCCACTGTACGCCGGCGGACTTGGTGGACCGCGCCGCAGAACGCAACCTGCTTCAAAAGCCTGAGAACGCGCGCACCGCAGCGCACCGCAGCGAGCGCGGGCTTGCCGATGACGTCGTTGCGGTTCGCGCAAAGTGTCTCCCCGACCGTAATCCAAACCGGCCGCCATCATTTCAGAATGTCGCGGCGCTCCGTGCAGCGCGGGCGGCGCAACAACGCGGTGCGCGCGAAAAGGCGGGGCACAGTAGGCCAGAAGACCGGAGGAGGCGGTCAAAATGGTAGACGCGACTTTAGCTCGAGAGTTGCTAAATGGGACTCAAATCAAACGTGCGACCCCACCAATGGATTCCCCGTCTGGAGAGCAATCCATTGGTGGGGTCACACGTTTGATTCTACGTAGTCCCATTTTGCGACTCCGGGCCTCAAAACGCGTCCGGGATTTTGGATGCCTCAGCGGTCTTCTGACCCACTATGTATAGGGTCCGCCGCAAAAACCGTCTGCCATTTTCGCAAAATTCCGTGTATTTCTGCTGTTTGTGTTTCGGATCGCGCGGCACAGGGTTGAGTGCGTGGACGACATGGAGTGCGTATGCAAATTTGGAGCACGTCGGGGTGCACCACTAGGTGGAAGACTTGGCGACGTTATTGTTGTTGTTTTTCTGCCGTTGTGAGCCGCTTACTCTGGTTTGCTCTGGTTCTGGTAGCCATATGCATTGTGCCTCGGTGCATAGACAACTTCGAGATGCCCAATGGTCCCGCTGTAGACTGCTGTCCCATCTCATACGGATGAAAAGCCAACTCAAGGCTGCTTGTTGGAACCCCTAACTTGAAACTTGAAAGTGCGGTTCACGTGCTGCGAGCGGATGCCGGTGAAGGGTTGTGCGGAACGAACGTTACTTTGCCTCATTACTCTCAAGTCTGGCCAGCTAATCAGTCGACATTCCGATGGCTGGCGTCGTGCACACTCGTCAGTTCGGTCGCCTTCCCCGCGAAGCCTGCAATCCTGGCCAGCGGAACTGCCGCCCGTAAAACGAATGGAGACACGTAAAACACCGGATTACGGAAGGTACGTAAAACAAACCCCTGGGCCGGGTGCCCAGTGGGTAAGAAGACCGTTGAGGCGACCAAAATCGCGTTTTGAGCTCCAGAGTCGGTAAATGGGACTCGAATCGAACGTGTGACTCCACCAGTTGATTGCTCTCAAAACGAGGAATCCATTGGTTGGGTCACACGTTCGATTCGAGTCCCATTTAGCGACTCTGGAGCTCAACACGCGTCTTAAGTTTTGGCCGCCTCGACGGTCTTCTGACCCACTGAGGGGTGTGTCCCTTCCAAGGGCAGCCAGGCTGGCCTGCATTAAAGGGACGCGTTTAAAGGCTTTAAAGGGCCTGGCCGCCGGCAGGCCGTGGCAGCGACGCGGACGAACCCCCTCCAGACTCACCTGCCGAATGGGTCCAGCGGGTCCTGGACTCCAGCGAGCCAGCGAAGGCAGCGCGCCCATCCGGGGGCCACTTCCAGGGGCCGCTTCCAGGGGCCCGCGTGTCCTGGACCAGTGCGTCCGACCGTCGTGCGCCGCGCCGTCCGCGTGGCGTGGCGGCGTGGACGCCAAGCTCGCCCCGTCCCACTACACACACTGTCACACACCGCGGCCCGTCCGCGGGGGAGGTTCACGTCCTGGGCGAGGTCCTGGATAGGGTGCACGACGACGCCCGCGTCGACCGGGCGGTGCTGGGGCGTCCGCGGCGCGCTGCGCGGTGCGACGCGGTGCTGCGGTTCCGCGGCGGAGCAGATGGCTGACTGGGGGGACTGACTGGGGCCGCCGCGCGCTGCGCTGGCTGGGCCGCGGCACCGACACCGCACCACGGCGCCGGGCTGGCAGAGCTGGCAGCCAGCCGGGCCCAGCCGAGCCGAGCCAGGAGCCGGACCCTCTCCTCTCCTCACCTGGCGCTCCCCGCAGCGCTGCGCCTCGCCGAGGCAAAGGCAGCCCTCGCCGCCAGGAATGCGCTGCCAACCTGACGCCGACAAAATGTCCTGCCGTCCGTGACGCCAAATTGGCCGGCCTGCTGCGCCGTACTGCGGCGCCACGACGCCCTGGCGACGCCGCGACACCACGGCGTCGCGACGCCGCCGCCCGCACCGGCCGGATTGTCGCCGCGATCGCCGCTATTTGTCACAGTCGACCTAGTCCAGAGTGTGGTGTGGGCGGAGGCCGCGGACGCCGCCGGCCACCCAGGAGGAGGCCCAATAGGACACGCACCGCTGGGGGCGGCCGCGCCGGCAGACAGGTGGGAAACAGGTGGAAATCGGTTGGAGACAAGTGGAAACCAGGTGCTTGATCGGTGGAAAACTGCAGCAATACCGTGAACATCTCCGAAAGGTGTCAGCGTGCGGAGGCCGTGGACCGGGCTGCAAAGGGTGCCTGGACACACGGCGCGGCGCCAATGGCATGGGAATCCAGGTCGAGGGGCCGGACAGCAGGGCTGCAGCGCCGCAGCGCCAGTGAATATGCAGTCAAACAACTCGGCGATCCGATGCACGGGCCGCTCGGTGCGCGCGGCCGTGGATCCAGATTCCAGCACAGTCACATAAAGTGCGTGCAGTGCGTGCAGTGCGTGCGGTGCGTGCCTGGCAGCGCCATGGACCCGCCCGCCCGCCTGCGCGCCGCGCCCTCGCCGTCATCCGGTCACTGGCATTTCGAGCCATTGACTCAGCGGCTCATGACCACGGCGACCGCGGCAGAGTGGGATACAAGAGGAATCCTTTGGTGGGGTCACACGTTCGATTCAAGTCCCATTTAGCGACTCCGGAGCTCCAAAGGCGTCACCAATTTTGGCCGCCTCGACGGTCTTCTAGCCCACTGTGCGCGGCGCGCAGCGAGCGTGGTTTCCCCCGCCCGCACTGCCGCTGCACAGTGCGACGCACGCTGCAACGCACGCGGCACCCACATCGGCGGCGCCGCGCCGGAGACCTGCACGCACGACACGCGCAGAGGGCCGTGGATCTGGTGGTCTCGCCGTGGTGTTGGTACGGGCCCTACCGGAGGGGGCACGGTCCGCTAGGCAGCGCCGCGCGGCACGACCGGAGGGGGGCGGGCCGGCGGGGGGCTCGGAGGGGGGGGGGGAGGGGGTCAGGGGGCCCAGGCGGCTTGACTCGGCCCTCCGCACTCCGCGCTCTGCCGCCGCAACAACCAGTGTTGCACCGGCAGTCTCCACAGGCAGGACCACGTCGGCCCGGACTCCACCGCGAAGCCCCTCTCGGCGTCCGCGGCGGTGTGCCACGCCGCCACAGGTAAACAAGGCGACTGCGCGGCCGCGCACAGTGGGCCAGAAGACCGGCGGCCGAAACTCGCGAGACGCGTTCTGTGCTCCCAGAGTCGCTCAATGGGATTCACACCGAACGCGTGACCCCACCAATGGATTGCTCTCCGAACGAGGAATCTAGTGGTGGGGTTGCACGTTCGGTTATCCCCGGGTTATCAGGGGTATTCCCTATCCGATGGACACAAAATTTCTCAGTCGTTTCCCCCTCGGTTTTCGCCGCCTGCGACAGTTGTGTGGTCCACTGTGCGGCGGGGAAGTCAAGCACTCTGGGCAGTGCGCTTAGTGTCTGTCCGTTCACCATAATGAGGGTCGCAATGTCTGGAGAGACACGTACCTACCGTGTTCCGGTGGAGGCGATCCATAATGCGGCTCGTTGGCGATTGGCAGGCGCGCGCCGCGGTCGGCCCACCTGTTGACATCGTTGACACGGGTTGACAGGTGTCATTGGACTCAATGGCCATTCCAATGGGCCATTCACACCGCTATTGGCGGCATTGTTAGCGGGTGACAGCGAGACTCGGTTCCCCCCGCACCTACTTACACTACTTACCAGTACACTGGTGTCACTCATTCATTGGTCATTCATTCACGTCTATTTTTACAGGGCAGAAGGCCACGGTCCCACCGTCACCATGGTGACCAACGAGATCTCTCTGGAGCTCTGCAACGTCTTCCACACCGGCCAGGTGAGTGGCACCAACTTGCGCGCGACCGCGCACAGCGGGCCGCAGACGGCCAAAACTCTAGACGGGTTTTGAGCTCCAGAGTCGCTAAACGGGACTCGGACCGAACGTGTGACCCTACCCATTGATTCCTCGTTTGGAGAGCAATTCATTGGTGGAGTCCCATTTAGCGACTATAGAGCTCAAAAACCATCCGGGATTTTGACCGCCTTTGCCGGTCTTCTGGCCCACTGTGCCGCGATTCGCGGAGTGGCGCCGCGATGCGAGCGCCCCCGGCGGCGCCGCCCGGCACTTCTGACCCTTCCCCCGCCTTTTCTAGGTGGAGCCAGGGACGTGCGTGCAGCGGCTCCTGGGCAGCGTCAAGACCGGCGTCATCCTCAAGGATGTGTCCCTCGAGGTGCACGGCGGGGAGGTGCTCGCCATCCTCGGCTCAAAGGGTACGTACAATAATTCAACCGTTTGGATTCGAACCAGCTTGCAGTGTGTCAGAAGACCGCTACTTGGCGGCCGAAATCCCGGACGCGTTTTGAGCTCCAGAGTCGCCAAATGAGAGTCGAATTGAACGTGTGACCACACCAATGGATTGCCCTCCGAACGAGGAATCCATTGCTGGGGTTACACGATCAGTTTGAGTCGAGTCCTGTCGAGCTACTCTGGAGCTCATAACGCGTCCGGGACATCGGCCGCCCCGATGTTCTTCTGACCCTCTGTGCAGCAACCTTCCATTCCGACGGCGACGCCCGTTTCCCCGCTAGTATTCGAACCACCAACCTTCCACTCCGATGACGGTGCCGCTAACCCCGCGGCCACGCGGCTTTTTCCTTTTCCAGGCAGCGGCAAGCGGGCGCTGCTGGACGTGATCGCGCGGCGTGAGCAGGGCCCCACGCGCGGCCAGATCCTGCTCAACGGCATGCCCATGTCGCTGCGGCTGTTCCAGCAGAGCTGCGCCTACGTGAGCCACAAGTGCGACGTGCTGCCGGGGCTGACGGCGGAGCAGGCGCTGCACTACGCCGCCTGCCTCACCATCGGCTCTAGGGTGTCGCGCTACATGAGGCACTCCCGCGTGAAGCAGGTGCTGGCCGACCTGGCGCTGACCCAGGTGGCGAACCGCACGCGCAGCCAGCTCACGGCCAGCGAGTACCGGCGCCTCGCCGTCGGCCTGCAGCTCATCCGCGACCCCGTGGTGCTGCTGCTGGACGAGCCCACCTGGGACCTGGACCCGCTCAACACCTACCTGGTCGTGTCCATCCTGTCCAACCACGCGCGCAAGTACGGCCGCTGCGTCGTGCTGACCATGGAGAAGCCCCGCTCCGACGTGTTCCCCTTCCTGGATCGCGTGGCCTACCTCTGCCTCGGCGACATGGTGTACACCGGGCCCACCCGCTTCATGCTGGACTACTTCCGCGGCATCGGCTTCCCCTGCCCGGAGCTGGAGAACCCCCTCATGTACTACTGTACGTCTCCGGTACACAGTGGGCCAGAAGACCGGCTCCAGAGTCGGTTAACAGGAGTCGAACCGAACGTGTGACCCCACCAATGGATTCCTCGTTCGGAGAGCAATCCATTGGTGCGGTCATACATCCGGTTCGAGTTCTGTTTAGCGACTTTGAAGCTCAGAACGCGTCTGGACTTTTGGCCGCCTGCGCCGGCCTTCTGGCCCACTGTGCGGTACCCATCTGTTGCCCCCCTGTGGACCGATTCTGACACCATGCTCTCCTTGCAGTGTGCCTATCCACCGTCGATCGGCGGTCCCGGGACCGCTTCATCGAGTCCAACCACCAGATCGCGGCGCTGGTGGACAAGTTCAAGCTGGAGGGCACCCCGTTCAGGAAGTCGGCGTCCAGCGGCGCGGTGCTGGGGCTCGGCGACGGCCTCAGCGGCGTCGGCCTCGGCGGCACCCTCACCCTGTCCCCGGTGTCCGGGTCCACGGTGGGCGCCAGCAAGGTGCCCCTGTCGGCGTTCGGCCGCCCGTCCACACCGCGCGTCGCCCTGGCCCTCTACATGTAAGCCGCGGCTTTGGATAAGATGAGTAATTTAATCTTCCCCTCTAACTAGTTTCCCTTGTTTTATTTGTATTTATTTCTTTTTGCCAGGCGGTGCCTGGCAAGCACGTTCAACTTGCAGGCCGGCTCGGTGACTAGGCTGGCCTCTCGCCTCCTCCTCCTCCCCCTGTATTTTTGTGTACTCTGGTTGTTTTATCATGACAAGAAGGTAAGGAGTCCCCCCCCCCCCAAAATTTGATCAAAATATATCTAAAAAAAATTACTGACAGTTGATGTGTGTTTTTTTGTTGCAGGCTTTCCAGCACACTTTCGTAACAAGCAGCGGTCTAATTTTCAATATGCTTGCTGGGACCTATTTCATTTCAGTCATTAACACTATTTTCACATGTAAATTTCTTTATTTACATAAATAATTTATATAACATTTTTGCAAAATGTTTTAAATGACTTTGTTTTTTTGTTTCTTTAGTTCCAGCTCATCGAAACAGATACTACCAAGAGGCACAAGAGGGCCTGTACTCGGGCCCCCTATTTCTCCTGAGTTATTTCTTGTTCTCTCTGCCATTTTCTATTCTATCAGTGATCGCTGGTTCCAGGGTGGCATTTGAGTGAGTATAAAGTTGCGTTTTAATTATTTATTTTTTTTGTTGACCAAAGACATAACTACTACATTCTTTCCCATCAGGATGTCTGGTCTAACAGATCCCTGGGACTGGGTGAAACTGGGGTGCATCATGTGGGGATGCTACACTCTTGGTGAACAGCAAACTGTAGCCCTCCTTGTTGTAGTGAAGCACTCCTTCACTGCTGCTGTGGCCAGTATAACACTTTGTGCCCTAGGCCTTGTTTTGTCCAGTGGCGTGTTGAGGTATGAACAAATTAATGTAATCTTGCAATCATTAGTTTCACTCAGGACTAAAAGTGAAACTTTTTTCCCCCCTTTAGATCAATTCGTGGACTGTCAGAGTGGCTGCTCTACATAACATATGCTAGTCAAACCAGATATGCAGCAGCATACCTTCATCGGCAAATGTTCAGTCACTCTCATTTCAGTGGTCTTGCAAGAGACGCTACTTCAAACTGTTCACTTGCTCCAGGCACAATTCAAACCCAAGAGTCACTCTCTGCAGCATCAGCTAGTTTTGGCTGCCGCTATGCGGATGGGTGGGCTTTCTTAGCTGAAAGGTTTGGTCGAGAAAATGCTGAAGATTCAGCCACACTCACAGCCTTTCTGGAGTTGGATTTTAATATGGGTGTGACTTTTGCCTTTGCCCTGGGGCTTACAGTGATTAACTGCCTTCTCTATCTCGTGCCCCTACCAGCGTTTGTGAAGGCCAAATTTCGTGAGTGAAGCCAATCAATAATCCTCTTATTTAATTCTCACTGTAAATTATTGCTATTATGTGTACCTACATATTTAAAATAAATTTATTGCCTATGTTAAGAGTGTTTTTTGTTTTTTTTTGTTTTTTTTTTTTTGTACTGTGTCCAAAACCCCAGTCTCTCATTTCAGGATTGGTTCAAGGTAAAAATGTAAGGTGGCAACATGTATAAAAATATTACTTTTATTATTGTGTAGCAGCCTATTTTATGATACAATTTGTTACACAGTAAGATAGGTTCAAATAAAAATATAACAGACATAATGTTTCTTAATCCAACACCAAGGTCGTACAAGTGAGTAGGGCATTTAAAATTATACAATCAATAAAGAAAAATGGATCAGCATGATATCTACTAAAGGTCAAAATTGTCATAAATATAAACCTTTAAACTTAAGTACAAGAACTTAAAAACACACAACAGTCTTCATAAAGATAAGACCGGTGGACACATTAATGCAGATCTAACATGGCACTTAAAACAGATAAGATGGAAATAAAACCAACAAATCTTTTACATACAAAAATTAAACAGATGGCTTGTACTTGTAGGAAAGGTTATGGAGGCTGTCCGTTAACGTTATTCAGATCAATCATTCAGGAACAGCTATTTGCTGCATGGGTTTTAAATCTTCCGCAACAGCAAAGTCACAACCAGTTGAAGCCAATATATCCTGCACCTCTACACCTTCAGCAATCTCAATTAATGTAAGACCGCCTTCCTTATCCACAGAGAACACAGCCTGGAAAAAGAAACGCCACTTGTCATTTTCCAGTCAGTATCACACCCAAGTCTCAGTATGAGTTTTGAAAAAATATTTTACCTTTTCTGTAATAATAAGATCAACACAATTTCTGCCAGTCAAAGGGAGTGTGCATTGAGGGAGAATTTTATGTTCACCAGATTTGCTTGTATGTTCCATGCAAACGACTACTTTGGTATCACTTGCAGAAACAAGGTCCATCGCTCCACCCATGCCCTTGACCATCTTACCCTAAGAAAGTTAACAAAAATAGTTAATAATAAGATACTGTAAAATTTTGCAAACTTAAGGACGAAAATCATTAGATATATGAAATCTCTTACAGGAATCATCCAGTTGGCTAAGTCACCATATTGAGATACTTGCATAGCTCCTAACATTGTCAAACTTATGTGGCCTCTAAAAAAATTAACAAACATGAAAAGAAAAATTGTTTTAGAATATAGAACGAACAAAATTCTTTTGCATCATAATGCAGTTACAACAACAACAACAAAAAAATACTCACCCTCTAATCATAGCAAAACTGTCATCACTGCTGAAGTATGAGGAACCAGGAATAACGGTAACTGTTTCCTTGCCAGCGTTTATTAGGTCCGCATCTACCTGGTCTTTTGTAGGGAAAGGACCAAGTCCAAGAATACCGTTCTCACTTTGCAGGGTCACTCGCATGCTGGGGGGAATCATATTAGAGGCCAACATAGGCATGCCGATTCCAAGATTGGCTGAAGAAAAATTAGGTTAAGGAAAATTGCAAACGTTCGAGAACAGTGTACCTGCTAGATGTACTTAGGGACTACAGTAAATAAGATGCTGTAAAGGATACCATACATTCCATCTTTGAATTCACACGCCGCTCTTCTGATTATTCTTTCTCTGAGAGCAGCCGCAGGTGTTTGAGCAACACCAGACTTCGACTTAGCTTTCTGAACAGTTACCCTCTACAAAATTGATGGTAGTGTTAGAGTATGAACCAATGCCTTGACAGTGACACCAAGTAAAAGTAAGATAAGATAGAATTTACCTCAATTCTCTTTTCGTATTTTTCTCCCTTCACAATGCGTTTAACAAAAACACCCGGAAGATGGATCTCATCAGGATGTAGTTGCCCTACAGGGACAATTTCTTCCACCTCAACAATGCCTATTTTGGCAGCTTTGCACATGACTGGATTAAAATTACGAGCGGACTTCCTATAAAAAGAATCAAATGCATGATCAATTTGAAAAGTAAAATTGCAGATGGCACAAGAAATAACTTGAATGCAAACAAACCTAAACACTAAATTTCCATCCTCATCAGCTTTCCATGCCTTCACTAAAGCAAAGTCTCCAGTAATGGCTTCCTCCATGATATAGTCCTTGCCATTAAAACTGGCTGACTGGCGAGGCTCACTTGCAATTTCCACTTTGCCAGCACCGTCATACTTGATGGGAGCACCTCCTTCATGAACAAGAGTACCGTATGCCGTAGGAGTAAAAAATGCGGGAATGCCTGCTCCACCTGCCCGTATGCGCTCTGCAAGGGTACCCTGAAAAAAAATGGCCATAAACTTAGTTTTCGAATCAAACATAAGGGGTCCCTCATCAAAATAATGAATTATCTTTCTCTTACCTGCGGAGTGAGTTCTACTTCCAGTTCTCCGCTGAGGAACTGACGTTCAAATTCAGCATTTTCTCCGACGTACGATGCAATCATACGCTTGATTCTATGAGCCTTAAGAAGTAATCCAAGCCCAAAGTTATCCACACCAGCATTGTTGCTAACGACAGTCAGGTCTTTGACACCAGCATCCAACAAGGCTTGTATGAGGTTTTCAGGTATGCCACATAATCCGAACCCTGATGGAGATGTAAAAATGTTGAATTCTACATCCGAATAAAATTAAGATAGTGACTGTACACATTCACCTACCACCAACAAGAAGTTTAGAGCCATTGTCAATATCTTTAACAGCTTCCTGTGCCGAACTAAATATTTTCTTACTTCTAGCTACCGCTGTACTTGAAAATGAGCAAGATAAAACCTGAAAATGAACGATAGATGGATTTACTGTATTTCAGTTATTCCTCTGCACAAAAAGAAATGCTTGTCATAGTACATAAACATAAAAAATAATAGGAATATTATAAGATTTTTTAAATAAAAAGAAACGAACTTTGATCAAATCAGTATCCTAGGAAATTGTCAAATAATTTGTAAAACTGAAAACATTTTACTAACATATGAATGATTAGGACCTTAACCTCCAACCCATGAGGATAATAAGCGATTCGCTTAGTGTAAACGCAAAAGAAGTGAACCTAAACATAAAAACTACTCACTTTAGACGAATTAAATAGTACAGGATGAGTGACTTTCGCTTGACATAGAGATCTAATCAAAAAAGAACTAGCAATATTCAACACTGGGGCCATCGTGAGTTCTCTTCGAACGTCAGACGAGACGAGACAGCCAACGTTACCGGTGAAACTCAAAATCTAAATTCGTCAAAGATGATTGCAACACTGATCCACAGAGCTGCTGAGCCAACTGATAAAGCTTTGTGGTCGGCCGTGTCTCTGAGATAGGATGTTCACTGACAAACAACGCACGACAAAATAAACACTGTAAACAGGTTCTCGTCCGAGGCAACTTGCCAACTTCTGGAGAGCCAATGAGAGCCCGGAGACGAGTCGAGCCTCTGCGGGGCGGGAGGGAGGGACGGGTAGTTGTTGCTAGTTGAGAACGCGAGCTAGAACGCGAGTGTGACTTGCATTGGCGCCTATAGGCTTGTCCGGGGCCACGTGTCTTAATGCTTCATTTCGATATTTTCTGTGGGTACTAACATGGGTAGTAAAGAAAGAAAAGATATGTAGCTGATGGAAAATTTGTTATTATTTGGCCTCTCTTTTCTGTTTCTTTTTTTTTCTTTTTTTTTCATATCTGAGCAGGGTAGATTACATTTAACACTTGATGTTCAAATACATTCATCTTGTTTTGAAACCTAATACTACATCACTATCATGGCGTTCAAAAATTTCAGATCATGCGCACAAAAAACTACATTTACCATGAGTTGCTCGAAGAATCTTGTTTAACTTTCAATAGCGTCAAACCAGTTGCATTCTAGACAAATAAACTATACACACATGTACGATTCAAAACCACACGTAAATGTATCAAAAAGCATTCAAGGAATATCAAGAGAGTTTTCTAGCCTTAGTTCATATATTATTAATAAAAACTCATATTAATTCAGAAACAAGAAAAAACAAGTGTAATCTAGCTCAGCCAAACAGAAACTTGCTTCTAAAGAAAAGCAAGGCAAAAAGAGAATGACAGTGCCAGCAATCATTGTGCTGGAGATCACATTTGTTTTGTTCCAACAATCACCACATGAAAGTGAGAGGAAAAAATACAGGCTCAAGAAGTTCAACAAATTGCAATCAGTTTACCTTCATGACGGTGACATTGAGATGCCAGAGACAAACACGCACATGGCTGGATTAGTGAGTTAATCTACTGTACCCCAGAAAACCATCATTAAGGTATGATGACTAAGATCTAAATTTAAAAAAAATAAAATAATAAAATTGTGCCTTTTTCTCTTTGATGAAGACAAAAAAAACAACCCATGACTAGCTGGTTAAGTTTCACTTCACTTAAAACTAAGAGAAACCACATGAACTCATTGTATCACTTCTACTACAACCTTAAACTCTATGGAATGAGCATATTGAGCATGTGAATCAAAGTTTAGATCGGAGAACAGACAAAAATAAACACCAATAATGTCACCAGAGAACATAATCATCATTTAGTACAAACACTACCACAGGAACATAAAAATAAGAAAGCTTCCTGATTAAGCAGTATGGTAACTCAACTGAAACCTCTGCTCTCATCCTAATCTCCCATCAACACCTTCCATAGTACAGCAAGCCATGATATGCACAAAAACATACAGACTAACAAAACATTTAGAAATCTGGGAAACCAATATGGAATTTACAATCAATTATTCTATTTTGTACAAAGCATACATAAAACTTGAAATATTGGAGACAAACCCTGAGTTCTTCAAAGACACAAGGCACACTAAGTTGCAGACAAGGCTAGCATGCACATAGTACTGTATATCTTTTTTGATATGACATATTATTCTAAATACTAACAGAGTACTGTACAGCCAGAGTGCTTATAACAAAAATGACAGAAAGACATTACTACATCAATATTTTTTGGATTTATTGTTTTGTTTCTAGGGTAAAATAGGTAAAGTTCACTAAAAAGAAAAATATTTTTTAAGCCAAAAGTTGATTGGAACAGCAAGTAGCAAAGTTTTCTTCAAGTCCTCTTTATACCCTGACATGAACTTAGATTTCAATGGTCTCATTAACAAAGTCTCATAGCTTACTTTCCCACGGCTGGTAACAAAATGACATTCAGCCCTTCTGTCTGCCACAGCCACTGAAAATATGCAGCAGGCAACCTTCTAGGGGCACTATCGTGCATCAGTTTCCAGGAATATAACCAATTTTGATTTTGTGCAGACGGAGAACTTATCTGAGTAAGTTCATCAGACCCCTAAACCCAAAGGGTTATCCCACCCTTAACCAGAAGAAACAACCATAAGAAGAAAAATATCACATCATCAGTCATGGATACAAATCATGAACACATTTTTTTAAAAAAATCTCACATCCGGAGACAGTCAGGGAAAATTCAGATGGTAATGTAAGTTGATAAAGATAATGATGTTATACTGGCTAAAGCACTCTGAAAACTAGAAAATAATGATTTTAAACAAGTGGTAAAACACTTGGAGCTACTACTTCTACAACCGGATGAGGGGGAAGGCCAGGGCCCTGGTGGGGGCGGGGCCACACTCCTTTCTTGTCATCTGTTGCGGTGGTTGAGCCTCGCGCCCCGTCCGCGGCCGCGCCGCTGGCGGCCGACGCTGCGCTGCGTGCCGTCCACGCCCTCCTCGTCGTCCGGCTTGCTCGGCGGCGGCGGCGGCTTGGGCGGCCTCGGCTGCTGGAGCGCACGGCCGTGCCCGTCCCGCTGCTGCAACGCGCGTTGCCTCTGCCGCTGCTGCTGCTCCAGCTGACGCTGCCTCCAGCGGGGCGTCTCGGGCTCCTCCTCGGGAGTTGCCTGGAACGTCCAGTGTCACCATCACAAGAAAGTCACTGCTGGGCTGCTAAAATACAAGATGAGCTTGGAGGTTCAATTTAGGGGTGTGCGAATAGTTCGGTACCGAATCGAATCGAATCAGGCAAGATTTGATTCCATTTGGAGTCGAATTTGCAGAGTTCAATCTCGAATAATTCGAAATTTCGAATCTTTGGTGGTTTGTCTTCGAACTAAGGTGCCCAGATAAGGGAAAAAAGTAAAAAATGAGAGAAAAGTTTGAGTATAGTTCGAATCGTATAGTTCGATTCGAATTCGATTCAGCAACTTTTTCCTGATTCGATTCGAATTTTATTCGAAAAATAATTTCAGATTCGATGTAGATTCGACTCGAAACAAAAATCCTTGATTTGCACACCCCTAAGATTACTAGCATAGGAAGCAGTGCAACAAATTACAACAAAAAATTAAAGGCCTCACCATCAGAGAGTTGGTGCAAGTTTCACCAAGGCAATTTGTCTGACTCGTTGACGAGCCTACTAAATTTTGAGACACACTTTTTATAACTACATAATACTGGAACAAAGCACAGAAATACAACAAAAAATAAATAACAAATAAGAATAAAACAAAATACAGTACATCAAAGAAGAGAAAAAAGGTGCTATCAATAGTACCCAAAAAGGTAAAGAAAAGAAAAATAAATTGAAAGTAGGTGAAGGAACTATTACCATCATGCAACAAAAATAGCAAAGAATACTAGAAAACAGTAAAAGTAAATGAAAATCAACTATGAAATAGACATGCAGGAATGGTGTCGAAGAAAATGATCTTACTGGTTCATTTACAAGAAGCACTTTGTTGTCCGCAGCATCAGGATCGATGATGCCGCCCTTTTCTTTTTGTTGAATGTATAAAGCGCTCATATAATCCTGCATTTCACGCAGCTTTTCATCTGGTTCCATGATGGATGCATTTTGTACAGCTAGTGGCAATGGGGCTTTGGAAAGGGTCTCAACGTCACATTTAATAGGTTCTCTGCATATTGGACATAGCACCTGTAGGAAAGAAAATCAAAATTACATACCAAGTGTGAATGTAGGATAGTTGCACATTTGCTGATTAGAATCACATGTTATGAGTACTGATGGACCCATGTGAAATACCTCAAAAGTTTTTGATCGCTGAAAGTGAGGAAGCTTTTCCTGTTCTTCATTGAAGAACTTCTCTGTTTTGGAGGCATGCTCAGCCAAGCAGTGGGCATGGTAATAGTGGTAGCAGGATGTTTTGATAAAATGGTCCCCATCAGAAAACCCATACAGACATATGGTGCATGGACACGCTGGTAAATTACTGCTGGTGAGATGCTCACGAACCAACTGTACATTGAGAAGAAGGGAATATGATTTATTGACCACCGAAATGTAAAAGTGATATGTCTGTCCAAAATAATTACCTCAATTAAATCATAGATCACAGGATCACCACAGCAACTATTGCATTTCTCCTCAATTTGTTCCATAATAATCCTAAGTTGGTCATCATCCAGTCCTCTCGGATTCCTTAAGAACACTTCAGGAGCGCTGTCAGGGTAGCCTGGTGTTAACTTCACTTCCAAGGTAACGCGAACATATTGTTGATCTGTATCGTCTGCAGTGGCAGGAAACACCACAGCCTCCACAGCAAGTGGGACACCACTGTAAAAATAGCAAATTAATGCAACTAATTAAACAGCTTCATACTTCTCGATTTCAAAATTAACATAAATTATAGCAACTGCATGAAAAGGAAGCACAAACAGCTACTTACTTGGGTGCGCTTTTAATGCAAACATCATCCATTAATATGGCCTCCAAGGCTTCTACTTCCTCCGTAACTCTGGAAAGAAAAAGAAAAAAAAATTAACTGTCTAGCATTTGGAATTGTGCAATCTACTTATGTAAAGAATGAGCGAGTAAGAAATGATCAGACAAGCTTGACAGCAACACTGACACTAATAGGATAGCTGATTCTTGTTAAGTTGATGATTTGTTTCGACGCAATTCATTACAACATAGAATCAGTGCATAATCAAATCGTCTAAATTTACTTTTCGTTACAATGCAAGAAGTAAATTCAAGGAATTTAAGAGCTTTATTTTAACCCTCCCTAACCCCCTAAACTTAAAAACTAAAATCTCGTTCAAGTTCATTTCCAGTTGTTGTACGAAATAGCCCACTTACCGTTCATCTGCAGTCTCCATAGTGGTTCCGAATTTGTGGAACTACCGGAAAAGTTTGAGGAGAGAGCAAACAATTCGTGAAACTGTCACAGACGATTCGACGACCTAGGCAGACGACTTCTTCAGCTGTTTCTTGTTTTGCCCAGAGGGTTTTGTTTTTGAGTCCGGTGGTGGTGGTGGTGGTGGTAGTGCCGAATCGTAACCTGAATCTGGAATTTTACACCATCCGACGTTCTTTTTTTGTCCCGTCCCGTTTTTTGATATGTAAAATAGGCATTGGCAAGTTTAGGTACATAAAAATTCAACTCACTGAAATAACACGCCGTTTCAGAATCAGCGTTCTTTGTTCTTTCTCTTGCTCCTAAATCAGCTTGACCGTTTTGACCATTTTGACCTTTGGGTATGTTCCCTACTAAACAACACTTTCGTCTCGTCCATCGTCGTTGTCAAGTCTTGTGTTGTGTCATGGATTGACCGATTGATGCAAAAGATTAGATTACGAACAATATAATCTTTGTACCTTTGTCAAACGTAAAATCCTTGCATCTTGTTTCCGCTTTAAAGTGGAAAATGTCTGGCTTCGACGAAAACCCGTTCAGTGAACCAACTATCGACAATCCCTTTGAGGTAGGTTACACATTTAAAGGAATTTTGTATTTGTTTGGAATAAAGCAGTAAGGTAGCAATTCATTAGTCATCTTTATATCTTTCTTTGTCATGCATGCTTAAGGAATTGCGCATTAACTTAATTTGTGGATCGCCCTCCATACATTTTATTTTCCCTTCTGTTCATCGGAACATCATTTACCTGTTACATGTCTTCCTTTGATTAAAGCTAGGTTTTGGTAATTGTTTCCCCATTTTTGTTGTTTGATAAACGTTGAACCGTTTCACTGTTCATTTTTCTTCACCTTGCTTTCATGTTACCATTGTGTCAACTAAGATTCAATTTGCAACATATGCCGTGGCCATTCTTATTCTTTACTCTGCTTTTCACAGGATCCTGCTGTGCGTCAAGTCACCACATCCACTAATAATGCTCAGCGGGGGCTTGAGGATTACAATCCCTTTGAGGATCAACAACCCCAACCTGTAAGCAGTCGGTTCTTTGACACTTATGTTTGCTGACATCTATTTCATCTAACTCATATTGTTCCCTTCTGCACAGAGAATTATGGGTGGTGGTGGTGGTGCTGGTGCTGGTGGTGCGACAATGTTTCGCCCTCCCACAGCACAATCTGCTATAATGCAGCCGTCGCAAGAGGCAACTCCACCACCTTCATACAACCGCAGTGCTCAGCAGACACAGATGACTACAGCTGAGTTCCAGGTTTGTTCAGTGTACATTAAATCCTCAGCCTTGATAACATCAGACTTCCACTAAATATCATCAAAACTTGCACATTTTCAATTTTTCCCATGCAATCTTAGCTGGAATTACTGGTAAGGGAGACTACTTACTGGCAGTAAATGACCAAAATTTACCTGAAACATTTGTTTTATGTTAGATTTTTTGCTTGAATTTGATTATTTTAACTCAGAAAATTTGTCTTGCTTATTTAACTCTCAAAAGGACCTACTTAAACCCATTTTCATTTCCTTAATTTTACAGCGACGTCAGGAGGAATTAGAAAAAAAGGCCCAAGAACTTGCACGAAAAGAAGAAGAACTGAAAAATGCTCCATACAATGGTTGGTGTCAATGCATTTGCTATGATTACTATGTCTTCCCTATATGTTTCTTGGTTCGCTTTTTCATTCTCTGATTTACAGTTAAAAGAAATAATTGGCCGCCACTCCCAGAGAAATGCTGCTTCCAGCCCTGTTTCTATCAAGATATTGCTGTGGATATTCCTCATGAATTCCAGAAAATTGTGCAACAGCTTTACTATGCTTGGATGTGTAAGTAGTTTGGTGATTCATACTCATTATTTCTCACAAAATTGCCATTAAGTACTGGTTCTGTTCTGTTGCAGTTCACAGTTGTGTGATGGTCCTCAATATTTTGGGAGGCTTGGTTCTATTATTCAGGGCTGGCGACTTTAGCACATTTGGTTTGGGAATCTTGTACATGATGTTGTTTGCTCCAGTTTCATTTTTGTGTTGGTTTAGACCAGCATACAAAGCATTCAGGTAACACCATTAAGATTAAGAAAATACTTGACAACTTGTTCGACATGACGTAATCTGTACCAATTTTAATTTTGTTTCCTACAGGAGTGACAGTTCTTTCAATTTCATGGTCTTTTTCTTTGTTTTCTTCTTTCAACTTGTGGTCACTTCTATTCAAGCCATAGGTATACCTGGATCAGGGACATGGTAAGTTTGCTTCCAAGTGTTATTTTCAGTTTATATGCCTGTTTAATTTACTTATGATCTCAATTTTGCTCTCGGTTAATGTTTTCAGTGGAATTTTGACAGCTCTGAAGTCATTTGATAAGACAGCTTCAGGGATTGCTGTTGGAATAATCCTTTTAATTGTGGCCTGTGGATTCATTGGTGCTGCTGTCATGGACCTTCTGTTGCTTTCCAAGGTTTGTTTTCTTTTTGATTTTCTGCTCAGCAATAGCAGGTTTTACATGTGAATACAAGAACCACTAAAAAGTGCATGTCTCTTCCAGATTCATCGTATCTATCGTAGCACTGGGGCTAGTTTTGCTAAAGCTCAACAAGAATTCACCAATGGTATTCTCAGCAATGAAACCGTTCGCAGTGCTGCCAGTGATGCTGCTGCAGCCACAGTTCGCGCCCAGTTGTCCCAGCAGACATCCAGTCGTTACTAAATGTTTGTTCTGACTGAACACTGGAAATGAAGTATTTCTTTCATTTTCGGTTCCAATAGTTACAATACATTATTTTTCTTTATTCTGTTTCATGCTATAATCTGGTCAGTTGCTCTTATTTTGAAACATTTAATTAGATTTAATGGTCAGTTCATTTAATTTAGTTTTACTCCAGAATCTGTTTCTTGTAAGAACAGTAAGAAACTTTTGTAATTACATGCTGATACTATTTGTTTGCTACAAGTTACATTGGTATTTTAATTTTTTACTTTGGCATTCTGACCAAAGTGTGTTTCTTGAGTGTTTGTTTGGTAACAGAACAGCAAAGTTGTTTTGGCACATCTTCGCATGGGTAAGCAGTTGATAAACTGGATCTTTAATTATTAAATTATTAACCATTATGTACACAGGCCTATCATATTTGAAGGTCATAACTGACGAACTTGTTCAACTATTAAAAGCTTTCCCTATTTAGTTGTCCTTTTCTTCTATTGTGATGTAATTTTTATTGTGTCAAATGTTAACTGTTATATCTGGTCAAATTTATTTGTTAAAATCTTATGGACATTGTTATTTTTCTCCCTCATCCTTTCGTTTAATGTAAGCCAGTTATTCCAGGTTTTATACTGTTGGATCTTGTTGCTTGCTTTCTCCTTCATAAAATTATTGTGTAATTGTTTGGTGCCATTCAAAGTTGGCAGGTGTTTTCTTTTTCTCTCAGGCTTTTTACAAGCAAATAACTTGACTTTCCTTACTGGGGAGCGAGTTTTCTTTCAGATTAGTGTGTATTTATTACGTACATGCGCAGATTCAAAGTTTGATCTCAAAAGATTTGTAGTGCAGTCAATGAAGGGAAAGAGAAAGCGTGGTTTAAGTTTATCTGCATAGAACATGTTATTTTTGATGACTATGATAGAGCATCATTTAATATTATGTGATTTAGCCATCGATATTTGTGATGCATGACTTGAGAAGAGGAAAGTTTGAAATTAATTGTTTAGCTTTAGATCCATTCTGTAAACTCATACAAGCTGCTTTTTCTATATCAAGTCTGTTGTATTTTCTTATGTTATCCCCATTTAGCATTGTACTTAGGCATCTGGGTTGTATGCAGTCTGGATTTCAGGACTTCAGTGATACCTGGAACTTTCACTTGTGCTGCTCATTTACCTTGCAGTGTATTGTTAGTAGTTGTTGGCTTTAGCGCATCGATGTCCCGCTTGTTTTTCCAACCCGAATTACATTTAATTTGTTTAATCTGTCCAAGTCGTGCTGCCTGGCATTACCAGTGTGCATTCATTTCAGATTTAGGAATGATTATGTACATCCACTTCCATAAAATAATCCCTATCTTTAAAATCTCAATTGAATATTCCATCCATAAATATTTGTAATCAGTACTGACAAATCTTATTAAAATTATATGAACAATTTTTCTAAATCTTTACAAGAACCCTTGCACTTTACTGAATTCAGGCGACACCGAGACAGAGGATGTCAAGCAGCTGGATGATAAGGGGAATAAAAACAAGCTTCCACTTTTTTTTTTGTTTAATAGTTTTTAGATTAAGAACAATCACTTCTTGGCAGCAGTTGGGCCACTCTGAGCTGAGGATTTTGAATCCCTCATGGAAGCTGACCGCCTTCTCTTGATCTCTTCCTGCTTGCGGACCTTAGCCTCCTTCTGACGCTGAGCCAACAACTTGGCATAGTCAGCAGCCTGTTCCTTGCGCTTCAGGCAACGCCTCTTCTTCAGAGCCAGCATGTGTCTCTTGCGCTGCACAGGGAAGAATTATCGTTAGTACTTTTGCAACAACAAAATTAAATGCAGTTGACTGAGGAGCTCTGCTTAGCACAAGGGGAAAAAGTAGCAATACTCTATAATGAACTTTGACTCATTCAGCATAGAAACCAAGGAGCAATACCTGGTACTACGTAAAGAAGGTAGTTGTTAATTTAAAACATGAATCTTGTTGCTACTATTTTATTCCACTACACCCATAAAGAATGAAGCGGGGTAAGCAAGAGCAATGATCTGCCATGAACTATGAATGTACTCAACATCAAATTTGGTGAGCACTACCTAGCATCATGGAATGGAATGGGAGAGATGTCTCATATTTGACACACAGGTTTTGATTATTAATTCAAATTACACAACACCAAAATCAATAAAAGGGGGTAAGAGATATTGTGCTCCTAGGATAAAATGTTGACTGCATCTAATGTAGAGCCCTTTAGAGCTTGATAACTACGCAAATCAGGACATGAGCACCAACCTGGAGAGTGAGGGGGGTAATGAGGCGCTGGATCTTGGGAGACTTGAACTGCTGCTTCTTGCCTTCCTTCACGGGCAGAGGCCTCTTGATGACATACTGGCGGACATCATCCTTCTTGGTCAGGTTGAACAGCTTACGGATCTTGCTGGCCCTCTTGGGTCCCAGGCGACGGGGAATAGATTTGTCGGTCAAGTCTGGAATTTCCTGAAATAAGCAGAGATGGACGTTAAGTCAACTAAACAAGGGGAAGAAAACATAATATGTGAATACATAAATAAACATCTTGCCTGTTCACCCTTGCGGACTACAACAAGTGACAGCACACTGAGGTTGGAGTCGACAATGCATCCGCGGACTGACTTCCTCTTCCTCTCACCATCACGACGCGGGCGGTAGCAGGAGTGACCCTTAGACAGCAACAGCCTCACACGACCTGTAAAAAAATGCAAAGGAAATTTAGATACTATTAAACACATTCCACACACTGAAACCAATCAAAGCATATTGCTCATTTCCCTTGAATATGACACAAATGTCTAATTAAATCCGCTAGAGCTAGGGATCAGAGAAAAAGAGAGATTCGCCACTTAGCCTATTTCATTCAGTCGGCTGTGTCTATTATGCCCATACCCAGAGTAAGACCCACAAAGGAGATAACCAAGGCCTAACAATAAATTCAATGTTAAACCATGTTCACATCTGCCTCAAGAGCAAACACAATTGATGCTGATAGGACATGGGACTAGTGAAAGACAAAACAACTGTATCTACGCAACACTGAGCAAAAACCCACAAAGGAGGTGCCCAAATCAAAGAGAGATTCACTCTACCATGTCCATGGACACACCTGCAGGACACTAACAGGTATAGCGCTTTAGAACATGGAAAAAACTCGCATGTTGCTTATTTCTCTTGAATATGACACACAAAGGTAGAATCAAATCCGCTAGAGCCAGGGTTTAGAGAAAAAATACGATTCACCTCTTAGCACAATTCATTAAGTCGACTGTATCTACGCAACACTGAGCAAAAACCCACAAGGGAGATGCCCAAATCAAAGAGAGATTCACTCTACCATGTCTCTACCATACCTGCTTGCAGGACACAAACAGATATAGCTCTTTAGAACATGGAATGAACTCGCATATTGCTAATTTCTCTTGAATATGACACACAAAGGTCCAATCAAATCTGCTAGAGCCAGGGATCAGAGAAAAAATGATTCTCCTCTTAGCACATTTCATTAAGATGACTGTATCTACGCAACACTGAGCAAAAACCCACAAGGGAGATGCCCAAATCAAAGAGAGATTCACTCTACCATGTCTCTACCATACCTGCTTGCAGGACACAAACAGATATAGCTCTTTAGAACATGGAATGAACTCGCATATTGCTAATTTCTCTTGAATATGACACACAAAGGTAGAATCAAATCCGCTAGAGCCAGGGTTTAGAGAAAAATTACGATTCACATCTTAGCACAATTCATTAAGTCAACTGTATCTACGCAACACTGAGCAAAAACCCACAAGGGAGATGCCCAAATCAAAGAGAGATTCACTCTACCATGTCTTTACCATACCTGCTTGCAGGACACAAACAGATATAGCTCTTTAGAACATGGAAAAAACTCGCATGTTGCTCATTTCTCTTGAATATGACACACAAAGGTCCAATCAAATCAGCTAGAGCCAGGGTTTAGAGAAAATAAAATTCACCTCTTAGCACATTTCATTAAGTCGACTGTATCTACGCAACACTGAGCAAAAACCCACAAGGGAGATGCCCAAATCAAAGAGAGATTCACTCTACCATGTCTTTACCATACCTGCTTGCAGGACACAAACAGATATAGCTCTTTAGAACATGGAATGAACTCTCATATTGCTCATTTCCCTTGAGTATGACAAAGGTCTAATCAAATTCGCTAGAGCCAGGGATCAGAGGCAAAACAAGATTTGCCTCTTCGAACATAACATTAAGTCGACTGGGTGAATCATACACCGGGCAAGACCCACAAGGGAGATACCCGAGATTCAATGTTATCCCACGTTCACATCTGTCTCAAGAGCAAATGCAATTGATACTGATGGGACATTAAAGACAAAACAACTGTATCTACGCAACACTGAGCAAAAACCCACAAGGGAGATACCCAAATCAAAGAGAGATTCACTCTACCATGTCCATGGAAATAACTGCAGTACACACACTGCAGGTATGCGCTTGAACATGGATCGAACTCGCAGATAAAGAAACCGAACGCATCAACTGGTACTTACCATTAGTGAGGACTCCCTGCTTCATGGGGAAACCTTGCTTGTCGTTTCCTCCGGTGATGCGGAGGACATAGCCCTTCCACTCATCTCCTAGAAGGTCAGCTTCGACCTCAGCGCCCATACGCTTCTCATAGAAGACACGAAGCTTGTGGTCATCCACAACTTCGATCAGCTTCTGGGCCCCCGTGGCGGGGTAGGCTATGTTCAACTGAAATCAAAACAAACGTTGGTAGATTAAGTTAAAATGCACCGATATCGGCGAGACAAAATACTGGGCCAAGAAGTTGTTGGAGACGTGCAGAGGGCCTAGGTGCAGCCATCATTAGGCCAACCATAACCACACAATGTTTACAAGCAAAGATAAATTGACGTTGTGAGAAAGGGGGACTACGTTTATTACAAAGTGAACAGATAATTAAGAGAGATGTCGAAGATTCAAATGGGTCCTGTGACCCACACATTGCAGCAATGGACACTAATTACTCTTTGACAACAAACCCACGAAACTACGAACACATGCGATCTTGTATTTCAAACCGTTCATATGTCGAACCCCTCAAAGTAGAAAATTGAGACATACGCAGAAGTTGCTTCCTAGATTAAAAAGAAGTCACGCTCAGAAAAGAAATAAAGTAACGAAATGAATTTTGAAAGAATACAGCTAGACCGATCAAAAAGCTACAGCAGCGGATGGGTTGAACAGCCAAGTTAATCCGAACTATAAGTCCACATCTCAAAATAAAACGCCCTTTTAATGATTTCCTTCGATGAAACACGGTTCTCAGATCATCGATTTGTGTCTATTTCATCAACCATGGGCAGATCTTCACACTTACCTTCATTTTGGACTATTAAATTCACACAGCGCCACGAGCACAGATCTCCATAACCTAAACACAGGAAGAAAAGGACCGGCGGCAGCGACCGGAAACCAGTGCAGGAGGGATGACATGTGCTAGCATGTCTGGCCAAGAGACAGACTTTACTCTACGGCCAAGGTTACTTTAGCAAAAATGAATTCAGCAAAAAGAGCCAAAGAGCTTCAGCAAAAAATGCTTGCGGCGGTTAATTTTAGGAAAATAATGCATTCTATCGAGCTAACAAATATTACTCAATGAAATATTTGATGCAGTAAAAACTGGGAAGATGGCGCGCGAGCAGGCGCGCGATTTAAACGTGACGCGTATGTATCCAGTAGGTCGTTTCAGCCGATTTCAGTCTTTCGTGAAGAAAAAAAATTGTTTACCGTGGATGTAATAAACAAGTGAAACCCTTCTCAGTGCTCTGTACTTTTCCGTCTCTGATTGTAAACAAAAATAATGATTTATGTCAAAGAGGACGCACAGTGGGCCAGAAGAACGGCCCACACGGCCAAAACTCTGGACGCGTTTTTAGCTCCAGAGTCGCTAAACAGGACTAGAACCGCACCAATGGATTCCTTGTTCGAGGGGCAATCCATTTGGGGTAGGGGTTCCCACGATCGGTCCGAGTGCCATTTACCAACTCTGGAGCTCAAAAATCGTCTAGAATTTTGGCCGCCTCCGACCCACTGTGGGGCGCCTGACAGGTAGGCCACTCATCCTACTCGTCGGCAGCTCAGAACAGCGGTTAGCACCGGCGCCGCGAGGTGCCGTGACGCTGCCTCGGGTTGTTTTATTTTATTCGGCCGTCCCAGTGCACGCGCGACCGCGGTCAGTGGCGAGGCGGCATAGACATGTCTTCGGGCTCCGGAGCGGGCTCCAGAGAGTATCCGCCACTCGCAGCAGCGTCCTCGATCGCCGGCACGCCGAGCGGTACGCCCTGCACGAGCTCCTCGCCTCGAGAGGGGTAGGCGTGTGCGGGCGCCCCGGATGACAACATGACGACGACATCGCCCACCCTCGCCCTTTTGGCGGGAATTGTAATCGGTAAGCTTCGCCTTGCCACCACAGAGGCCTCGCACAGTGGGCCAGAGTACCGGCGCAGGTGGATGCGGTCGCAATCCCCGGCGCGTTTCGAGTTGCGGTGTCGCTAAATGGGACTCGAACCGAACGGGTGACCCCACCGATGGATTGGTCTCCGAACGAGGAACCCATGGGTAGGGTCACGCGTTCGATTTGAGTCCTATTTAGCGACTCTGGAGCTCAAAACGCGTCTAGAATTTTGGCCGCCTCAACGGTCTTCTGACCCACTGTGCCCACTGCGCCTTGCCTCCCAGACGTCTGCAGCCGAACGCCGTTCTCTTGCAGGAGCGAGCGTGCTGCAGCTCGCCGCCCCGTTCCGCTTCCAGTTCGGCATCCCCGGCTTGCAGGCGGACTTCTCCGCCAACCTGGGGGCCCCGCCGTCCAACTTCGGCAGCGCCTTCAGCAACTTGGCCTTCCTCAGCGGCAGCAGTAGCAGCACCAGTAGTTGTAGTAGTAGCAGCAGCAGCACCAGCAGCAGCAGCAGCAGTAGCAGCAGCAGCAGCAGGAACTCGTGGCCGTGGTCGCAGGCCAACTCCCGGCGGCAGCCCGAGAGCATGTCCACCCCCGCCGTCGCCGCGGGCGCCGCGGCCACTGCCATGAGCGATGTCAACTCAAACGCCGTCAGCAAGCCGGTCCCTGCGGCCGCCATGAAGGCCGCCGGCGGCTTCGGCCTCTGGGGCTCCATCCCATTCGCGGGTGGCGGCGGCGGCGCGGTGGTCCGCGCCGACGCGGGTCTCGGCGGCGCCAGCCTGGAGGACGGCATCATCTTCAACCTATTCACCAGGTAGGGTGCGAGAGCGCGGCTGGCGCACAGTGGGCCAGAAGACCGGCGCAGGCGGCCAGAAGTCTAGACCCGTTTTCAGCTCCAGAGTCGCTAAACGGGACTCAGACCGAACGTGTGACCCCGCCAATGGATTCCTCGTTCGGAGAGCAATCCATTGGTAGGGTCACACGTTCAATTCGAGTCCCATTTAGCGACTCCGGAGCTCAAAACGCGTCCAGGATTTTGTCCGCTTCTTCCGTTCTTCTGGCATGCAACGTTGCATTTCCAAGAAGGGGGGGGGGGCGGGGGGCGCTGCAGGCCGATAATCACAGCGGCAGGACACGCGAAGTGGTGCACTCGGACTCTCAAGACGTGGCTTGCTGCCGTGACCACACAACATCGGCATATTTTTAAAGGCGCTGTAAAGCGATTTGAATCGCGGGACATGAGGCCTGTTCGGTATACTCAGCCAACGGCGCGAAACCTCCACACTTTTCTGAAAACACCCGCGAAGGGGATATTCGTTGTGAACGGGATTCGCCAACGACTTCCGTCACCGTCGATTCTATGTATCAATTCTTTGTATGCCGCAACAATGTGTGTGCCGGTCGGGTGACCAGAGAACACGGTGCAAGGTCGTTGTGTTACACTGTGCGCCTCGGTCGAGAGGAGCCTGGAGGAGGAGTCCGGTGCCGGACTTAGCGTCCTCTAGGCTGAGCGATGAGGCTGCGTGGAAGTGGGAGGACTATACAGTAGAAGGGTGAACCATGATTTCTTCTCACTTTCAAGGAAAAATAACCGCGCGGTGCGGTTGTTCGCGCGAGACGTCTCCACCATCAGAGGTTCCACTTTCAACCCGAAGCGCAAGACGAAAATGATTATCCACGGGTTCACTGGCAACACGAAGGAAGGCTCCGCGGGGGACCTCATCAAAGACAGTGCGTAATCATGCACAGGATCGACTGCTTTCAACGTTTCGTAAACGACGGGAAAATCTAAAATATGGAGGGTTACCCACTTCTTAATTTGCTGTACACACGATTCCGGGATTCCCACGATTCCTGAACTAATCCCATGGGAAAAGTGAGGATATTAAAAGAAATTCCTTTGTTTCTCAGTGTTTCGGGACACTATTGCAAGTTTGCGACGACATATCATTGAAATTATAAGGATTTTCACTAAAATTTCGAAAAAAATACGAATGATTCCCAGGTTGGGTGTACACATGATTCCCGGAGTGGGTAACCCGGCGGTGCACAGTGGGCCAGAAGGCCGGCGCAGGCATCCAAAACTCTAGACCCATATCCAGCTCCAGAGTCGCTAAACAGGACATGAACCGAACGTGTGGTCCCATCAATGGATTGCTCTTCGAACGAGGAATCCATTGGTAGTCTGACACGTTCGGTTCGAGTCCTGTTTAGTAGCGACTCTGGAGCTCAAAACGCGTCTAGAGTTTTGGCCGCTTGCGCCGGTGTTCTGACCCACTGTGCGGTGCTTCTCAGTCTTCCTCCGCGTGGCGGACGTGAACGTGATCCTGGTGGACTGGCACGGCGTGGACCCGCAAATCTACCTGCTGGACGCGACGTCTACCGTACCCATGGTGGGCGCCGCCGTCGCCGACCTGGTCAAGGCCCTGGCCGGGCAGGCGGGCGCCGACGAGGACGACTTCCACATCATCGGCCACAGTCTGGGGGCCCACGTCGCCGGCGCGGCGGGCAGCATCGCCCTGGGGCCGCTGGGCAAGGGCATCATCACCGGTGAGTGGGCCGGGCTTGGGAACCCGCCGCACAGTGGGCCAGACGACCGCGCAGGCGGCCAAAAACTCCAGACGCGTTTTGAGCTCCAGAGTCGCTAAACTGGACCCGAACCGAACGTGTGACCAATGGATTACTCTCCGAACGAGGAATCCATTGGTGGGGTCACACGTTTGGTTTGAGTCATTGAGTGACTCTGGAGTTCAATACGTGTCAAGAGTTCTGGCCGCCGGCGCTGGTCTTTTGGCCCACTGTGCGTGGGAACCCGCCACTTGTACCGGAATGTTTCCGGACACGAGCCTACGTGCTAAGCACACGCTAAGCTCTAGTTTGTCGACGGGACTCGACCGCTCAGAGGATCCTCGCGTGTTCGAGCTGCGTCCCGACTGCTGGGCGCACAGTGGGCCAGAAGACCGGCGCTGGCGGCCACAATTCTAGACGCGTTTTGAGCTCCAGAGTCGCTAAACAGGACTAGAATACTGAACGTGTGACCCCATCAATGGATTCCTCGTTCGGAGAGCAAAGCATTAGTGAAGTCACACGTTCGGTTCGAGTCCTCTTTAGGGGCTCTGAAGCTCGAAACGCGTCTAGAGTTTTGGCCACCTGCCTGCGCTGCGCCGGTCTTCCGGCCCACTGTGGGGCGGTCTCTGCCGAGGCGGTCCTCTGCAACTTAGCGCGGCCTTGCTGCTGCGCTGCTGCAGGGCTGGACCCGGCCGGCCCACTGTTCGAGGGCACGGACGCGTCGCGCCGCCTGGACCCTTCGGACGCGGGCTTCGTGGAGGCGGTGCACACGGACGGCGGCTACCTGGGCATCGTCCAGCCCGTCGGCCACGTGGACTGGTTCATCAACACGGGGATGCACCGGCACCCGGACTGCGGCGCGGACATCCTGGGTGAGTTCCTGGGTGAGTTCTGTTGTTGTTGTTGTTGTTGCTGCTGCTGGTCAGCAGGAGCCGAATGGCAGGAAGGAGTCCGACCGGTCCGGCGTGGCCCGCTCTTGGTTATTAGATCTTGGGACGGCGGCGGCCGGCGGGCCAGGCGGGCCTGGCTAGGGGTGGGGACACAAAGGTGGTCAATTATTTCCCCCTCCCCCTCTGGGACTCGCGGATTCCCCAGCGAAGGCCAGCCAGGCTCCGGCCCCCTTCCTATTTTCCATTCATTTTGTTGTTGTTGTTGTTGTTAATATTACTTTTATTATCCTATTGTTTGGCGCTTGGTCATTTTGTGGGAGACGGCCACAAAGTCACCGCCACCTTGCAGACGGTCCGCTTGCGCGCGCCGTTCGCCGTAGAGAAGCTGTACTCTACGCCTTGATTGGCGGTCAGTTAAAATCGCATTTGGCCTTCCATCTATCATTGCAACTATCACTCACGCCGCTACAGGGCGACGCTGCTTCCGAGCGGCGCTTTCCTCGCCGTCTCACTCGCACTCGTGGGGCCGTCCCGCAGAGGTGCGAGAGAGACAGAGCGACGGAACGGCGAAGCATCAGCAGGCCGAGGCAATCACTCACGCCCGCCAAATACTTTTAGCGCGCGAGGCGCCGTCATGTCGTGACGTCGCGGAATTCGCTCGCCGGGTTCGCCCGTTTTGAGTGACCTCTGCGCACAGTGGGTCAGAAGACCGTTGAGGCGGCCAAAATTCTAGACGCGTTTTCAGCTCCGGAGTCGCTCAATGGAACTCGAATCGAACGTGTGACATGTGTGACCCCCACCAATGGATGCCCCGTTTCGAGAGCAATCCATTGGTGGGGTGACGCGTTCGATTGGAGTCCCATTTAGCGACTCTGGAGCCCAGAACGCGTCTAGAATTTTGGCCGCCTCAACCGTCTTCTGGCCACTGTGCTGCAGCCGGCCAACTTGGACGTGACGCAAACCGTATAACCGCTGCTTTGTTTTCAGGCATCTGCACCCACTGCTTCGCGTTCGAGGTGTTCGCGCACGCCCTGGCCAACCGGAACGCCCTGGTGGGCACCAAGTGCGACTCGCTGGACGACTACCAGGCCGGCCGCTGCGAGCGCAACCAGCGGCTCGCCATGAACGTCGGCGTCCGCCACAAGTAAGGATCGGCGTGGTCCACCGCGCAGTGGTCAGAAGACCGGCGCAGGCGGCCAAACCTCTAGACGCGTTTTGAGTTCCAGAGTCGCTAAATGGGACTCAGACCGAACGTGTGACCCCACCAATGGACTGCTCTCCGAACGAGGAATCCATTGGTGGAGGTCACACATTCGGTTTCGAGCCCCGTTTAGCGACTCTGGAGCTCAAAAGGCGTCTACAGATTCGGCCGCCGGCGCCGTTCTTCTGACCCACTGTGCACCGCTAACACACTAAATTGCTATGTAGTTTTTTTGTGCATACCTTTGAACGAAATTGAGCATACGTTGGAAATGCACGAATTCGTGCGTAGCTAAGCATGAAAATGTGCACTGTTATGCAGCACCACGTGCGTTGTTGCGCACAAATCTGTGCATTCCACGGGTATGCTCAATATCGTGCAAAGCTATGCACGAAAAAACTACATAATAATTTAGTGTGAAGGGTGAAGTAGGGACACTGACTGACTCACTGACTGCGCAGGAGCCGCGGCCTGTTCTACATCGACACCAAGCTCAAGCCGAGCGAGGGCCTGCGGGGCGTCGGTGGCCGCATCATAACGCCCATCATCAGCCAGATCTCGCGGTACATCATCCCCAGGGGCAACGCCAACGACCCGGCTGTCCGCTGCTGAGCCCTCCCTCGAGCCTGCTGCCTGCCAGTCCAGTGGGTCGGGGGACCGTTAAGGCGGCCAACATCCTGACCACGTTTTGAGCTCCAGCGTCGCTAAAAAGGACTGGATTCGAACGCGTGACCCCACCAATGGATTCTCCGAACGGGGATCCATTAGTGGGGTCACACGTTCGGATCTAGTCCCATTTAGCGACTCTGGAACTCAAAACGTGCTTAGAGTTTTGGCCGTGTCAACGGTTTTCTCACCCGCTGTTCACACCCTCCTAGTTGAGCTTCCTCCACCGTTTCCATCAAGCTGCTCAAAATTTGCATTAAAATCCTAATGATCTTACACTGAAATAAACTCGGTCCTTTATGAACCACACCGGAAACGAACAAGAAATCACCCACGGCGAGCGTCTGACGGCCGACCCTATGGTAGGCCAGCCCGGCGAGCGGGCGTGTCGTTTGCTGCCTACCCGCAGTCTTGCAGGCGCCTGACGACCCTAGGGTAGGCCAGCCCGGCGAGCGGGCGTGTCGTTTGCTGCCTACCCGCAGTCTTGCAGGCTCCTGACGACCCTAGGGTAGGCCAGCCCGGCGAGCGGGCGTGTCGTTTGCTGCCTACCCGCAGTCTTGCGGGCGCTCCAAAGTCGGATGCTTGTCATCTATTTAAAAAACTTTTCAAATCTTGAAAAAAAAATAAAAAAATCTTGTCATCCATGGAGGACAATCAATCAATCAATCAATCACACAGATGAGAAAAATCTGAAACTACTTGTTGCAGTTTTTAAACTATAACTTTATTTAGCATAAACACTGAAACAAAAATTTTAATAAAGAAAAAAACAGGCAGAGAGAAAAAGGAAAATAATATATCAATGATATACGATAACACACAAACGCACACATTCACAAAAATGCTAGGAGGGTAGATCCTAATTGCTAGAGCTACCCTAGCAGTCAACTGATAATTGTGGCTGATAAACATTTTAGACAGAGTAATTTGATCATTACAGGGAAAAAGTAAGTACTTAAAATCTTAGAGAATCATAAACAAGTCCAGTCTTGGAACTTACAATCTCTCTGTACAGAAAAAATACTCCAAACATCAGGTCATATTAATGGACACTTTTACAATTCTTCCAGCGCAGGAAAGTCTTTAACGTTGGCTTGTATCTCTGGAACGATACAAGGACACCCCTTCTTTTCAAATCTTGAACAATTGATCCTGGCAAGCGGACCCCAGCCACAGATATGGCATAAACTCCTTAGGTGAAACGGTCTTGAAAGGAACAGATGAATTAATCTAAAAAGTAATACAAAAAATTTTATTAAACTGGGAAAACTGCAAAGATGAACTCACTAATTCGTTTTTCCATTTCGCGACCCAGCTATCCTCTGGACTCATTAAAGCAATCATCCTATGGGACAAGAAGGGAGTTACGTTAATAACAAAAACATGGTATAAACTACTAGAAACATTAACCTGCAGGAGAAATAATTACCCATCAAAAATGAGTCCTGGTGCGAAATCGTATACCTTATCACGATCATTTTTCAAGCGCAAGAATTCCTCACAAATCACAACCATCAGACTCAAACTGCTCGAGGCTCTTAAAACACAACAGAACATAAATAATCAATACACGGTTAATAGCTTCAACCCATTGAACAAAATGACTGTTAACAAATCTTCCTAACCTTGATTAAAGAGCAATTGCGCAGGCTCGGAGATGGCCCGCCAATCTTTAGGTATGCCTGTCAAGTAGAGCCATGGTAGATAAAGAGGCTGCAAGAAATGCCAGCTTCGGTTTATTGTGAGTGGAGTCCGACATGGCACGCAACGGCCTGGAACACGCATCCACACAAAACAAAATTTCAGGATTTTGCCCAGATAAGTCAGGGAAGTCGAGAAAAAGGAAAACAGCACATACTCATATCAGCGTCGGAGAGGCAAATAGGTTGCGTAGTGACACCGAATGTGTGGGTACCGGCCAGCCTATATATACTCCGGATGCCTTTTTCTCCTTTCCTACCTGCCTAAAAGAAGCCTGCAGCCAGCTGGTACGAGTTGGTAATTTGCAGCTCATCGATCACTATCCGTAGCACGGCCAGCTGACAGTCGTCTACAACATTCCCACATGACAAGACCTTTGAACATGTTGCACCATCGCATCGCACCTTCGAAAAAAAGGATCGTGATAAATGCTGGAAGGTCCTGAGCATACCGTGTGTTGATGTACTTTACACGTAAGCCGTCAAACCTAGTTCTGAAACCTACACAGAATGGACACAGTAGGCACCGTAGAAGTTCCAACCTTGACATCGTCTTCTGGCTATCTATCAACAATCAACAACAAAAATTTCTTATCTCAAGAGTTTAGTAATTACCTGTCAATCGTCCCGAATTCCTTCAAAATAATTCACCTTGTGCAAGATAGCGAGGCGAATCGCTGCATGTCTGTCGTCAAGTCATGATTTCGTTCAATGAACCTCGTTGGCCTGCATGTTGGATATTCATTTTCATTCATTGTTTCATTCAATACCTTCATTGAAACTATGTGCCACGGTGTCATCCATCATTTCATGTAAAGCTTTACAAAATAGCATCCAAGACTCATATGTTTTTGGCCAATCTGATGTGAAGTGCTGAGTCAGGTTTTACCCCTTGACTCAAAGTAGTCATTTTTAGTCCAGTTAAAAGATGAATTCTGCTACAAATAGCGCAAATTTTCATCTTATAAGACACTGGCCCTCTTAAATGTGAAAAACAAGCTCAACATTAATGTTTTCTAATTTTTTTAAACAATCTTGCAGGACAATGGCTGACAGATGGGACCCCATTTCTCGACATCTTCAAGGACGTCCAGGATTTCCAAAATAGGTAACTTTTATAAATTAGTTCTTTACATTGAAATGGTCCCCCTGAATTGTTATATTTTGCTCATATTGTGTTTGAATATTCTCTAAAGTGTATTACAGAATTTGCGACACTACATCTGGACTTTCCCTTGCAAGTCACAACACCAGTTATTCCGATACACTGTTTACAATCCTCCTCCTCTCGTTTAGAGCGCGCGTAACTTCTAATAGGAAAATGGTTATCATTGTCAACCCAAAACTTGTTAAAGATGAAAATCTTTTAAGACTGCAAGGTAAATTATTTTAGAAAGAAATCAAAATGCCACCATAATTGTGGCTTTTGAACAAGAACATTTCTGTTCCTTTGATTGTCAGGCAGAGATTTATAGACCAATTTGAGGGTAAGGTTGACAAGGGGCTAATTAACGAAGATGAAAGATTTCTCCCTAGCAAAAACAAACGCTAAAAGGAGAATAACCTGTACACTAAGGTGCAGGATATTGTCATGATGATGTCATGTCCCGTTACTTTCCTCTTCCAGAGGTTTGTTACTTTCACAGAAAAATAAGTTTTACATCATCTGCATCTTGAAAACGTTTCTCTAATTTGTCTCCATTGTCCTTCTTCTAGCTGGTTGGACTATGTCGGCATGCATCACTGGCCCATCTATAACAGCTGTGCATACCATGCTGATTAACATGCCTCCAGACTCCTGCAAGATTACTTCAACCCATCCTTTACCCAAAGTACGTCTCCATTCCTGAAATTAACAAAAAAACAACTAAAAACACGCTGAATATGTAAGGACTCATCATGACATTTTCAATGCTGCAGGATTTGCACTACTTCCCATTCCGTCCAGCCGACCGCATAGTCGCAGCATGGACTGCCATGGAAGAGGTTAATCTGGATAATGTGTGCCTGTTTGTACTCCCTGGAACCCATAAAGGCTCCTTGCAAAAACACTACTACCCTTACTGGGAGGTAATGTCATGGTATGAGTTATAATTTGTATTTACAAGAAGATAACAATATAACAAAAAAAAATCAATGAGCACAGCCCGAAAGACTGAAACTAATTTTGTGTTATTGTCAGGGTGGTGTCAACAAAGCAAACCATGGTGTGCTTGGTCCACGATGAATTCCCCTAAGCTGAAGTTGCCCATGCACAAGGGAGACTGCGTTTTCTTTCATCCTCTGCTTGTCCATGGCTCAGGTCCAAATATAACCAAGGTACTTTCCAGCTTCAAAGCCTTTGGCTCTTCAGTATTTTAGTGGTTGGAGTGTATTTTTCATGAATTTGTTTCAGGGCTTCCGGAAAGCCATATCATGTCACTATGCATCTTCTGACTGCTACTACATAAATGTAGAGGGCACATCCCAGGAAAATATCGCCAAGGAGGTTGCAGAAATAGCTGCACGAAAGGGCTTGCCAGGACTGGATTATAGGGTAATTATTGAACGAATGTGTGAAGTAGTTTTGATGTGGTTCATGTCATGTTTAACTCAAATTGAAAACTTTACAGCAAATTTGGCAGCAACGCAGTCGTTTGGTGCGTGGTGCAGAAAAATCAATGCAATGCTCACTGTGAGTTACATGTCTTCACAAGCCCTATTAGTCCCTCTTGTAAACTGTTATCACATTACAATTTCTATTAAAAATTTTCACAATGCTTTTATTGTGAAATTAAGATACTTGATTGATGGTGTATATTGATATTAGGTTTTTTGACTTGTCATCCTACAATGTTAAGTCTTTGGTGTATTTGTCTGTGATACAGTTATTGATATTATTTCTATTCAAATGGTACATTCCTTTAAATATAAATTATTATGGGATCTTATTTGACCATTTTTAACTTGGGAGAGGTTTATAGTTGTACTACAAACTAGAGGGAAATAAAACAAGTACCTCAATAATTCTGTACATTTATAATTGCATTTTAATTGCATTATATTGCATGTGTGTTTTTTTTACACAATAAATCATTGCTTCAATTTTGGACTCAATATTATTGAAGGATTTCATACGGCCTCATGTCTATAAGCACACTCTGAACTGTCCAGCAAACACCCATCGGGGTGGTTGTTGAAAAACCAACAAGGTTTAGATCGAGCCTTGACATGAGCCTTACTGTCAGCATCGTGCGGGGTAGGAGTGCGCAATTGCACATGCCCCTTCTGCACCAAAAACACTTGATGATGATTCCTAAAAAGGGTTTGGAGACCTCCACACTCACTTTTAAGAAGCTTAAGTTTCTCTGGTTTGATGAGAGGAAACAATTTCACTCAAGGTGGCAATACTTCCATTCCAGGTCTTGGCTGGATGAAGTGGGTGAGCTATCATGCGACGTTTCACAAGAAGGTGATTCACTGTTAGTGACACAATGTCACTCAGCAATGCTTCATCCACTCGGGTACAGTTTCTCACTCTCTCTATCGCCTCACGGGGCTTGAAACCTGATACCCACTCGTTGTCCTGACATGAAACACTCTTGTCACTGGTCTCTTCACCGTCCGCCTTCTTTCTACATCCGTTGTCAATCAGTTGATTAATCGTGGTATTCACTGAAGTCCACGTGTCTTCCGTGTATGTGCGATTTTGCCCAACAATGCAAATTCTCTTCGTTGAAGGGATGCGCATCCGATCAATGTCTGTGTTGAAACCACATTTTTCTGATATTTGTCTTACATACAAGAGAAAGTCTGCATACTGGCTCAAGTGAGAATTCTTGCGTCTGTATTTGAGGCCATCAAAATCATAGGGGCAGCACGGCAAGACAAAGAAGTTACAATGCTGAGAACTACGGGCTGCAATAACTGGTATCCATGGGGTGAGTTCATCCGAATGGTTGCCTATCAACCAATCGGTGTCGGGGAACAGACTATCATCTGATGGTGTAATTGAGCGCACCTGAAATGTCAAGGACAAATTAAAATCCATGATCACTTAAAATGATAAATAAAATCCCTAAAACAATCTAAACATCCCTCCAACCTCCAATAAAAAAACCACACACATAAGAAACTTGCCTCTAATCTAGTAGACTCTGGGTAAAGGTCCCAAATTTTTCTTCTGCGTAAATCAATACCTATCCCATTGTGTCCTTCACTATTTAGTATGTGAACAAGCAGTCCATTCCCACAGCCAAGATCAACATAGGATACAGGCTTCTTATCACCCCATAATAGTAGAATATATGATGCTATGGCAACATCTTCATACACAAATTTGGCAGGATCTGTACACTCTGGCCATATCTGGAAAAACATTTAACACATCAGTAGTGCAAACGTGCTCAAGCTCCAAAGTCGTGAGAGTGGCAACTGAGCTGGGCCTGCAGTCATGGGGCCTGGAGTTTTTCCAAATGCCAAACCACATCCACAGTTGTCACAAATAAAATTTGCAGAGCCACTAGTGCACTGTTAACTGCAGTACCTTGACCATTTGGCGACCGTACTTTGTCTTCAGATTTTGGTAAACTTCAGCATATTTTTCTGTAGAGATTAAGGCATGAGATTTTGTTGGAAGGCCTGTCTCACAGGGCTCAGAGCCATCCTCAATATTTTGAGCTAATGCCCATTTCTGCAGTTGAGGAACAAGGTACTTTCTCAACCAGACCAGACTAGGATCAGTGATTTTGAGGGAACAGGCACTTCAAGGGTCAATCCGCTCTTGTGAGATAGCTTGTATGGAAACTTAGGAAGAAGACTAACACCGTTTTGAACTGGAAGGCCAGCAAACACCACCCATCCATGACTTCGGTCTAGGGATAAAACATAATGTGATTAAATACACATTTATTGATACCAACTACATACAGATAAATCAGATTTCTTTACCTATTATTACCAACTCAAATGATATGCTGAAGTGTTTAATACTTTTAGGCAACAGTTTTTTAATTAAAATTTCAGTGCTACTGTCTTCATTGGAACTGAACGTCAAACCTTGCTGTTCTATTAAGCTACTAAGTTGTACTGAGGTAAAATCAGAAATATCAGTTTGCAGTGCTGAAATGATGGACACTAGTTGGTCATCTCCAATCTTCAATTCAAGTTTTCTACTCAACACTACAGAACTATGAACTCTTTGGTTAACTGAGCGAGGATTACTATTCCAAATATCCAAGGCTTTGTCAAATTGATGGTCACTCAATGGTTCTGGGAGAGTAACCAGCTCCTTCCACCCTTCCCATGAAGAAGTAACCATAGCTATAATTTATATTTAAGATTGTTAGATTAATTATTTGAAATACTTATTATCATTTGTTATTTTATATTTCTGTTATTTAATTTTCATATCACTAAATAATTATCAGCGCTCATTTGGAGGTATACTGTAAGAAAAGAGAAACAAGATCAAAGCCTCAAGAAAAGAGGGTTTACTGGGCAAAACAAGAGGGACAACTTACCTTGGCAACGACCCATTCAGCATCCTTGAGAGCTTTATCAACAATTTCTTTCACTCGTTGAGGATCAGGCTCGTCTACATGTTGTAAAAAGCTCTGCAAACATTGCACGCACAAACCAAGACAATGTCACCATACGAAACTGAGGGAAAATTAGCAGCAAATTATAAGATGAGGTAGGAACCTGTTTGACAGCATGTTTGTAATGGGTTTGGGCATCTTTGGGGAGCTTTTCACAGTCACGTAGCAGCCGCTTGTAGAGTTGTTTAGGAGTCACAGCAGCAGCAGAGGCGTGTTGGAGGCGAATGACTGACCCTACAAACACCATACTGAAGACAGGACAGTTCGTCGCGTTCCAATCGTGCGCCGAAAGGAACACTAACGGACTAAACAAACAAAGGAGAACAAACCCCAATCACGCCAGTGTTTACGTCTCAGTCCAATTCTGAAAAATATATGTAAACAAATCCTAACCTGCTTTGCAACAAACGCGTCCGGATCGTGCGAGCGACGCGTTTGGCCAACGTGCCCTGCGAAAATCCCGACCGCTCTCGTCGAACGGTGACATAGATGGGTCAAATCGCGTCCCTATTTGATGTTTTCTATCACATGCTCATCATATCCCGTGTTGAGAGAACAAACTGGACAACATTCTCCACTTTAACCGTCTCGTGAATTCTAGAATTTACGTTCTCAGGGTGGCTAGCCCGAAAAAATAAGCACGGCCGCGTAGAAACGCGACGTAAGCCCCTTCACTCCAGCGGGCGCGGGGAGGTAGGCGGGGTGAACGGGAGGGGGGAAGGGGGACCAAAAGCTTTCTGCTTTCCCGCAGATCATCCAGTAAAGAGGAAAATGGCGGCGGAAAACACGGGTGTTGCGGGTGTCGGCGCAAAAGGCAACGCGGAG